>JAWMAG010000001.1:2397500-2585000 GCA_037013455.1 Ceratitis rosa | reverse complement strand
TATCTACCATTTTTAAGTCCCTGACATTTCATGTCATAACTTAATTCAACTAAGTCACATGACAAATGTCAATAATATATGATTACGACAACAACAATAATAAAAATAGCAAACAAAATACAGGGGTAAATAAAGTAAGAAATTTGTTGAATGGCTTTAAAGAGAATCAAATAGAAAATCAAATAATATAAAGTGTAATAACAAATAATAATAAATGTAAAAATTAACAACAATATATAAAATAAAATTAAATTAAAATAAAATAAAATAAAATTAAAAAAATAAAAGAAACTAAAATAAAAGAAACTAAAATAAATTAATTTAAATTAAATTAAATTAAATTAAATAAAATAAAGTAAAAGAAAATAAAATAAAATAAAATAAAATAAAATAAAATAAAACAAAATAAAATAAAATAAAATAAAATAAAATAAAATAAAATAAAATAAAATAAAATAAAATAAAATAAAATAAAATAAAATAAAATAAAATAAAATAAAATAAAATAAAATAAAATAAAATAAAATAAAATAAAATAAAATAAAATAAAATAAAATAAAATAAAATAAAATAAAATAAAATAAAATAAAATAAAATAAAACAAAATAAAATAAAATAAAATAAAATAAAAAAAAAATAAAATAAAATAAAATAAAATAAAATAAAATAAAATAAAATAAAATAAAATAAAATAAAATAAAATAAAATAAAATAAAATAAAATAAAATAAAATAAAATAAAATAAAATAAAATAAAATAAAATAAAATAAAATAAAATAAAATAAAATCAAATAAAATAAAATAAAATAAAATAAAATAAAATAAAATAAAATAAAATAAAATAAAATAAAATAAAATAAAATAAAATAAAATAAAATAAAATAAAATAAAATAAAATAAAATAAAATAAAATAAAATAAAATAAAATAAAATAAAATAAAATAAAATAAAATAAAATAAAATAAAATAAAATAAAATAAAATAAAATAAAATAAAATAAAATAAAATAAAATAAAATAAAATAAAATAAAATAAAATAAAATAAAATAAAATAAAATAAAATAAAATAAAATAAAATAAAATAAAATAAAATAAAATAAAATAAAATAAAATAAAATAAAATAAAATAAAATAAAATAAAATAAAATAAAATAAAATAAAATAAAATAAAATAAAATAAAATAAAATAAAATAAAATAAAATAAAATAAAATAAAATAAAATAAAATAAAATAAAATAAAATAAAATAAAATAAAATAAAATAAAATAAAATAAAATAAAATAAAATAAAATAAAATAAAATAAAATAAAATAAAATAAAATAAAATAAAATAAAATAAAATAAAATAAAATAAAATAAAATAAAATAAAATAAAATAAAATAAAATAAAATAAAATAAAATAAAATAAAATCAATAAAATTAAAATGAAATAAAAAAAATTAAAATAAATTAAAATGACATAAACTAAAATGAAAAAATTAAATTATATTAAATAAAATAACATAAAATTAGTTAAATTAAATTAAAATACGTTAAATTATATTAAATTAAATTAAATTAAATTAAATAAATAAAATAAAATAAAATAAAACATATATAAAATAATATAATAAATATAAAATAAAACAAAAATAAATTAGATTAAATAAAAAAAAATAATAATAATTTAAATAACATAATTACATGTACTAAAATAAAATTAAGTCATATGGAGAAAGCCAAAGAAATTTTTGCTTCGGTTGACAATTTTGCAAGTCTTCTATTTTGTAACACTCTCTGCTTACTCACACCAACCCTGTCAATAGCACTTGCCATATAACATCAGTTACGGCAATATATATGATAGTAATATAAAGGAAAATGACAGTAGCTTCGTTATCAGCATCGAACACTAAGCACTTGCAACTATTATGCACTATGCCCTCTGCACTCGTTGCACTTCATGTACGCTATAGTGCAATCAGCACACATTCAATGCATACTATTTATACATATTTATACACATTTATACATACGTTTATATGGTATACACACCTACACTGACTTGTATTCCCATATCTACAGTGCTACATCTTCGAACGTGGCCACTTATTGAGTCTAACAAATTCCATTTCCTATTTGTTGCTATCTTCAACAGTATCTGCAACATATCAAATGTGTTCGACAATTGGCAAATGAAATGAAAAAATGAAAAAGAAGCAGAGCGGAAGAAGAATGGTTGATAGTGTAGAGAGTTTGAGGTAGCAAAAGCGAAAATAAATTACGCCCACACACTGGCAACTAACTAAATAACCAATCTATTGTTGCCACATTTGTACGTGTGTGTGCTTTTTCTATTATGCACGTGTGTTTGTGTATGTGTGTGTGTGTGTGTGTGGCAGCAACACAGTGGCTTGCATTTGACCGACCAAAAGCACAGAGGTTTCGCCGCACCCACACAATTCGATTATTCGATTTCTATTATTTCGCACTCACAAATGTTACGTATACGACATAGCATACCATAGTACCATGGCACGCCATGTCACAGTGCCAATATTCACGGCATGCGATGTGAATGTGAATTTGTGATAGTTATACATATCTTTTTTACAACAAATGGTAGTTGTGGAAAATGTAAGATTTTGTTTGTTTGTTTGAGTGTGTGTTAATACCATTGAAGTGTGTGCGTTTGTGCGAAAATTTGCCAAGTGTCAAGTGCATTTTTATCTTTGCGTGTTCAATAAAGTGGCAAACTCAACTCAACTAAACTGACTTCAACTCGAGCGTAGCGGAAGTTACCGCAAAAAAATACGAAATTTTATCTGTAGGTTTGCATGTAAAAATTAGTTAGAAATAATAAGTCGCCAAAAGAATACAATGCGCATCGCTTTCGAAAATCAAATGTAATACCGAACTTGAATGAGAAGTGGTCACACGGTCATACAAATGTATGCATTTAGGATCATAAACGCCTACTGCCCTTTGACTTCAGTTAACAGTGGTAAGGGCTTAAAGGAAAGCATACTATTTGAAGATAAGAAATGCTATTAAAAATATCATATTTTAAATCTAGTTTTCTAATTTGACCGTGACCACTTTATTTCCTTGTTAAAAATATATATCTATGTAGTGCTTACGCAAGGAAATGTATGATTTTGAGTACAGCAATAAAAACACTTAAACTTCAATGTAAAAATTCTTTAAAAACCAGTGGAATTTACTCTTTATATTTAAATTAAATTTTAAAAATAAAAAATTCTAAATTCTTAGAAACAAATATTTTGCAAAAAAATATTTTTATGCGTTATCTTATTTGCCAATAAATTAAAAACCCAAAATCTTTGCCTGCATTTATATGGTTTCTTCAGTGAAATAGCGTTAGATATTTTTATTTTACATTTCTTTGATTTCTTATACAAAATTGTTCGTAGAAAAACAACAAAACTATTTTATTTTAGATTTTACGACAACATTCAAATTTTTTTAATTTAAAAGATTAGTAGTATTTTAAGGCATTTTCAAAAAAATAAGCATTGAAATATGTAGCTTTTTTATAAATGGAAGTTTTTAAATCAACAAAATCCTAAATGTAGGCAACGATTTCTCGATATTAGAACTGCTGCCTTTGCTTGTTTTTTTTTTGGAATTTTTTGGCATAATTTTTAACATTATTCTTCTTGAGTTCATCAAAAACCGTTCTGTTTATTAGTATTTTATATTTAACAACATCCTAAATGTAGGCAACGATTTTATTGCTAATACCATTCGTTTTAGAAAACAAATACATGAATCGTTGCCTACATTTAGGGTTGTTAAGGCAAATAAATATTTTGCTGAAATGACATAATATGGAAGTATATTCTAAACTACTTCCATATTATGTCATATATGACATGCAGGTTGATTGTAAAGTTTTCCATATATGTGTACATTTAGTAGTGCCAATATAACGGAACTAAGTTATTAAAAAGAAAGTATAAAGGGTATGCAATTTCTCTATAGAACATGGGACTTAGCAACTAATTTTTGAATGTATAAGTATTACTTTATTTAAAAAACTTAATTCAAAAATGCAAATTTTGGTTTTGTATGCTCAAAATAAAAACAAATAAAATTTTTTAGAAAGATGTTTGATAAAATGAAATACTCAAAAATTTACTTTTTCAAAAAAAAATTGAGAAAATCAATTTTTTGTATTTTTTGATAAGCCTAAAAATTTTAGAACTAAAACTGTTAAGGAAAATATTTTCAAAATCCATATTTCCTTCAAAAAAGTTTTGTCGTTTAGTGCCACACACTCGCCCACTGTGCAACACAGGCTAGAAACACTCGAACACGCTTGAATGTATTATTTGGACATGCTTGAATAAAACTACTACTCGACTGTTGCGCCAACAAATGGACGGTGGTGTTGGTGTTGTTGTGGCATAATGAGTGAGCTTATCCTTTTAACGCTACTTTTTGCAAACTTTTTTTTTGGAATTTTTTATATTTATTTCTTTGATGTGCGGCTGCGTTTGGCATTACGCCACACACTCTAGATTTCATTTAACAATCGTAACAAGTTTTAAGTGTGTTGAACCGCACGCGTGAGCTGTATGTTGAAAAAATATAAAATAAATAAAAAAATAAGTAAAAATAAAAAGTGTAGAGAAAAAGTGGTAAGCGCGTGCCCCCCTACTCCTCCCTCTCTTCATTTAGTTTTCCTTTCAAAAAAAAAAAAAAAAAATTACCAAAAGTTTTGCACAATTTAGCAGTTGACAGCACCCGCGGGACAGTTACGTTTTGCGGGTTTGAAAGTACGAAGGTAGTATACTCATACACGTATGTGTGTGTATAAATATATGTACCTATGCATGTAAGTGAGCCTTATGTATTTGTTAGTAAGTTTGCTGTAGTTAAAGATAGTTGGTTGGTATATATATATCTTCATTTGAGTGTATATATGTATGCATGTATAACTTTGTGTCCTTGTCATTATTTGTATGTTTGTATGTATATAGGTATGTTTGGGTGCATTTGTGGGTGCCAAAGTTAACACAAGTGTCTGACAAATTACAATTGCAATAAATTTTAAATTAAAATTGATCAACATTTCATGAAGCACACACGCACACATCCACTTACAATGCAAACACAATGAGCTCTCGTAAGTATGTATGTACATACAAACAAATGTATAAATCAGGAAAATCACGCACTCAAATTAATTCGCTTAGAGGCCGTAAATCCATTTGGCAGCAGGACTACAGTGGCAATGCTTACAAGCGCGCGGATATGTGTGCACATATATAATATATGTATGAGTGTGCGTATAAACTGTTTGCACACTGTTTGTAAAATACTTACATTCATACATATACCTATATGTGTTTGTTTAAATGTAGTTGTGTCACTTGCGTTTTATTGTTGTTACTTTTCTTACTCCTTGTGACCTTACAGCTAGATAGAGAGACACATACAAGCATACATACGCATGCACATACATGCGAATTTTCCACGTTTTTGTACTTCACTGCTGACTGCACCTGTCACCGTCGCCAGAAGCGCTGTCATGCAGCTTCACTTAAACATATATGTATATACATACATACATGTTTATATATATATAAATATATGCATGTGTGTGTGTGTGTGTTTATTTTTTCGCATGTACTCACATATGTTCTGAACAGTAACAACCACTTTGCTGACAAGCATCATAAGAACTTCCACTTGAACGTGTCCCAGTGCATGAGACAAGAAAGTGTTGCATGTGCATGTGGGATATATGTACATATATAAGTACGCGTGTGTATACATATATGTAAATCTATCGTTCGTTTTCATATTTTTTGGAAATTTGTAAAAGAACTCTTAAGATTCCTAGCAACAATTTCCAAAGATTTTTTTCGATATGGGACTCATCACAGCCAGGCTAAGTGGGCGACTCAGGAAAAAAAGAGAAATAAAAATGTTTACGAATTTTTTATTCCAACTTTCCGTTTATGCACAGCAAATTTTTTAAGAAATTTTTACATTCAAATTTTTTTCATTTTTTACATTTGGATTCGATTTTCAGTGTTTTTTTAAATAAAATCCCCTTAAATTTTTTTATTTGAAACTCATGTAGGTACATTAATTCATTTCATCAATTTAGAATTAAATTTTCGCAGGTGGCAACCTTTCACAAAAATATTTTCGATAACAGCTTTTTATGAATATGCTGAATATGTTGACAACTTTATAAATTTTTTTTCGCTTTATTAGTTTTTAATTAATAAAAAATTTATGCAGGTGGCAACCCTTCACAAAATTTTTTTCGATAATAGCATTTTATGAATATGCTAAGTTTGTTAACAAAATTATAAAAATTTTCTCGCTTTATTAATTTTGATTTAATAAAAAATTTACGCAGGTGGCAACCTTTCTCAAAAATATTTCCAATAGCAGCTTTTTATGAATATGCTAAATTTGTTAACAAATTTATAAAAATTTTCTAGCTTTGTTAGTTTTTAATTAATAAAAAATTTACGCAGGTGGCAACCTTTCACAAAAATATTTTCGATAACAGCATTTTATGAATATGCTAAATATGTTAACAAATTTATAAAAATTTTCCGTCTTTATTAATTTTGATTTTATAAAAAATTTACGCATGTGGCAACCTTTCACAATAATACTTTCGATAACAGCTTTTTATGAATATGCTAAATATGTTGGCAACTTTATAAATTTTTTTTCGCTTTATTAGTTTTTAATTAATAAAAAATTTATGCAGGCGGCAACTTTTCACAAAAATATTTTCAATAACAGCATTTTAGGAATATGCAAAATATGTTAACAAATTTATAAAAATTTTCTAGCTTTATTAATTTTTAATTAATAAAAAATTTACGCAGGTGGCAACCATTAAAAAATATAATATTATAAGTATGCTAAATTTAAAGAGAATTTTATTAAAAAAAATTTCTAGTTTTCTTTCATATTTAACTTGAAGAATTAAACAGGTGGCAACACCGCACGTAAATATTTTTGCTGCTTTAACCAGCTGGAAACTCTTTGTATCTAAACCATATTTTAAAAATTCTACGTTTTTCCTCACACCGTAATATAAAATTGCCTAAAAATTGTGAACAGGTGGCAGCTTAGCACAAAAACATTTTCTTCTGGAAGCGTTGTAGTACCTGGTGAAAAGTATAACTTTGTTTTAAGTATTTTTACTTTGATTACCGTAAGAATAAAATTGTAAATTTTCAGCAATTAAATTAACATTAACCAAATTTAAAAAGGTGGCAACCCGACAATAATTTTATTCAGCTAGCGAGTTTCATAAAACTTTTAAGGTTACTATCTATATTGTAAAAATTCATTTACGTAAACAATTTTTTCGAAATAATTTTTATAAAACAGGTGGCAGCACACTTTAAGAATTTTTTTTTATATATAACTGTCATAAACATTTTGGATACAATAACTATTTTTACCTTTATTGTTTGTTCAGTTTTACCTCTGAAAAAAAATTAAAAGCTGGCAACCACTTCCAAGCAGCTTCAAGCTTCCAAGCCTCAGTTTGATGTCTGCATTGTTTTGATTTTCCGTAAAAAAAATTAAGTCTAGATTTTTAGAAAACTTTAATTTTAATTTTTTTTCTTCAAAATTCAATGGCAAATTCTTTCCCTTTAAAAGCAAAAAAAATTAGACGCTTTTCTCAGTAAATTAGTTTTTTTCTAGTTTTTCAGCTTCCCAACTGAAAAGTTCATACTGTACTGGCGAACTCGCCGAATATGAGCATCATAACGCCCAATTCTCCACTGGGTTATGTCGAAAAATATTTGTATAACCTATGTGCATATGTTTCTCTGCATACATACCTATATACATATGAAAGCATGACAACAATTTATATATTATATATTGTCAATATCTTCTTGTAAATATGTACTAAATTGCTCAATAAGTCAAATTGGCTTCTCCTCTTGGCTTGTGCCTCAACAACGCCTCATCACCATTCTAACGGTAAAAGGGATAAAAGCATCAATGTGAATGCACAAAGGCGCTCAAAACGGTTTTATTTGTTATATTCAATATGTCAAAAGTTACTTATTGTGTCTTTGTGTCTATGTCAGACACAGACACACACTCACATAAGCGCATTTACTCTTCCATTTTTTATTCACTTTACTTCAATCACACACTTTGTTTGTTCAAGTAAGCATGAGTGTGTATGTGTGTATGTGTGCACATGAGTGTATTGTAGATTTTAATTTGAGTAATTGCTCTCCATGCAAACCTTGTACTTCATACACAGCTCACAGGGAAACTAAATGCATAAATAATTGCTAACAGCTTCCGTAGAGTTACATACAAACATATACCTATACATGCGCTGGTACATAGGTATTTACTAATGTCAAATTGTTAAAGTAATATTTATGTGTATGTGTATATATTGCTAACAATTTCGTTATTGACTTTTAAATTCACTTTCGTTGTTGAGTTTGTCAATATTTTCCCCCCTCTGCTGTGATTTTCTCTAATTTCTTTGTGCAAGTTATTGAGAATTTTTTTTTTGAGTTTTTTAACGAAGAAAAACTTATTTTGCATTTGAACTTTCAATATAAATTTTTTATAGCTGAAGTACAGTATTTTTCAAATATAATTATTTTTAATCGAAATTTCACAGCTGAAAGGCTTTCTGGAACGATTGTCAAGGTTCGCGAATATTCTTTGAAATTTTTATAAAATACATCGGTGTGTAAAAACATATGTACGTAACGAATTAAAGCTTTATTGATTTCCTTAAGGTTTTTTTTACTTGTTGAAAAAGTGAGGTTAGGAAATTTTCTTCCAGAGCTGACACTGTCTTCCGACACATTATGGCATATTTTGCCCTTGGAATTACACCTACATACATCCATAAAGTCCGGCTCGCACAACAACTGAAGCCAGCTCACCTTTCGTAACGTCGTACAAACGCCGGTTGAGTGTTTGAGACCAAAACGATGGTCGTATGATAACCGACATTTTTGGCCTGAAATTGAAAAACACAACCTAGACAAATATGGCTTCAACAACATGGTGACTGTGTGGCATAGTCTGTGCGAATACGGCTTTATTTGGTGAGAATACTCCCGGTCTCGTAATCTCTTGTTCAGGTGACCACCAAAATCGTGCGCTTCGATATTGTTGGACTGTTTTTTTTTTTTGGCAGGTTACACAAAAGACTGTATTTATGCAATTAAACCTTTAACCCTTGAGCGCTTGAGAATCAACATTCGTCTAGTGAAGGACGGCTGAGATACCGCCCAATATGTGCCAAGGAGGGGTCGAAAATTACATCAAGTGATCCGAAGTTTTGCGAGGCGATCACTTCAATGATTTAATTTCATACATACATATTATCCCAAGGTTCAAACTTTATAATAAAAAAAGAATTTCATGAAAAAAAAAAACATATTTAAAATATATTTATTATATTTATATTTATTATTTACCATTTTTTTCGAAACCGCAAAGTGGATAACTCTGTATTATTTGAAAAAATTGTCATGTTGTCTGTTTAAAAGTACTCTTTTTTGCTTTCACAAGTACTTATTGGATATATATAAATATATCAATTTTTAATGCCAATGATAGCTCAACAAATCGATTAACCTTGACTGGCTGAAATATTTTTAAATTTTTAAAACCAAATTTGCTTTAAAAATAGTCTGAGAGTTTGTCATTTATTGAAAATTTGAAATATAGGCCGCCTGCCGGTTTTCTTCTTCTTTTAATTAAACTAGTAGGACAAATAAATTTAATGCTTTATTCAGTGGCAAAAATAGTTGATTAGTGTTGCCATCTTTTGAAAAATGTATTGAAATGAAAACCAATATACGCATTTTGATATGAAATGAAAAATATTGAAAAATTCTAAATTAATGAATTATACTCAAATAAGTTTCCACGTGTTAAAAATATGAGATAATTGCGGTCTCAGTAACACAAGCGGGATATTAGGTCTCAATTCAATCGATTAATTAAAATTAAAACACAACGCAAGTATATTTTATTGTAAGGGGTGCAAATGTCTGCAAGAATTTCTTACAATATTCAAAGCAAAAAGTAATAGAAGCAAAATTATTTCAAAACCACAACTAAAATGTAAATTCTTGAAGAAATGCATTTAAAGAAAAATCTGGTGGTGGAGAACGATACCAAATTAGACTGTAAAATAAACATTGAAAACCAAATAAGGGAAGCTTATAATGCCCTCTATACTTACAATAGAATACTTAGCACGAACTGGGGTCTTAAACCGGTCATGTTCCAGCTATCATTAGATTGATTCTTTCATATAGAGCGCTATATTGGTGGCCAACATTACAGAAACAATATACAATAATTTCAAAATATTTTCAAAATATTATATAGAATAGTGAGCAGAATATGTAAGGATAAGGATAAGGATGGATGCCCTTAACGTACTTGTATTCCTGCATCAGCTGCGCATGTCTATTCGAAAAGTAGCAACATGTTCTGCTAAAAAAATTAAAGAGTTAGTTGGTTGGATCCAAAAGATTTATGGGCACGGCGATATTCTAAATCAGCTTGTAATAGCTTTAAATTAATTGGGCTATATACTTTCAAGATCAGATTTCAATAGTTCCTTCCGCATGGGGATACCGTTTAGATGTCAATGAAGAAGAGGTTCGGTAGAGAAGGTGAATACCTCAATCTATACAGAACGGATCCAAAATGGACTGTGTTGTAGAGGCGGGGGTATGTTCCTAATGTCCCGATCACTAGAACATTTTCGGACGAATTGGCTAAGTCAGTAGCCTCTCTTGACAAATTTGAGATGGCTGCTTTTAAGTGAGAAATGTATACACATTTCGTGCAAATAGCTCGGAACAGCTGAAAATTTATAACCAATTATAAGATAACGAAGTGTATAGGTATGGTCCAGGTATGATAAAAGAAGAACGAAGGACTTATTAAATAGATCCATGAAAAGTGTGTACAGACTTATAGCTACTTGTTAAAGGCCTTTTGGAGAACATGAACTAAAAGTGGGTCAACCATATAAAAAGTTTTGGCACAGCTGCAAAATAAAAGTAAATAAGGAAACTGTTATCCTTTTTTTCTGTGAACACCCAGCTCTATCACCAGACCAAACATAGAACACTTGGTTAACGTCAGGGTCTGAAACTTGTTCTCCGACCACAAAAAAATATTAGTAATATCATTGAGATCTCCAAATGGTTTTAACACAACAAATAAACGGAATAGCAAGAATATAAAGAACTTGCAATTATTGCGTCAGAATGAAGCTTCTAGCGCTTATTGAGCCCTTTATGCTGTACTCTTACCTACCTACCTTTAGTAAAAAATTTATTTTTTAGAGAAAATGTATTTAATTTTAAGCAGAGCAAGGTGTGCCGGGTCTCGTGAAGCAGTGAAGCCAAATAAATTATTCGTATTACGAATTAATATTACTATTAAATATTTCATTTGCCTGATTTTCAGTTGAGTTGTCATTATTTATATTTTTTCTAACGCACTCCATTAATAAATATTTAACAAAAAAGTATAATATTTCATTTTATCATAATAAATAATTCATCAATAAATAAAAAAACAAAAAGAAAGCATAAATGGAACAATAAAAACAACACGAATAATGCAAATTTCGTATAATAAGCCAAATTGATTGCAAATTGAGCAAACGAAGGAATAATCAATTACCGTTATTTATGTGTGTCTGTGTTTGTCCTTAATAAGTGCAATTGCTGTAGTGGTACATTGAATTCATTGATATTCATTACTTATTAGCGTCGGGTAACAGCTGTCTTCAGTCTTTTTAATGAGAAATGAGAATTTGCTGCATTCGCAAACACATACATATGCAATTTAATATTATTTAGAAAAAGTTACATACATACACTCAAACACATGAACAAATGAATTGCTTTATTGGCTTCCTCTGCCTCTTCTTGTTCTTGTTCGTCTTCTTCTTCTTCGTCGAATTGTAATTTGTAAAAGTACCGCATTATACAAGTTGTTGTTGTTGTTGTTTTTGCATGAGAAAAGTTGAAAAGTGCAAAAGTATTTCTATTTGTGTCTGTATGCACTCGCAATGAGCGAATGGCCGTGTAATTTGTGCATATCGCTGCGTGTGTTTGTGTGTGTGCTGAGGCAGCCAATAAATATGTAGATATCCATATAATACAAGGACTTCCAAGAAGACTGTCGCATTACAATTATGTGCATTGCTATGTGTGTGTGTGTGTGTGTGTGTGTGTGTGTATAGACTCTGCTCAACTATTTTGCACATGGCCTGCTTCAGCTGCTTCTTCTTCCACAGTCTCTTCCTCTTTCTCTACTTCTTCTACATTTTCGCCACAATTGTGGCCTAAAGCTAAACTTCGTTTCGTACTTTACAACAACAACACGACCATTTGTTCGTACATGTTGTAACTAATCGTGCAACACTTCTCCTGCCTTCTTTTTTGCGAATGCCACACCCACATATATAGGTACACAAATGACTTGCAACACCAAAGCAGCCAGCAACACATTAACAACAACTGGCAGTGCAAAGCAATAAAAACGGTAGAGGAAATAGCAACAACAACAGCGAGGAAAGAGTTTTTCCAAAGTAACTTTATTGTATTTTCTTGCCATTTAGCATGTAAATGGGAAATTACTTTTCCATTTCCAATTTCAAGCGTAAGCAATTGTGTAGAGCTGAGGCTGAAGTTGCTGGCGTTGAGGTAGTGTTGGAGGCACAGCTGGCACTGCCATGTGTAGTGTTTATCCAATTGTCAGTAACTAACAGCAACAGCAGTACCTTAGCAGGTTTGTAAATGATAGGGTGGAACGAAACACGCACGAAATAAAAATAAAGTAAAATGAAATGATAAAATAAAATAAAATTATTAAATAAAATAAAAAAATTAAATGAAATAAAATAAAATAAAATAAAATAAAATAAAATAAAATAAAATAAAATAAAATAAAATAAAATAAAATAAAATAAAATAAAATAAAATAAAATAAAATAAAATAAAATAAAATAAAATAAAATAAAATAAAATAAAATAAAATAAAATAAAATAAAATAAAATAAAATAAAATAAAATAAAATAAAATAAAATAAAATAAAATAAAATAAAATAAAATAAAATAAAATAAAATAAAATAAAATAAAATAAAATAAAATAAAATAAAATAAAATAAAATCAAATAAAAAAAAATAAAATAAAATAAAATAAAATAAAATAAAATAAAATAAAATAAAATAAAATAAAATAAAATAAAATAAAATAAAATAAAATAAAATAAAATAAAATAAAATAAAATAAAATAAAATAAAATAAAATAAAATAAAATAAAATAAAATAAAATAAAATAAAATAAAATAAAATAAAATAAAATAAAATAAAATCAAATAAAAAAAAATAAAATAAAATAAAATAAAATAAAATAAAATAAAATAAAATAAAATAAAATGCGATAAAATAAAATAAAATAAAATAAAATAAAATGCGATAAAATAAAATAAAATAAAATGCAATAAAATAAAATAAAATAAAATAAAATAAAATAAAATAAAATAAACTAAAAAGAAATAAAATAAAATGCGATAAAATAAAATAAAATAAAATAAAATAAAATAAAATAAAATAAAATAAAATAAAATAAAATAAAATAAAATAAAATAAAATAAAATAAAATAAAATAAAATAAAATAAAATAAAATAAAATAAAATAAAATAAAATAAAATAAAATAAAATAAAATAAAATAAAATAAACTAAAATAAAATAAAACAAAATAAAATAAAATTAAATTAAATTAAATTAAATTAAATTGAATTAAATAAAACTAAATTAAATTAAGTTAAATGAAATTAAATTAAATTAACTTAATTTAAATTAAATTAAATTAAAACAAATAAAATCAAATAAAATCGAATAAAATCAAATCAAATAAAATAAAATAAAATGAAATAAAATAAAATAAAATAAAATAAAATAAAATAAAATAAAATAAAATAAAATAAAATAAAATAAAATAAAATAAAATAAAATAAAATAAAATAAAATAAAATAAAATAAAATAAAATAAAATAAAATAAAATAAAATAAAATAAAATAAAATAAAATAAAATAAAATAAAATAAAATAAAATAAAATAAAATAAAATAAAATAAAATAAAATAAAATAAAATAAAATAAAATAAAATAAAATAAAATAAAATAAAATAAAATAAAATATAATAAAATATAATAAAATAAAATAAAATAAAATAAAATAAAATAAAATAAAATAAAATAAAATAAAATAAAATAAAATAAAATAAAATAAAATAAAATTAAATTAAATTGCTTTATTGAAAAAGTCAATTAATATATATTAAATTGGATTTAAAATAATTAACTATTGCGGCATCCTTAGTTTAACTCCCAAAAAATAACATTGCAATATTTAAAATATTTTTAAACCTGTATTAAAGCCACTCACCCTAATGCACTCCAGTTAGTTTGCTTCTGCCTTTTACTATCGGCATCGTGAGTGCTTGCCAAAGTGAGTGGTGTTGCAGCCAATGAAAGCCGCAGTATTTGCTTACGAACTTTTCAGAAAGTTGAATGGTTGATCCACAACAGCAGCATCGGCAACTTTTCATTGCATTTTGCCCAACAGCAAACACCACTATCCAAGCTACTCCACGCTCCTAGCAACAAGCTGTTCAGTTCATCAGCTGCTCTATAGATATGATACGCACATACTCGTGCATATACGTATGTATGCAATGCAGCAATGATTTTTTAGTTTTCTATTTCAACCTGTTTGTTTGTTTTTAGTTTTTTTTATTTTATTTTATTTTTGGTCTTTTATTTATTTTGGTTGTGTTGCTTGAAATTAGTTTTTGTTGTTGATGTGTGCTCCTGTGGTGGTGGCTGAATGACAAAAGGCGTTTCGGTGGCAGTGTAGCCACTTTTCGCTCATGCATGTGTGTATGTGTGTGCTCGTGTGTGCTTTAGTGAAAGTGCAAATTAATTAACATATCAAATGCCGCAAATGCTACAAGTTAAATATAAATATTATTACTGGCAACATGCAAACAAGCCCAAGCTGGTTTAACATGGCAGCGGCGAATGCATATACGTGTATATGTATGTGGCTCCTCATATTATATATATATTTAAGATTTATAGTAGCTTGAAATTTTGTATAGAAGAACGTAAGCAAATGGAATGTGCAGGTTTTTTGATAAAAATTTTCGCTACCCTCTGGTTTATCAGGCTGAAAATACATACAAACGAATGGAACAAAGAACTCAAATTTGTTCACAAGACTCTGCATATCTGTACTGATGGTTCTAAAATTGATGCAAGAGCAGTGGATTATACTTTACTGCACCCAACCAGAAATAAGAAAGTCATACAAGCCCCCAAGTCATTGCAGTATCAGCAGCCGAGACAATTGCAACAAAAATAATTATAAATATAATGCAGAGGGCTGAGCCACAGAGAGCCAATTTTCACAGGCCTCTCTTGAGGCCAACTTCTCACCATTAAGCGCGTTCGCCATGGACAGGAAAAGATGGTAATCACTTGGTGCCAGGTCCGGACTATAAGGTGGGTGCATTGGGACCTCCCATCCGAGCTCCTGGAGCTTCTGTCGTGTCACCAAAGACGTGTGTGGCCTGGCGTTGTCCTGCTGGAACACAATTCGGCCTCTGTTGATCAAAGATGGCCTCTTCTGGATGAGTGCTGCCTTCAAGCGGTTCAGTTGTTGGCAGTAGAGGGCCGAATTGAGCGTTTGGCCATAGTAGATGATTCCTTGCCAATCCCATCAAACTCTGGCCGCCAATCCTGGCTTGGCCACCGTTTCCGCCGGCTCATCGTGTCTCAACCACCACCGATTTCACTTGACGTTGTCGTAAGTGATCCTCTTTCATCGCCAGTCACCAAACGCTTCAGAAATGGGTCGATTTTGTTGCGATTCAGCAGCGATTCGCAGATGCAAATTCGGTCCATCATTTTTTTTTGCGTTAGTTCGTGTGGCACCCAAACATCGAGCTTCTTTTTGAATCCAAGGTTATGCAAATGGTTCCAAGTCCTCAAGAGACGGTCTGTTTCCACTATTTCCATGATTTTATCGCAATTTTCGACGATAGGCCTCCCGACGTGTGGTGCATCTTTGACATCGAAATTACCGTAACGGAACCTAGCAAACCACTTTTGTACTACACGTTCGTTTACAGTCTCGGGCTCTACTGTATACAAGTATATATATTGTCAGAATCTAATGCAGGTTTTTATCATGCCTAAAAGAGCGAGAGCCGGATTCTCTAACTGGATTTTATTACATAAACTGAATACTAGGTCATGCCTGGTTGATTATGAGTTGACACTGCTAGACTTTTTTTCTGCTACCCAACAAGGCCTCACCCACCTACCAAGGGTATCTATCATTGTAAATATGAGCAGCGAAACTGTGTTTCATCTTAGTGAAATCTGCTTAATCTTGAGAGTTTCAGTTGATAGGAATTACCGAGCTTTCAGTAATGACCTGGTGGTCATCAGACTTCCGACTTTCAGACTTCTTGTAGCTGGAGTCATGCTTTCTTGCTTACTTTTTTAGCTATCTTTGAGCTCATATACACGAATATTGTGAAAAAAAACAGACATTCCATAGGTTGACCTTCCACTCCATTGCTGTTGAGCCTACACTTGCTTCAATACCCACTTTGAGCTGTAATGTGAGCTCAACAGATTTGGGCTTTTGTACGGTTTAGGGATTATAAAAGATTCTTTGTGACATTTTTGCTTATCCTCAGCATCATTTGCTAACAATTTTTTAATTTGCTTTTGATCAGTTGAGTGTTTTGCTTTTATCAATTTTTTTTTATTCTTTTTTATTTATTTAATCTTTTATTTATTTTATACATTTTTTTTTTGCTTTTTTTTTTGGTAGAAAAAACGAAATACCTTTTGTTTGCTTATCCGTTTTTTTTAATATTTTTTTAGTTTATTTGCTTCACCGCCTTACGCACCCACCGAGTGGCCGAGCGTAGTTTGGCTAATCAGTGTAACGGCTTAGAGGCATCAACAGCAGCAGCTTTTTGTTTGCATAGTGCGGCAATGATAGCGTAACTACCAACCAGCTGGGCCACAACAGTCCCAACCAATCCAATCAAGCGTGTACTCATGCCCTCATGTGCAGTGAGTGAGTGCAAACTAAACGCAAATCCAAACAAATAAACAAACAAGCAAACAACCGGCAAAGTAAATAAATAAATGGCTTAATATTGCTGTAAGCTACAACTGCTGTTTGTTGCTGTTGTTGCTGTTGCTACTGTTTTTGCTTCTGTTTCACTTCACTTTTCACCACTCTTATCCCCACATTTGGCTAGCGCTACGCCACTGACTTTGCTAACAAACAAACGAACCGTTATACATGACACGCTTCTGCTTGACTACCAACACATACACACGCACACACACACACATATACGCACATTCACACAAACAGCGTAGTTTGTGGGTGTAGCTAGTGAGCTCAACCACTTAACTGTTACTTTACTCGACTAATGCCTCATTTTCGAAGGCAGTCGCCCAAAAGTTTGTGCCAAAGCACACAAGTTTGTGTATTTTCACACACATACTTACACTCACAAGTACATATAAAAGCCCACACAACTACTTTAGCGTTTGCCTGCACTGTGTTTCCTTAGCTGAGGCGTAGGATCGGAGTTACCGAGCCAAAAGTGTCACCAACACAGTCGCCCCCCTACTTTAGCTGCTGTGACTTGCTGTCGTGCGTTAAATTCGTCAAGGGTTGCGTGTGTGCGTGCGTGCGTCCAGCTTTACAGAGCTTACTCGACTCCCTTTCTTTGTAACGAAGAAAACTAAAAAAATAGGTGAAGAGGAAAACAATCAACCAAACTCATTTGCGCCTAAGCAAAGCGGACATCCATCACGCACTCGTACGCACTCTTATATGTTTCGCCTTTAGCTGCCACTCTTTCTCTCCTCTTTTATACTTCTACTTATACGTACTTACTATATATTTGTTGCGTGCAACTTTTTCATGATAATGGAAAACAAAGTAGTCTCCCAGGATCAACGCTTGAACTTGATATGCTCCGACATACGCAGACACCTCATATCCGAAACGCCAAGGGCGCCCCACTCCACCACAAATTCACACACAGACAAATAAATGTGTGGCTATTATATCTTTGCATGTAGTTTTAGGCATACATATGGACCTTTCACATGTCTAACCCATTGGGAAATCATCTGGCTTATGACGGGAGGCATTATACAATGTAAATGAAGCGGACTAAGGTGGAATAGATCATAATCAAAGCATTGGAATGGCTGAAAAGAGTAACACTTACTTTAACTGACTTTTGTTTCTCCCAAACATTTAGTTAAAATTTTATACCAGAGTTTAGTTTGAGCGGCTGCTGATCAGATTGGCCAGCACACCCAGACGTTGTACTTCTTACCATCTCAGGTGTACGCAGCATTTCGATTGCCTTGTGGACGTTGTGATACTGCTTTGGGTACGACAGCCAGGGCTGAACAGCGACAGAGGTAATGCTCGAGAGACTCTCCCTCTCTCTCGTCTATGCCATATCGAAAAATATCATTCGGAAAGTGTCTAGTTAGGATGCCAGATGGCTGTATTGATGGGGAATCGATCTAAGATGATTAGATTTCTTGTTCCTTTAGCGTCCAATACAGGCCAAAGCTTTTTTAGTCACGTTATCAGTTATTTTGTTAAGCTATTTTGGAGAAAGCCAGCTTTAGTATGAGTTTTGCCTTGGTACACACATTTATTGCAGCTCATCCTCCTTCACACAGTTACCTGGGATGTACCTATGTCTGGATACGCAGAGCACGGCTGTATTGCTTCTAGCGAAAAGCTTGTTTAAAATGTTTCTGCTTTTTAAGGCCACTTTTGAGGTAGTGTTATTACATTAAAGAGAAGTAACGCCAGCTTGGCTAACCATGTATACGGTGATCGATTAGTTTGAAAGAGGCTGCAGTAGTCTGATAGTCTCAAATTAAAGGTATTTGAGACGGTTCGTAAGTGAATTCCACAGCCTACCCTGTCATAAAGTTTAGAAATACACGGAAAATTGGCTATGTCACTCGAATCGAGCGCGTTGGTATTTCCCCACTTATTCCTGTCCGGGAGTTGAAGCCCAGAGGTGTCGAAAGGAAAGATGTCAACTCTGAACTACTTCTTAAAATAAGGTAGTTTTACACCGAATCGTGGACTGGAGATGTAAAATAAATATACTACAATCAAAATCTGATGTACCTGATCCATAATGGTCTACATGATGCCAAAGGAAACCCTCCACAAAGATCATGCTCTGCATATAATAGGACCAGACAGTTGGGCTGTACTAGGATCTGCTAAAATAAGGTGAACCAGGACGTTATGGACTACAAAAAAATGCATTAGAGCCATGCTTTTCATAAAAAACAGCCATAAATGACCGAAAGACATGACAATGAGCGGTCCCAGGTGGCCGTAACGAACAAAAACTAGCTGGAAATGCTAAAATGAGAGGTCTTACCACACCCGCCGTATTCTCTAGAGCTTACCCCTTCCAACTACCGGCTTTTTCGAGATCACTTGTTCGCGTCTTTTGACGCAATTTAAGAATGAATCAATAATTCTATCGAGCACAGGGAGTACTCATTTGTTAAGGATGGTATTTGAAAGTTACCAGAGGCATGAAAAAAAATATTCGCCTCGACGGAAAATACTTTGAATGATGTATGTTTTTCTTTTTTTTAATAAAAAATAACACTGCGAATTAATTCTTATTTTATTTTTTTTATTTATTTTTTTATTTAATTTTTGTTTTAGGCCAATGATTTAATATTATTGTCCTTAACAACATTTTTAAGACTTCCAACACCCCCAAAGTGGCATTTGTTTAATTTAATATATGTATCTTGCTACAAATCGCAATCAATATCACCACCGAAAAATTCCAAAATATTTTTACATATATTTATTTTGTAATTTATCATGCATATCAAATCCCTACAGGATGCCTAAGCTCATGTGAGCGAGTCAATAAATTTACACATGAACGTATACGCGTAGGTGTACCTATGTTTATAAATTTCATGTAAGCTAACAAAAATTTTTCAAGCATTCTTTGTTGTTATCTTCTTTGTTGTTTTTCTATTGTGCTGCTCGGTGTGTTCACATCGCCATGACTGTTGCGTTTAGGTTGCGTGCGAGTTTGACTTTGACTTGGCTGGCACAAACGACATTTAAAAGGGTAAAATCAATAAAAAGCTTGTTGCTCAACAGAACAAATGCAACAACAACAACAACAGTAATAACAGTAATAAGAGTAGCGAAGGAAACAATGTAATGTAATGAATCACTACAAGCATTACTGCACTTATACATATGTGTATATATAAATACCTATATATATGTATGCATGTATGTATACTACTTCTAATAATAACAATAATAATAATAATCGTAAAAAACAACAATAATAACAAAAAACAACTAAAGATTTTCTGCTACAATTCGTTCGTAGGAAAGCAGGAAGGCAAACAATCACGTTGCTAGACCACATTTACGCAACAATAAAAAATAATATACATACATATATATATACATATATATACATATACATATATACACTTCCTTTTTACGGTTAGAATGCTGGTTTTGCAAAAACACCGGTTGACATCAATGACAGGAAGTGTCGGTGGTGTCGGTCGACTGCATGTTAAAGTCATTGCCGGTGGCCTTTTGTGAAGGTAGTGTACGTATGAGTGTGTGTGTGTGTGTTGAATTGGATTTCTGTATTTAACTGTATATATGTGTGTTCTGATTTGCAGACAAGTGATTTCGCGTGTACAAGTTGTGTATGTTTGTGTGTGTGTGTGTGTGTGTGTGTGTGTGTGTGTTACGCTTCCTTCATTTGCGGCCTTCAGCTCAAGCGAAATATTATTGTTGTTAGCATTTTTGATTTGCTGTTAGCGGTCATAGAGCTGCGTTCGTTTTTCTATGAATATTGAGGAGTAGCAGCAGTGTACTTGTATATGTGTGTGTGGGTGTGTGTGTGTGAGTAACTATGTTTTTGTTTTTTTTATACAACGCAAAACTTGTCGGCATGAGTGTTAGTGCGTTCATGACCTGCAGGTAAAGTTGTACGCAAACATCGCTTATCCCCTTACCTTACCTCGCTTTTCTATAAACAAAAAAAAATAAAAATAAATAAAAAAATCTACATAGAGCTCTGAAACGCGTGAAAATCTCAGCAGAAAATTTATGCGCATAATTTAGCACAATGAAATTTTGGGGCTAATCATAAAAGAAAATTTTAATTCAATTTTATGCCAACTAAACTCGTAATTGGTATTCGGGGCATAAGAAAGCTCAAAGATTTCTGAGAGTGAGCGGAAAAGTTGTTGGGTTTGGTGCATATTTTTTTTTTTTTTGGTTAATAGTCAAATTCTTATATTAAATATATTATTATTTTTATACAAGGTTTAGTTCTAAGCGGCGGAAGGAATTTGAACGTTCAAATATTAATTATAAAAAAAATATATATATATTTTTGGACGTTGAAAGTGCTGGAAAATCCACTTGCGCTTTCGGACAACTTTCGAAAAAACACGAAAGTGCTTGTATATTGCCCAGTTTTCCCACATTTGGTTTTTATTACAATATGCAGTATTTTTTTTCTCTGTTTTTTTGAGCAAAACGAAATTAAAATTATTAAAAAATATTAAAATTAAATGGCAACTTTGCATTATATATTTCCAAAGGAAAGAACTAAAATAAAATTCTTTTATTTTTGGGATTTTTTTACCTCTAAACTCTTTAATAAAATGTCAAAAAAGTTTAAGTCCTCCTACTTCCTTCACCAGCAATTAACACTCTTAAAGCAGCTACTTTGTTAGTGACATGTGCGTGAATTGGCACTCGGCATTGTCTGCTAAGAGATAACATACTGACAAGGCGGTAAAATGGGCGGACATACTGATGCTAATAGCGCCTATCATTGTTAGCAGAATTCGCCTTTGCCTAAATAGTTGGGAGGGAAAACAAAAATATGATAAGCATATATGTATGTACCATATATGTACAAGCGCAAGTGTGGGTGGATGCTGAGAAATCCCTTTGACAATTTGGTTGGAATTTTTCTACAAAGTGTTTTATTTACATAGCCTTTCCTAGGTTATATACGCCGTAAACACGATTTGAGTTTTCAGCACATATGTAGTTAGTCCATTGACGGGGCGTATGAGTAACCTTTCTAATATAAAACAAATTGTTTTCCAAAAAAATATGAAAATAAATATTTATACGAATTAACATGAGTTATTAATTTATATAGAACATGTTGAAATAAAAATAAAAAACTTCTCAATTATTAAAACAAAATATATATACAAAAAATCCTAAGAAAATAAACAAATCAGCTGACTGACTTACCCTTGAAACATTTTAAAGCTATTAAAGAAGACTTGCAAAAGCCAAGCTAAAACGTGACTTATAAAATAGCTTTCCACGTTACATTCTAAGCAGTTTAAAAACTAAATTTGAATATGTTCGAGTAAACATTTGAAATATCAAGAGATATTAACAAGGAATTCAAAAATGTCATTAATAAATAAATTTTGAGCTTCATAAAAATATCTTCAATATAATTTCCAAACATTTGGTTCACTGGGTACTCATCATACTCATAATGCTTAATATTGTTGTTTTTGTCATACTTAGTTTTTGTAAATTGCTGTTATTATTCCTCGTAGTTGCCATAGGCAACAAAGGACTTTCAGGCAAGTCATAGACAAAACAATTACACTACACGCAAAAAAGCCACCAATAACGTACACACAAATTACACACTTACACCGAAATACACCAACAATAACCCTTATGTATAATAACCATGAAAAAATCGCTTCATATATCTTTAGTGGAATTTCAAGTGCGACAAAAGCAGACAAAACAGTTAACGGAGTGAATTATATTGAAGTGCAAGTCAACAGCAAGCGCCAGCTAAAGGTAAAAGTGTACTTTATGTGTTAAAATAGAAAAAAAATATATAAATAAAGCAAAAAAGCTGCATATTAAGTGTATGAGAGTGCGTCTAAAAGCCCATTAAGCAAAAAAGACAAACCATGATAAGTGGAAAGTGAAGTAGAGTAGCTTAAAATATAAATAAAAATAATATAAAATACATAAAATCAAATAAAACAGGAAAAAATTAAAAAAATTGATTAAATAGAATAAAATAAAACAAACAAAATCAAGCAAAAGAAAATTAAATTAAATAAGATGAAATAAAATAAAATAAAATAAAATAAAATAAAATAAAATAAAATAAAATAAAATAAAATAAAATAAAATAAAATAAAATAAAATAAAATAAAATAAAATAAAATAAAATAAAATAAAATAAAATGAAATAAAATAAAATAAAATAAAATAAAATAAAATAAAATAAAATAAAATAAAATAAAATCAAATCAAATCAATAAAATCAAAATAAAATCAAATAAATAAAATAAAGTAAAATAAAATAAAATAAAATAAAATAAAATAAAATAAAATAAAACAAAATAAATTAAAATAAAATAAAATAAAATAAAATAAAATAAAATAAAATAAAATAAAATAAAATAAAATAAAATAAAATAAAATAAAATAAAATAAAATAAAATAAAACAAAATAAAATAAAATAAAATAAAATAAAATAAAATAAAATAAAATAAAATGAAATAAAATGTTATAAAATAAAATAAAAAACATTTAAAAAAGTTAAATTAAAAAATAAAGTAATATAAAATAAATTAAAATAAAATAAATGAAAATAAAATAAAATAAAATAAAATAAAATAAAATAAAATAAAATAAAATAAAATAAAATAAAAGAAATAAAATAAAATGCAATAAAAAAATAAATAAAAATGATAATAAAATAAAATAAATTATAGAAGAAATTAATTAAATTAAATTAACTTAGTTTAAATTAGCTTAATTTAATTTAATAAATGAGATAAATATAGATAAATTAAAGCAAATAAAAAATATAATAAATAGAAAAAATAAATCAAAACCAAATGCAGGCTGTTCGTGTGAGGAAAACACAAAAAAGTGTACGTGCACCGTAAATTGAAGCAACGTAGTGATTTGTGACCGCCAAAGTGCCAAAGAATCGCACACCTACAGTCACGCCCTCAGGCTACTGGCATTGACTATGACAATGCTGTGCACTTTGTGGCGGCCAACGCCTAACACATCATTATAATCACATCAGCAGTACATGTGTTCGCACGCGTCTACACATACATATACGAATAAATGCACGCATTATTTGGCACAACAGCAGACGTTCGCTATTTTGTCATTGTCTATATGCTGACCACTATGCTGCTGTGCTTTTAACAAGTTTTCGTATAATTTCTCATTAAATTGTAACTGCGTGCGTCAGCTGCCACATGTCCGTCGCCACATTATTATTGTATTAGTTAGCGCGTATGCGTGTGTTCGACATTTAAAGCCGCAACGTCCGGTATTAGAGTCTCCTCGTTGGCACTAACCGCAACGCATTAGCAGAGCACAGCGACAGCACACAATCAAAACAATGTTAACCTGTGTGTGTCGTCCCGTCTCCGGTAATTTGCCAAAAATGCCACCGTCAATGATGCCTGCACCGAAAGCGCCACGCAGTGCCATTGCCATCGCTGGTATGGGTGCAGCGCCCACTGTGGTGGTGACAGCGGAGCCGAAATTGAATGTAAGTTTCACATTTAGTATGTAGTACATTAAGCTTTGAAACGTGTCGTATCAAACAGCTCCTTCAGCGCAGTGCTGTGGGAGTTATACAATATTTTCGTACGCCCAGCGGTGGGTGTCGACAGTGACCGAAAAGCCAATTTGCAGGAAAACCTTAATGGAGTTTGAGTGAGTTCGGTGTAAAATTGTACATTAAATGCATATATGCGCTCATATAAATATACATACACGTGTATGTATGTTGGTATGAGTACTTTTCTGCTTCTACGTCAGCTCAACTTCCGTTAACGGTGTCGCCGTTGCTTTTAGTTTGGCTTAATAAAATGTGATAATAGTCATAAGTAGTGTGTAAGCTCGAGCTATTGTCCTCTACTTTTATACTTTAGCTGATCCTTATTTATTATGCATGTATAAGTGATTCTTTTTTTTCTATAGCAAAGTGTATAACTTTCATTTATTGTAATCGTGCTTTGTTGTTTTCTTTTGTTGTTGTTGTTGTTTTTCACTCATTCGTGACATTGTTATTGTGCTGGCGAGGGTTAAAAGCAAATCATTATAATCATGATTTATATAAAAAGTTGGATTTGTTTAATATATGAGAGTCACGTGAGAATTTTCGGTTACTCATACGACGTGGCGCACTACGGAATTGTACAATACATACCATATATCCAGGACTAATAACTAAGTAAAAAACCATGACAAAAGAAGTTTTTTCAAAATAAAAATGGTTATTACGTAATCAGCCAGATGTAGCGCATAGATTTTATTGAGCTTAGAACGATTTTTGGGCAAAAAAGTGTTTTAAATTTTGGAGGCAGTAAATGCGAATAAATGATTTAAGGCAAGAAACTAAGAAAATATTCCAGGCGGCTTTAAGATTAAATTAAGCTCCTTTATAAGGTAACTCTAGTTCGAAGAAAAGTCAAGATACCAAGAAACTGTAACATTTCAGCGCACTAGCCAGTGAGTGGAGCTTCCTTCGGTGACAATTGCTCTGACAAATCCTTCATTACCGATTGCTTCTAAAGAATGAAACCTAGAACAGAAAAGCAAAAAAGTTTTATGATCTACAAACTATGGTCTTTAGAAGAACGTGCGGATTTATTTTTTAACTAATTTTTGTGAAAGAGGCACACTTTTTTTTAAAAAAGATTGATTTTTGACTGAAAAACACGCACTAAATTAATTAAAAAAAAATTTACATTTAATCGAAAAACAACTACGCACTTTAAAAAAATGTATTTGTGAAGCTACCATCAAAATTTCAGATAAATCGATGCAATAGGGTGCGAATAATCTGTTCTCCCAATTTGAAAAATGTGATTTTGAGAAAAACGCGTTTAAAGTTTTCATTGCACTCAGCGGACGCTCTGAGGAGCTGCAGTAAACAACAAAAATTTCAGCTATTTGCAATATTTTTTTCACTTTAAAACCAATTGCATATCACTTCCAGGACCCAAAGGTACCCTGTGAGCAAAAAAAAAAAAACATTGCGTTTTCCAAAATCCTAAGATATTTTTCAAATCAAACATCGTTATCTTCTTTTCGGTTTGATGGAATCATTACTTTATGTTTGTTGTATGTGTGTGTTTGCTGTATGGCATGTAGCGTCGTCTTTTGGAAACCAAAGGTCGTCCTCATCTACATCTCTCAATTCAGATACGAAAAAGTTATTATTTATAGCTCTATAGCATTCTCTATTGACTATAACAATGCGGCCGACTTTCTTTTTAAAGAAAGATGGACCAATGATTCCCTTTGCCAAAAATCATACCGAAAAGTGACTTGTTGAGGATGTATCGGTGTCTCAATACTAGCTTGTGGATTATGATCACTTGAAATTTGACAATTTTGTTTATTTACGTGGCCATTCAACCAAATGTAGGTATCATCGTTGAGCAAAATTTTCTTGTGAAAATGGGGTTTCGCAAAATCTTCCATAAAGTGAAGAGGACTGATTTCGATTTTTGGTCGCAGCGTGCAATGATTAGCAAACTTTATGCCAAAGTAAGTCTGTTCATTATATTAGGTAAATTAAAAAGTTCGTTTGATTTTTTAATGCAAATGATTCCAAACGGTTTTCTGGCTTATCTTTAGTTCCTCAGCAATTAAATAGGTGCTCACGTGACGGTCTGTTTCCACTATTTCCATGATTTTAACACAAATTCCGACGACAGGCCTCCCGACGCGTGGTGCATTTTTGACATCGAAATTACCGGAGCGGAACCTAGCAAACCACTTTTGTGATACACGTTCGTTTACAGTATCGGGCCCATAAACTAAATTAATTTTTTTCAGCCGCTTTGGCTGCTTTTTCGCCTTGATCGAAGAAAAGTTGTAAAATATAGCGAATTTTCTCTTTGCTGGTGTCCATCTTTGACGAGCGCTCACAATGTACTGAGTCAATTAATTGAAAAACTGTCAAAGACAAACTTTTAGCGCGAATAAACACGTTTTCAGCGCCGTATAGTATGACATGATGCGGCACTTAACACTAGTACTATGAACTTTTTACTTTACCAAATAAAATGGCAAATCAAACTCAGGCGGCCGCGATAGCCGAGTGGTTAGCATTGCGTACTGACATTCGGAAGGCTCTGGTTCAAATCCTGGAGCCACCAGCATCCAAAAAGTTATGGAAAATTAATTTAAATAAAAAACTAAGTTAAATTTTCTAACTGCGGTCGCCCTTCGGCAGGGAATGTCTACCCCTCTGAGTGTATTTCGGGCATGAAATAAATGATATAAAGTTTACAATATACCTACAAGATGATCCATGCCCTGTCAAGTCATACTTAAGGTAACCTGCGTCTTCCTTGTCAACACTTTACAGTTTTTATTTTATTTTTTCCCACGAAACGTTTTATTGTCGTTTTTATTATTATTACATTTATTATTTTCAATTTTCCTTTGATTTATTTCCTGTGATTGATTAACTCACAGCTTATATTTATGGACTCAAATTGTTTACGCTTGTTAATGCTGCTTATTGTGTCTGTTTGCTTTTTATAGTCAAGAGTAATTTAAGCATATATAGTATGTGTGTACATTAAACATATTCAACACATTTATTTATTTATTTTCTTCTCTTTTTTTCTCTTTTCATGCCAATTATACCCACTTGGAAATACTGCAATTAACATACATATATACATATATGCATACATCAAACAATCTGGACTTTCAACGTCAACGGCTGCATCAACTTCAATTTTGCCCACAACACACCACACACCACTCACAACTCATCACCACTCACCACATCACTATCAACATCAATAAAATTCAATTTGAATTCACGCATTTGCTCATCTTCCACACAACACACACACACACACACGCATGCCATTACCGATGATGAAATTAACCAAAATTCACCAACCTCTCGCCGCTGCTTGTTACCTGTGCTCACCTCCAGGTGCCTGGCAGGCTGACATCAGCCGAATTACGGGCGATGGCACTGCGACAACAACAGCAAATCGACTCACAACACCAGCTGTTGGCCACCAAGGAGCAACGTTTGCGTTTTCTCAAATCACAAGAGGTACGAAATGCCGTCGCAAGCGCTGAGGGTGAACGACTGCGACGCCTGCGGGAGCGTGTTGAGGCGCAGGAATCCAAATTGCGACGACTGCGTGCGCTGCGAGGTCAAGTGGATCTACAGAAGACTTACAATGTTACGCTGAGTAAGTACTAAAGAGCGGTAAAAGAGCTGGCGAAAGCTGGCTAAGAGCTGCAAAATAGTTGTACAAATTTATATATATATATATATTTATGTGTGTGTGTGTGTATTACAAGTCTTATAGTACTTAAGTTTGAGTTTTTTGTTTGTTTGTTTGTATGTGTGTGTGTGTGTGTGTGCATTTAGAGTGTGTTGCTATTTTTCGCCTTAATAAACATATTTACATCTTGTAAGTGGCTTTGTTTTTACTTGGCTCACTTTGTGGGATTTCCATGTAAGCCCCCCGTCGTTGTGTTGAGTGCATGTGTGTGTGTGTTTGTGTTTGTGTGTGCGTAGCTCATTTTCAGCCACAACACGCCTCAGCGAGTAGTTTGCCATATGTCAAAAGCCACTTGCACGTTTTGGGTGTGAACACCAGCGGCTAAAAAGCGTCAACAACAACATCGTCTTGTCAGTCAAGAAGAACGGAACGAAACGGGAAAAAAAAATCTCTGCAAAAGTGCTTTTGGCGAATTTTGACAAGCGGTGGAAATGTTTTGGTCAGACGCTGTTGGAAGTGTTATTAAAAAATAAAATAAACAAAGTAAGCGTGAGAGAGAGAGAGAGAGATAGAAAGTGTGTTTGTGAGAAGGCACAGAAAAGTTTGGCTGAAAAAGGCGTTAAAGGAAATGTGAGAAATTCTTAATTTGCATATCACGCAGTAATGAAAATTTTATTTTTGCTTTTCTCTTTTCTCTTTGACCTCGTGTGTCTTGTAACACACTAGGTAGGTATATTAGGCTTGTTCATCAATTGGTGTCTGTTTTATGTGCAAGAGAGAGGAGAGCCGGCATAGCCAGCTATCATGGCAAACGAACTTTGTTCATACGGTCCACTCCTCCTTCCACTGGGCCTTTCCTATGCAACCAACCTTCCGTGTGTTCATCTAACTGTGCGTCTTTCTGTCTAAACTTTGTGCGATTATCTATTCATATATTTATTCCTCTTTGTGGACATCTGTTGTTGCATCCGTCTGTTTGTCTTCTATTATTACGGCTGCTCATTAGACTTCTTCACTTCTGATTCCAACTTTTCCTTCCGCCATTTCGTGACGAGTCGTACGTCTGGGTTTATAATAATCTACTCTTCGTCAAATGTTTATTCCTGCCTCGCTTTGTATCTGCTCAAGTGGTTTTCGGCTGAGCTCCTCCTCCAATTTATGGTTAGTGTCTTCAATTTTCCCCAACAAGTGGAGAGACCTACAGTTTATACTAAGCCACTTCTGAACAATCAATAGATTTTTATGAGATGCTTTTATTTCATATCAGAAATACTCTCAGTAAGCTTAACACTCCCTCCCGAGAGAGAGAAAAATAGATTTCCATGAATTTTGGATGTTGGTCGGACCAGGACTCCTGTACATTCGAAGCACTTAGGCTACTGCGGCTGCCTCCGTATATTCTTCTGTTTAAAACTCTTTGGTAATTCCCTCCGAGGAAGAATTTCGTGCTTTGTTAATCGAGCTATCTATCGCTTTCTCACTCAACCTGTTCATCGGCGCAAGGGTCGGTCTGGTTTTTAATCGTTTTAGCTTCTGTTTCGTTCATTTGACAACTTCTTTTTTCCACCGGCCGCCTTGTTTTCTCACTAGACCTTGGTATAGTCATTCTCTCAGCACATTTATTGAAGCTGGGCTCCGTTTGGCTTTTAAATATCTTTCCTTTGTTTGGTTTATTCGACCACTTACACTTCTCCGTCTCTCTATTGCTACTTACTACGCCTCGGTGTAGTCGTTCCCTTAGTCAGCTCATTAGTTTGGTCTACCTGTTTCTTCAGTGCGTTAATCGGTTCAAACTTCCCATCGTTTCGTTCATGTGTCAACTTGTCTTTCCTCCGTCGGTCTCATATTCGCTCTATGCGCCGGTGTAGCCATTTCTCAGTCGGTTCACCGAAGTCGTAGTAGCTCATTCACCGATGCAAAGGCTCCTCTCTCTTCGATATACCCAGCGTTTTATTCCCTGGACCTTTTACCCTTCGCTCATTCTATACTTCGCCATGTTTCCTTAGTCCATTCTTCGGAGGAAGACTGTGTGATTTTTATTCCATCCTACACATGGTTAATAGCTGGTCCGATAGTTCGTCTTACCATCTGACCGAAAACCCTGGTGTATACGTTCGTTCCTTTCTTTTCTAATAATTTCTCCATCTGATAATCCCTTTCCCGTCTCTTCGTTGTTTGGCTAAGAAACCTGAGAACATCTGTCACAGCAAGCTTGATACTCCTTTTTACCCTCCACAAACTCTACTCCTTAGAAGAGTTTCACATGTGAGGTTTGAACTAAGAACGAGTGAGAGGAGGTTAACTAAAAATGTCTCCGATTCGTTCCCAGTCTGCGGAAGATTTTTACATAAAAGGTTCATTTTAACGTCCGAAAGTATTCTCGAGAGTACCTGGTCCAGAAGTGAAGTTTGAAGAGAACAGTAGTGGTAGTCCGTGGAAAGCTCACAGCTCGTATCTGCGATGAGAGCTCTTTCGAATGCAGTGATAAGCTCAGAAACCCAAGTATTTCTACAAAATTCATTAAAAGAAAACTAGTTAAAAGTAGCTGCCAGACCCAGTCGTACTCTACAATCAGAGTAAACACACAGTACTCATCTTATAACTCATACAGTACCACGTTTCTACGTCCAGCGCAGCCTGGGGTTACTTTTCGGTGTTGGACTCGTTCCGTGCTGATTCTGCCCTTAGTTTGTTTATTACTTAACATTTTTTCCTTTCACCTTGCGCTACTATTCTCCTTCGTCCTTACACTTCCTGCCATTGTTGCACTTTTTTCCCTTCAACTTTTCATTGTTGCTGTAACGCGGGATTAAAATGGCTGACTCTTAAGTATTGTTCTACATGATGTTCTTTCAACTCTAATTGGATTTGTTAGTGGGGAAGGCGTCGACAGCCGCGCTGATTTCCGTCACTTCGCAGATCATGAAACCAACACAGCTTCACCTTCACCTCCACCACCAACACCACACGCTGTGGCTGTGGCTGGCCTTATTACGCACTCCACACAAGCTCAAGAGCATCCCCCCACTTGTCCAATTCGTTTCTAACATTCTATCAGGCTACTTTGATGGCTATACATATATATACATATATATATGTATGTATACAGTGTATACATACATATGTATGTACAGCTAGTAGCATGTGGCATGTGACCTGGCATGCTGCTGCTGTCACTCACTCGCTGCGGACACATCAACCTCGGCACCGGTAAGTAAGAGCTGAGATCCTTAGATACATGAAATCCTTGCTAAGCGGATTATAACCGGCACGACCAACTCACAGCTCGACAACTCACCGGCTCCAGCCAACCAGATGGGCTTTAAACTGCTTTTCGCTTTTCGCTTGCCTTGGCAAAGGCCAAACAAAAAAATAACAGATTTGTATGTATGTAGTTGTAAATATGCTAAGTTTGCTTTGAGTGAAATTAATGAAATACACATATACATATATACATATTTACATGAATATACATATTTTAAATACAGTTTTATACTGTCACTGATAGCTCCAGCCACCAGGACATGCCAAGCACCTCGCCGTCGGCTATTAGTTTGACGCGCAGAGCGTTTGAGTTGTGCTGCTGGCAGCTGGCGGCTGGCGGTGGGTGGCTTTGCTAGTGGATTATGGGTCTTTTCGTCCGCCACAAATTGGGGTTTCCGCATTGCGAACCGCTCGTAAATACCTTTAAAGCTGTTAACTAATTAAAATGTTAATGGCGGTTGACGAGTGTTCAGCGTTTGGGCGTGCAAAGTGAAAAACGGTTAAAACTTTTCGAATATATTTTAGTAATATTAATACGTTTATGCATACATAACTGCAGAACGAATATACATACATACATACATACCTACATACATAAATGGGGGTATGAAAAGTTTAGTGAAATGGCTCTCCCTCAATGTGTTGCATGCTTTTAGTGGCAATTTTATATGACCGGTGATCCTGTTAGTTGGTTTTAGTTTTTTGCTTTCATTTTTTTGTTGTTTTGTTTCTCTGTTTGTTATGTGAATACGTGTATGTTTTGGAAAAGTTGTTGGATTTTGTGGGTTCGTGACTTGAAAGCGTCGAAATTGAAAGTATTAAATTATACGTGCCATTAACTTGTAATTGCCACGATATATTATACACGTATGTATGCATGGTCACACACGCAAACATACCTACAAATGCACATATGAATATTTGTGTTAAACTTTGGCGCTTAATGAAATATTCTACGAAAATTTGTATATATGTGTGTGTGTTGCCAGCAAATAATCAAACTAATCTGTGGCCATTTCATCAGTTATTAAATTGCGCAAAAGAGAGGCGTCCAACAGCCGGAAGGATTATACCATAAAATTATTTTCAACAAATAATTACTTAATAATTAGTCAGTTTTAAATAAATAGTTTAGAATTTTAATTTTGTTAAGTTAGTTGAAGTTAAATAGCTTTTACTACGTACCAAGGTTGCATGGTAATGATAAATTTCATGTTAATTAAAAAATTTCAATCGATTCTGTTGAAACATTAGGAAATGTTATCGTAAAAGCAGCTATCGAAATAAATTTTGATTTAGTTTTTAATCCAAAAACGAAAAGCTGTCGTTAATGTTAAATCATTAACAGATAATGTGAAGCCTTAACAGATAATGTTAAATCGTTTACAGACAATGTTAAACGTTAAAATTGAATTGTGCTGTTAAATCATAGCAAGCAGCCATTTTAAAATTTAGAATCTCATTACGCGTCGATAATATGGCGCCCGAAACAAAAAAAAAAATAATTTTTTTTCATACCAAAAAAATTAAATGACATCGGTTCGTTAGTTAAGCATATCTGGTACATAGACAAAAATACAGAAAAAAATACAAAAACTTTAATCGAGTCAAGAATGTGGTAATATTAAGCCAAACGTTTTCGCCTTAAATAATCAAAGCTTCCTCCATGTTATTTCTCAAAAATATTAGGTCAAGTAAAAAGTTCGTTCGGTTTTTATCCAAGAGAAGACGTTATTATCCTTAGTACTAGTGATACGTGTCGCATCATGTCATACTATAATCCATGCTGAAAACGTGTTTATTCGCGCTAAAATTTTGTCTTTGACAGTTTTCCAATTGATTTACTCAGTACGTTGTGAGCGGTCGTCAAAGATGGACACCAGCACAGAGAAAATTCGCTATATTTTACAATTTTTCTTCGATCAAAGCGAAAAAGCAGCCAAAGCGGCTGAAAAAATTAATTTAGATTATGGGCTCGATACTGTAAACGGACGTGTAGCACAAAAGTGGTTTGCTAGGCTCCGATGCGGTTATTTCGATGTCAAAGATGCACCACGCGTCGGGAGGCCTGTCGTCGAAAATTGCGATAAAATCATGGAAATAGTGGAAACAGACCGTCACGTGAGCACTTATTTAATTGCTGAGGAACTAAAGATAAGCCAGAAACCCGTTTGGAACCATTTGCATAACCTTGGATGCAAAAAGAAGCTCGATCTTTGGGTGCCACACGAACTAACGCAAAAAAACATGATGGACCGAATTTCCATCGGCGAATCGCTGCTGAATCGCAACAAAATCGACCCATTTCTGAAGCGTTTGGTGACTGGCGATGAAAAGTGGATCACTTACGACAACGTCAAGCGAAATCGGTCGTGGTCGGAACCCTGTGAGCCGGCGAAACGGTGGCCAAGCCAGGATTGACGGCCAGGAAGGTTTTGCTGTGTGTTTGGTGGGATTGGCAAGGAATCATCTACTACGAGCTGCTCCCCTATGGTCACGCTCAATTCGGCCCTCTACTGCCAAAAACTGGACCGCTTGAAGGCAGCACTCATCCAGAAGACGCCATCCTTGATCAACAGAGGCCGAATTGTGTTCCATCAGGACAACGCCAGGCCACACACGACTTTGGTGACGTGTCAGAAGCTCCAGAAGCTTGGATGAGAGATCCTAATGCACCCACCTTATAGTCCGGACCTGGCACCAAGTGATTACCATATTTTCCTGTCCATAGCGAACGCGCTTAATGGTAAGAAGTTGGCCTGAAGAGAGGCCTGGGAAAATTGGCTCTCCGAGTTTCGTTGGCAAAAAGTTTCCGAACAAAACGGCGCAAATTTGACTTAAATCGGACAACTGTGCGCAAAGTTATCATATTTTGAAAAATCAGTAAAAAAATGAACTTTTTACTAACCCATCAAAAAATTGGGCTAGACTACCGCAGGTGTCTAGAAGAGCTGGTCAAACAGAACAGATTATCTCTCATTTGGGTTTCTCGTCACAGGGACATAGATGGTAATTGTAAGGCAAGCGAACCGGCAGATTTCTCCCACCAAAAGAACGCAATGGTAAGCTTGCTACTCAGAGACTTTACTCTAAGCAGGCTGAATTTGGATGGAACCACACTGCTACTGCAGAATTTCTAGATAAGCTTGGTCAAAATTGTACCGGAAAAGATCACCTCAAATATACGCTCTCTGAAAAGAGAACAGTTTTAAGGTTGTAGGAGTATTAACAGATTACTGTTTGATAAAACGACATGTGGCGAGGTTGGCGGCGCCCTTAAAGAGATGCCGGTTTACCTTTAAGAACGTTGAGAAGCGGTAAACAGTCTCTCAAAGTAATAAATCCTTTAAAGAGAGCCAGAATGATCAGAATGAAGAATGAGGATATTGTTGTTGTTGTAACGGTTAAGTTCACATCGCTTGTGAGGAATGAGGATCTCCTACCGCGGTGGTCCCAAAATTTATACACAATCCAGACATTTCAAATTTCACTGATTTCTCGTTGATAAGACTTGATTCGATCTCCTCTGCGAATGTGTTTTGAATGTGTAGCTCTAGAATATTTATAAATATATACCGCAAATAAGTTTAACACTAAATTTCTAAAACAACTACACTCACTAACCATAGGCAATGACTTGGACTCGATACGAGCTTTGTTCAGTGAGAAGGAGAAAGAGCTGAGCTTGGCCGTGGCGAAAGTGGAAGCGCTCACTCGACAACTGGAAGAGTTAAAACGAGACCGACGCTGTCCTATAAATTTACTTACAACAGGCAACAACAATGGCAGCGCACAACCGCTGCCGCCACAGGCATCCAGAGAACTTGAGAAGCTGCGCCGCGAACTGGTGGTGAGATAAAGCGACAAATATATATATATATGTATACACATTTTTTTTAATTATTCTAATTATAAATTTATTTACAGTACCGCAATCAACTGTCACTGCAACAGGACGCGCGCTTACATCTACAACGGGAAGCGCTACAACAACGACAGGCTGAGCTGCGCTCCGTCGATCAGCGTATTTATGAGCTGCAGACGCGGCTGCAACGCAAGAAGGCGACGAATATACAAAATAATGCACAAAATCAAAATCAACTACATGCACAACAACAACAACAACAACAGCAGCAACAGCAGCAACAACAACAGCAGCAGCAGCAGCATCAACAACAACCACCACCAACTGCGTCGCAGCAACCGTCGCACCAACCGCCGACGCATGTGTACAGCAACAACAACAACAACAACAACAACAGCGCTAACGCCAATCTTTCCTACAATCAACCGCAGAGCGGCCACCATCACAAACAAGGAGGCGTGGCAGCGCTGAAACAACAATTGCTGCAGAAACAAGCCAACAGTATACACTCTGCGGCACAACAACAACAACAACAGAACTCCTCCAAGTTTCCGAATATCATTAACCGAGAACCAAACCGGAGCATACCGCGCGGCAATGTAGCCGCTGTCGAGCCATACATACACACGCCGCATAAGCCGTCCGGGGTGGGTCCTGGTGGTGCCTACTTAGGCGCTGGCAATATATTGAAACATGCCGCTGCAACTGCGAACACCAACCAACAGAACCAGCTGATACAGGATCTGACGCATATGAAGCACAATATCACCTCGGCAACGCACAGTCCGCAAGGTGGCGCGCCGCACAACGTTACACAGGCTGCCAATGCACAGACGTTCTTCAGCAGCGGCGAAAGCGACGAATCAAAGTTAGCGAAGAAAATGTTGACTGCGTCATTAGCTGCGACCAAAGCTGCGGAACCACCAAAACCTGTCGAGGTGGACACATCAATGCATATCTACGCCGAAGTGGGACCGAAGAAGCGGGACCTTAAGAAAGCAGCAGAAGCTGCCAAAGCAGCGGAGGCGGCTGCGCGTGCAGCAGAAGCAGCAGCGATTGCCGCTACTGCGTCGAGTGGTGGAGTAACCACCACAGGTAGCGCGAGTAGTACCGCAACAGGCAGCAAAATACCGAAAAGCATCAGTTCCTCCAACTCAGCTACTGCGATGATCAGCAAAATCAATAGCACAGCAGCTGCGACAAAAGAGCGCATTGACTTGGAGCGGCGGTGTGAGGGCGCAGCTAGTGAGCCGCTGACGGAAAAGCATAGTCTACAACAGCAGCAACAACAACTCACAGTGCACAGCATGCCATTGGGCACGGCTAATAAGTCGCTTGCTACCGCTGTGGCGCATACGAGTACATCAGCGCCTACAACAACAACGAACTCGCCAAACGGTGAACTGAAACCGAAGCCACTGCAATCCCACACATCCAGTGGCTTGGCAATACCACCACGCAAGCCCATCAGCAGCGTAGCACCCACTTCTGTAACGAGCTCGATACCGAAAATGATTACCTACAGTCCGAAGGTGAATCGAGTAGCGCCGAATGTCGTGACGGCTACAACGAGCGTAGCGTCGACGCAGGCCAACTCCGCTTACCCCGATCGACCTGCCTTGCCACCGAAACCGAGCAAAATGTCTCCCACAGAACATACAAGCGAGCACAGTACAACAACTCAGACAGCGACAACAACAGCCGCATCATCTTCAATGTTGAAAAAGCCCGCCGTACATGCTGCCCCGGGCATAAGCGCAGCCGCGTCAAATGATATGCAGCAGGCAACGCAGGGCTTGCAGACGCTCAACATTAACGACAATCTACCGATCAAAGCGAAACCGCTGACAATACGCAAGCAGCCTATGTGCGAACAGCCGCGTCTCAAGTTGAGTAACAATGTTCCTAAACTGCCGCTGCAAGCTGTGCGGAAGATGGACATGCCCACTGCGACGCCCTCTTTCCTCTACCCAGCAGACGGTAGTCAACGAGCTGCAGCCAGCAATAAAGACAGCGCGGAAAATGTTGGTAACAGCAACAATAACACCAATCGCCCAACGACAGCAGGTAGCTCCTCGTCATCTTCGACTGCCTCCTCACCAGAGCAACCGCCACAGTACTCGCCACCACAAGTGCCGTCGGCTTCTACGGCACACACAACACAGGCGCAACATTCGCCCAACAGCAATTCCCAATCGAGCTCCAGCATGGATGAACTCGATAAGATAGAGCGACACAGCGACGTTGCGGTGAGTGGGATTGAATCAGCCACCGATACGAGCGGTATGAAGCGACGTTCCGCGTCTACCGGTAATGCGCCAACTGCATCTGCGCTTTCGTCCGCTTCAAATGCAAATGGCAAGCCAAAGTTGGCGCGTCGTGTAAGCTTTGATCCGCTTGCTCTATTGCTGGATGCAAGTCTGGAAGGTGAACTGGAGTTGGTGAAGAAAACCGCTATGCAAGTGGCGAATCCTAGTGCGGCTAACGACGAGGGCATAACCGCACTGCACAACGCCATCTGTGCGGGTCATTTCGATATTGTCAAGTGAGTGCAAAGGAGTCGCCACTCATCCATTCTCAAATTTATGCCTTCTCTCTGGCTCTCTCTCTCTCTCTCTCTTTATAGGTTTCTTGTGGAATTTGGCTGTGATGTCAACGCTCAGGACTCCGATGGCTGGACGCCACTCCACTGCGCCGCGAGTTGCAATAATTTATCGATGGTGAAGTTCTTGGTCGAAAATGGCGCTTGTCTCTTTGCCTCGACACTGTCAGATCACGAAACACCGGCGGAGAAGTGTGAAGAAGATGAAGAGGGTTTCGACGGCTGTTCAGAGTATTTATACAGTATGTAGTGTGAACTTTAGGGCCTTGCGCTGGCACTGCTCACTAAAATCTTCATTTTTTTCGCTCTCTTTCTCAGGTATTCAAGAGAAACTCGGTATACTTCATAACGGCGAAGTGTATGCAGTCTTCTCGTATGATGCTCAAAACAGCGACGAACTAACATTCCAAGTCAACGAACGTTTGGTTATCCTGCGCAAGGGCGACGATGCGGAGAGTGAATGGTGGTGGGCGAAGAATGCGAATGACGAGGAAGGCTACGTGCCCAGAAATCTGTTGGGGGTGAGCATAAAATATATTTTTCGCTTAAAAATAAATTAGGTGTAAGAACGTTGTATAAAGTGGGAGGGGATGAGAAGAGAAAAATATATCGGTGAAGGCAAAATTTTACCTTAATACAATACAGGAGTTGCCACCTGTTTCAAGTCAAAAATATATTTATAAATTAAAAAAAAAGTTTTATGAAAAAATACATTTATCTTTATACATCAAAGGTTTATGAAGACAACAAAAATATATTTTCAAAGGGTTGCCACCTGTTTAAACATATTTAGTTAAAAAGTGTAGAGGATATATTATATGTAATTTTATTCAATTCACCAGTGTCAGTAAAGTCTTGCAGAATAAGCCAATTAATCAGTGAAAGCAAAATTTTATCAAAATACAATATAGGAGTTGCCACATGTTTCAAGTCAAAAATTTATTTATAAATTAAAAAAAAAGTTTTATGAAAAAATACATTTATCTTTATACATCAAAGGCTTATGAAGACAACAAAAATATATTTTCAAAGGGTTGCCACCTGTTTAAACATATTTAGTTAAAAAGTGTAGAGGATATATTATATAATTCAATTCACCAGTGTTATTAAAATCTTGCAGAAGAAGCCAATTAATCAGTGAAAAGAAAATTTTATAAAATTGAAATATTGTAGATGCCACCTGTTTTAAAATTTTAAGTAAAAAATATATAACAAAATTTAATAAAAAAAATTATTAATGTTAATACGTGTATCAGAGCGAAGAAAGCAACAAAAAAAATATTTCCGAAAGGGTTGCCACCTACTTAAAAATTCTTAATAAAAAAAATTATAGAATTTACATATTTTTATATAATAAGAAGCTTACAGGGAAAATATTTATCCGATGCCACTTGTTTCAGAATTTTATATCAAGGAAACTGAAACGTTTAATAGCTATGACAATATGGTATTAAAAAAATTACAGTGTACAAGTTTTTAAAAGTTCTCTTGCGATGTTTCAAAATTTTGAGACGAAAATATTGAACTGATTTTGTAAATTAACAAAGCTTATTTCCCAAATATTTTGGGTTCGATGCCTGTATTCAAAAAATAAATCATAAAACTTTCCACTCTTATATACCCGCCGATAGCTCGAGCGCGTACGTGGAAAGTTCTATAAGGAATGTTCTCGATAATGAACATTCATTTCAAGTGCTCTAAAACATGCTGCAATTATCGGTCTCCAAACATAATATTTAAAATGTTGATGAGAAAATACTACAAATCAAAGGTTTAAGAGGTTAACAAAAATAATGTTTGGCAAGGGTTGCCAGCTGCTTAAAAATGTTTAGTAAAAAAAATTATATGGTAGTATTATATATTTTTATACAACTTGAGTGGTTTATAAAGGCTTACTAAAAAAAAATATTTTTTTAAACGTTGCCACCTTTTTTTTTAAATTAAAAAGACTGAAGAGGTAAATTAATATTACAACATGGCTACCATACGGCTAAATATTAAACGAAAAAACAGCTATAAATAATATATTTTAGGAAATTATTTTAGATATAAATATTATATATAAATATATTTAAATTTTTTATAACATTTTGTACTAACAATTCGATAAAATTAAAAAAAAATTAAAGAAAAATTTTAAATTGTTTATTTATTATTATACATACATATATACGTTAACAATAAAATCTATAAATTATATTTATTTTAAAAATATTTCTCAAATAACGCTCAATAAATAATATTTCTTTCTCTTCCAGCTCTATCCCAGAGTTCCACCACAGACATCTAACTTCAACGATTAGCAGTTAATACGATTTTATATATGTAAAAAGAAATCGGGACGTCTAATACAAAAACATTATATTTCCAAATACTTGTAATAGTTGGCAAGATTTAATGGAGATTAATTAGAAAGTAAGAGTTTAGTTAGGTGTACTAAATAAATAACTATAGAAATAACTAATAAAATAATACAAAACGAATGATATGACGAAAAATTGTACGAAAATTCGAAAAAAAAAATTATCAAAGTAATTTTATTAAATTTAATACTTTTTGATATAAATAATAAATAATTATTCTTCATTTGTTTTTTTTTCTTTTGTGACTTTTATTAAATTATATATTTTTAAATTAAGACGAAAAAAGTGTCCATAGAATGTGCAACATTAAAATAATTAAGCTTACTGTGTGGAGTTTTTCTAAATACGATGTACATATTTATTGTAGTTTGTATATCGATATATATGTATGTACATATATAAGTGTATATTTCTATGAATAAAAAAATATTATAAGCAAAATACTTGAAAACTAAAAATTGAACAAATATTACTATTAATATATATTATTATATTATATAATTACAATAACAAATATTATATTATATATTGATTAAGACTACCGAATAAACTACTTCTAACTAATAAATTGTTAAAGCTTACAATAAAAGTATATACATATATTATAAATAGAAGCACACAAAACAAATATTTATTTATTTATTTACTTACTTACTTATGTACTTATGTACACACCTGGCATACGCTAGCTGCAGCAATTACAAGGAATAGCTGATTTTACGGAATTTTCAATGGCTCGCAACATTGAGTATCTCAAGTAGTACCATTACTTACTGAAGTGACTTACCCGATACTTTTCGTATGCCGTTTCACCACAATATACTATGACTCTTGTTTAGCTAAAGAAAGGTTTCCGCAATTTTTGCTTTTTTTGCTTCCTTTTTTAATCATGCGACAACGATTTATTCATATAGCTGCCGCGGCTAACCTTGGAATAGCCTATTATATTTTGTCTATGGACCCACCTTTTCAAATAATTTTCAATTATCTTGCTCTCTATGGTTGCAATGGCGAGACTGGAAGATTTGTGTAGCTCTTCTCTTTAACTCTCCATAAAATATTGTCTGGTGGAGTCGAAAGCAAACGGATGGCCCACCTTATACTTCTAACATCGTTAATATCGTAACAATTTTTCAGCAACTTCTTTTCTGCCCTATTTAATTTTACTATAATTAAAAAAAATATCATAAAACAACTTTAGCCAAACCTGAATTTAAAAAAAAAGTGTTTTCAAAAAATTTTTACCAAAAAGAAATTTTATAAAAATTATTTTTTTCCCACAAAATGTTTGCCAAACCAATTACATCACTAAAATTTTTGCCGAATATACTTTTTCAAATATTACTTCTGTCAGGTAATATTTATGTACATACTACTTATTATTCTTTCAAGAGGCAGTACATTTGGTGGGGAAATTTTTTGCAATTTTTTTTTTTTAATTTTTTTTCGTAGTACAGTTTATATTGTTAGCAATCTTTTGTACATTTATATTAAAAAATTCTTTATTTTTTTTTCAAACTAATTTTTTTCGACATTTACTCAAAAAAAGTACAGTTTTTATTAGAAAAATTATTTTCCAGTTCTATTTAATTCATTAATTAATTAATTTTCACCATTTCAATTTTGATTAAAAGATTTTACCATTTAAATTTTTATTAAAAAAGTTTTTACCATTTAAATTTTTATTAAAAAAGGTTTTTTGTTTAAATTTTTATTAAAAAAGTTTCACCATTTAAATTTTTATTACTTACAAATTAAAAAAATGTTAACCGTTTTCAATTTTATTAAGAAATTTTCACTATTTAAATTTGAAGTAAAAAAATTGTACCATTTAAGTTTTTATTAAAGAATTGTACCATTAAAATTTTAATTAAAAAATTATATTTTGTTCATTACTCCCAAATTAAAAAACAACAAAAAAATTTTTACCATTAAAATTTTTATAAAAAAATTATATTTTATTCATTACTCACAAACTAAAAAGCAACAACAAGTTTACCGATAATATTTACCATATCAATTTTTATTAAAAAATGCTAACCGTTTTCAATTTAAGAATTTTTCACTATTTAAATTTGAACTCAAAAATTTGTACCATTTAAGTTTTTATTAAAAAATTTTTACCAACTAAATTTTTATTAAAAATTTTTACCATCAAAATTTTAATTAAAAATTATATTTTATTCGTTACTCACAAATTAAAAAACAACAAAAAAAAATTTTACCATTTAAATTTTTATTAAAAAGTTTCATCATATGAATTTTTGTTAAAAAATTCTATTTTATTCGTTACTCACAAATTAAAAAACAACAAAAAGTTTACCGAGAAAAGAAATGTTAACCGTTTTCAATTTAAGAAATTTTCACTATTTAAATTTGAATTCAAAAATTTGTATCATTTAAGTTTTTATTAAAAAAAACATTTACCATTTGTAATTTGATTAAAAAATGTTTATCATTTAAATTTATTAAAATATCTATACCATTCGAAACTTTTATTAAAAATTTGCTACCTTCCAAAATGTCTACCATTTAAGTCTTATCAAAAAAAAAAATAATAATTATACCGTCAAAAGTTTTTACCACCGAAATTTTCACAGAAATATTTTGCCAAGAACTTTTATTTTTTATTTCCAGTATGAAATTTTCTATTTTAAGTAAATTTTAAATGGCAACCATATTTGATAACAAAATTTTTTTTTTAAATTTTTTATTTAATTTTTAGCAATTTAATATGTATCTGGCAACATTTCCGAAAGGTTTTTCATAGCAGAATTTATTTCGGGCAACAAAATATTTTTGGTTTTTCAACAAAATGTTTGTTCAAAAAATTTTTTCCCCAAAATTTTTTTAAAATTGTTATGCACGAAATATTCTTGAGCAACATTTTACTCCTTCGACTTTTTATTTTAGAAGAATTTCGTCAACATTTTGAGTAGGAAATATATTAAGACATTTTTTAATGATTTAATTTTTTCTTCTCGTAATTTTGACTTTCTCTTTTCCGATAATTATTTAGCAATAATTTCAAAGAGAACTAAAAAAAAAACTTTTTTTGCAATATTTTTTTTTGTTAAATACGTGACATTTTTTTTTTTAATTTTTTTTTATATTTGTTTTTTTTTTTTTTAAATTGTTAATTGAAGTAAAAATGCAATTAAATTTAAATTTTATTTTATATATTAAATTTATTTTTTTCATTCATGACAATTGCGTATTAATAATTATAAATAATTGTATCACTCGTTATCTGTGTATACACATGTCATAATTACGTTAACTTGCGATATTTTAGAAGTCCGTGGCGTTTCTGCGTATTGTTGTTATCTATTTACTCATTTTATAGTAGTGAAAGTCAGACGTCAGACACGCAGCAAGTTCAGCAGTCAAGTTCAGATACACGTGTAAATAATAAAAAAAAAATTAAAAGATAATCGTACACTTTTCTTATAGGTCTTTTTTTTAATAAAAATTTCATAAAGCAACTGTTCCATCACTACTAAGGCAGCTGAGTATGTAAATTAGAAAAAAAATTAAGTAGAAATTGTACAATATTCCCTAACAAATAAGCTGGATATATGTACATATATTTAAGCATAACTAGAGATGAGCTAATTTTCCAATATGACCTTACCTTAAAACCACAAATTTGCCTATTTAATGTGATTGTTTTTATAAGAAATTCCCAAGTGCAAGAAAAGTTCAACTAACATTTTATTATTAAGCAAGTAATATGCGCTCCTTGGTAATAAACATACATATTATGTGCTTATATACCATACATACATGTACATACGAGTATTTTACATAAATTAACTAAATACAAACTTGTAAGTTTCATTTCACAAATTTATTCTCACTTCCATTACACATCGTCCTGCTCCCACTTAAAATTTAATAAAGAAAATCTTATATAAAAAATCAAAATTAAAAAACAATAAACAATAAATTTTCATGCATTGATATAAGAAGTATACTAAAATTAATTATAAAAATTTACAAGCTAATAAAAAGTAAAAACCAATAAAATCACGTATATAATTACAATGTTCGCATAACTAAAGTGTCTTTCATTTAGCGTTTTGGGTTATTTATTATCGAGGTAAATTTATTGCAGGAGACATTTGCAAATTTCCGATTTCCAATTAATTATTGTAGTTTTTAAAATTTAAAATTTATTTTTTTATTCATAATATTTATTTTTGTTCAATTTATATCCAAATTTCTATAAAGAAAAACTATTTTGTATTTTTTTACTTCATATATTGCATAGGAGCAATTTTTTGATGCGCCTAAATGTAGGCTACATAGCTCACGAATCACTAGCAGTCACTACCACTCATTATTTGCTCGGTGAAAAGTACTCGCGAATATTTTTTGTACACTTCTGTGTGCCTGGTATAAGTTGGGTAACTAAAAATTGTGCTAAAATTCAATTAAGGAGTATGCGCCACCTAGCGGGCTAATAAATAATATGTTAAATAAGGGTGTTTTTATTGTAATGTAGTTTTCAAGAAAAAATAAAATGCTTGAAAATTAATGATATTATTAATGATATTTTGAGTCAAGCATCAAGTAGCTGCAGCGGCTGGTTGTCTTGTTGTCCCTAACTGGTGTTTCCATACAACATAGGGGAGGTGTTCTTGTTATTCTGCTTTCAACGGCGAGTACTTCATTGAATACTTTCAAAGCTGGAAGTCCATCCGAACCACATGACTTAGCCAAAGTTACCAATGTCCAAAGAGTCATAAATCGATCGCAAAACTTTCCTCTCAAAGCCCTCCAAGGCCAACACATTGGATATCGACATCGTCCACGCTTCTGTACCATGTAGTAGGACGGAAATGATGAGCTATTTGTAGAGTTTGGCCTTTATTCGTCGAGAGAGGACTTTAATTTTCAAATGCTATTGAGTCCAAAGTAGCACCTGTTGGCAAGAGTGATTCTGCGTTGGAGTTTAAAACGAAATTACATACGATCTTAATGTTTTGACTGTCAGCTATGACGTAGGAGCCGAGTAACGAATGCGTTGACTGTTTTTCTCTTTTAAGACATGAGATATTTCGATTTGCTTTCCTTCTCTACTAGACTCATATGGAAAAGTGAGATTTTACGGCGCTGTTATTAAGGTCATGTGAATATCTTCGGTGTACGGCAGCAGTTGTACACTATTATAGAATATTGTACTCGGATAGAACGGTGCAGACATGTCGTCTGTCTATCACAATATAATCGATCTGGTATTGAGGTTTTCGAACTGTTTCGTCGTTGGTGATAAATTTTCCTACGGATGAAGACGAGACGTTCATACCCAGGGGTGAGTTTCAGAACTCAGTGACTCGAAAACAACACCAAATTTCTCTCCTTCACATAACCGCTGTAGTAATTGTCACAAGAACCTGCTCGTATCCGTCCTTGTACTGTTAATCGTACTTCTTGGCGGGCGGTGATGTCAGTCTTATGAGCTGGGCCAGGGTCACCTTCAAATGGAGTTCCTTCATTCGTTTGCAGTGGACCTCATCCTAGGCATTGTACAACTTTTCAGTGGAGCTGGTTTCTAAGTGGTGGATCCCAAACCCAAGTAGGTTTCAATTTATTGCTTATTTATACAACGAACTTCAATGAATTCTTTAACCTAGTACATATAATGGAGTGAATCCACTGAAGTTTCCTCTCTTCAAGCCGCGATCTAAGGCTTTTTACAACTTGCTCCCGTCTCCAGGGTGCCAGAAGCTCGACTACACCCCATTACACCCCAATTAAATCATGCAGAATGTCTTTTACGCAGGTCTATTTTAGTAAAGAAGTTTTTTATCTTGGAAATATGGTATAAATATAGAAGTATAAAAAAATTAAATATATTCTTCAGGTATCTGATTCATCATTATTTCTATTATTATATTAATTCGCTCCTAGCGAAAGATTAAATAACTCACGTACAAACTGTGATCAAATAAGAAAGTATTTTTATATTCTAGCTTATTATTTAAGTGCAGGAATGACTTGCAAAATTTACAAAAACGAAAGAAACAAGGTTGTTATCTCTTGATCATATGCTTATTGGTTTATTTGTGATTAATATACCCTAATTGTCTAGACACGCTACATATAGTCTGAAATTTAACCCATTATCAAATTGAAGGCTTCATTTACTATTGCTAGAATTATCCGATTTATGTCAAATATGCACCGTTTGGCAGACTCGAATTTGACTTGCTTCCCTTTAGACCAATTCCACACCAGCCAAACCATGCGCCACTCATATTTGTGGTATGCGTCTTGATGTTTTTCCACCAAATGGAGGGATCTACAGTTTATACTAGGCCGCCTCCGAACAGCCGATGGATATACACTTAGAGAGTTTGAAATTCCCTGCCGAGGGGCGACCTAAATTAGAAAATATAATTTTTTATAATAAAGCCATCTGAAGCGATTTTCGGCCGATAACATAGTTACGATCAACAATTATTTTCATTTTTATTTTTTTTACATTTTAAAAATCCCCACAAAAACTTACTGATGGGTTTGTTTACTCATGAACGCTCAAACAATGAGCGGTTGCGCGTTAATGCATTTTTTTATAAAAATTATTGTGAAATACATGAATTTTGTTATCAAAATTTTTGATCCCGAAATGTTCAAAAAATAGAAAAAAAGTGCTGCCATATTTTACTAATTTACTCCACATATTGCAAACAAATGTTTAAACAATTGACATAGATTTATAGAAAACTGATGACCAAGTTTCAACCGGTGAGCCGAGCACTGACAGAGATATTCCAAAGATATGTAGATATAAGCGGCTTATGATATATCTAAAATGTTACTTTTAGGAAGCGTCGGCTGTTAACAAATTTTTCATATAAAATATGAAATCTTAAATAATTTTTAATTACTTGGCAACACCAATTTCTAGCAGTACTTTATAGTATTTAACTTATCAGTTGACTATATTCATATGTATCTATAATTAAATTTGTGATAGGTAGACACTAAGTAGACACAAAGAAATTGTTTCAATTATACCTTACGGTTCATAAACTAACCATCAAAATTGGTTCGTTCCATTTATGTTATTTTATTGCAATTTATTTCACTTCAATTTATTTTACTTTATTTAATTTTATTTTTTTTTTAATTATTTTAATTTATTTTAATTTATTTTAATTTAATTTAATATATTTAATTTATTTTATATTATTTTATTTTATTTTATTTTATTTTATTTATTTGATTTCCATTGATTTTATTTGAGGTTACTTGATTTTCTTTGAGTTTATTTTTTTTATCTTTTTTTATTTTATTTTATTTAATTTTATTTTATTTTATTATATTTTATTTTATTTTATTTTATTTTATTTTATTTTATTTTATTTTATTTTATTTTATTTTATTTTATTTTATTTTATTTTATTTTATTTTATTTTATTTTATTTTATTTTATTTTATTTTATTTTATTTTATTATATTTTATTTTATTTTATTTTATTTTATTTTATTTTATTTTATTTTATTTTATTTTATTTTATTTTATTTTATTTTATTTTATTTTATTTTATTTTATTTTATTTTATTTTATTTTATTTTATTTTATTTTATTTTATTTTATTTTATTTTATTTTATTTTATTTTATTTTATTTTATTTTATTTTATTTTATTTTATTTTATATTATTTGATTTGATTTTATTTTATTTTATTTTATTTTATTTTATTTTATTTTATTTTATTTTATTTTATTTTATTTTATTTTATTTTATTTTATTTTATTTTATTTTATTTTATTTTATTTTATTTTATTTTATTTTATTTTATTTTATTTTATTTTATTTTATTTTATTTTATTTTATTTTATTTTATTTTATTTTATTTTATTTTATTTTATTTTATTTTATTTTATTTTATTTTATTTTATTTTATTTTATTTTATTTTATTTTATTTTATTTTATTTTATTTTATTTTATTTTATTTTATTTTATTTTATTTTATTTTATTTTATTTTATTTTATTTTATTTTATTTTATTTTATTTTATTTTATATTATTTGATTTTATTTGATTTTATTTTATTTTATTTTATTTTATTTTATTTTATTTTATTTTATTTTATTTTATTTTATTTTATTTTATTTTATTTTATTTTATTTTATTTTATTTTATTTTATTTTATTTTATTTTATTTTATTTTATTTTATTTTATTTTATTTTATTTTATTTTATTTTATTTTATTTTATTTTATTTTATTTTATTTTATTTTATTTTATTTTATTTTATTTTATTTTATTTTATTTTATTTTATTTTATTTTATTTTATTTTATTTTATTTTATTTTATTTTATTTTATTTTATTTTATTTTATTTTATTTTATTTTATTTTATTTTATTTTATTTTATTTTATTTTATTTTATTTTATTTTATTTTATTTTATTTTATTTTATTTTATTTTATTTTATTTTATTTTATTTTATTTTATTTTATTTTATTTTATTTTATTTTATTTTATTTTATTTTATTTTATTTTATTTTATTTTATTTTATTTTATTTTATTTTATTTTATTTTATTTTATTTTATTTTATTTTATTTTATTTTATTTTATTTTATTTTATTTTATTTTATTTTATTTTATTTTATTTTATTTTATTTTATTTTATTTTACTTTATTTTATTTTATTTTATTTTATTTTATTTTATTTTATTTTATTTTATTTTATTTTATTTTATTGTGTTTTATTTTATTTTATATTATTTCATTTTTTATTCTATTTTGTTTTATTTTATTTTATTTTATTTATTTTATTTTAATTTATTTATTTTATTTTATTTTATTTTATTTTATTTTATTTTATTTTATATTATTTTATTTTATTTTATTTTATTTTATTTTTGCTGTTACTTTCTTTTATTTTCTTTTCTTTCTTTTTATTATCTTTTATTTTTTTTCTTTTGTTTTATTTTCTTTTCTTTTCTTTTTTTACTTTCTTTTCTTTTCTTCACTTTTCTTTTCTTTTATTACCTTTTAATTTTTTTTTTTCATTTTGTTTTCTTTTATTTATTTATATAACTTTTTTATTATAAATCGAAGAAATGCATTTATCCCATTGACGAAAATATGTCACCGAACATATGCATTCCCTCGACCAACGAAAATGAACGAAAAAATTCAGTTGTTTACTCAAACACAGCATATGCAGTTGTTCGTGCACATGTACTTTGATATTTAGGATTGAGCAGCTGATGCTTCCTCATTCACGTAAAAAAGGTAGCACACAGTCACATACATAGCTGCGTACTTAGCATTTGAAGAGATAAGTGCCAAAATACTTAAAAACAACAACACAGTGCAAATAATTATTCTAATAGTTTATCAATTCAAGTGCTGATTAGAAATTAACAAAGTCCTCGACTTTAGCTCATGCAAACGAGCAATTAAAATTTTCAGTTTCGAAAGTGAGCTGCCTGAGTTTGGTGGCCAAAAAAAAGTTGAAGAAAGTGGTAAAAAGTGAAAAAGTATATTTCAAAATTTTTTTAGGAGACGGATGCTTCCTTTGAAAAAATGGTGAATAATTGAAAAGTTTTTAAAAGAGTAGAAAAAAAATAAGTGTATTGTAAATTATTAAATTATTAAAAAAAAAAATAAATTTATTGAATTGTGTTATTAAAAAGTTTTTGAAAGGCATGTGTTGTGTAAAGCATAAACATGACATGACAAGTCTGAACATAAACATGATTTGCAGTTTTTGGTTTTTATCAAAGTTGTTGGCGTGAATATATTTATAATTATTTATCAATAAGTGGCTTGTTAAGTTAACGAGTCGCCCGATAGAGATTATTATTAAAATATCAAAAATAGAAGTCTAAGTACAAACTGGGCTGATTTAACTTCGAATTCTACAAATTTGCCAATATCTGATCCTTCTCTTCTTCCTGACAACTACGTCAGTGGGGATCCAGAAAAAATCAAAACCTTACCACATGAATTTGCATCGCCCAGTGTCCAGTTAAGACCCTCAATAAGCTCAAAAGTTCTGATATTGGAATAGCAGGAGCTTCCCATACCTTATAGCCAGTAGGGACTCACAATGCCGCATATAGAGATGTCACACGAGCGCTCGTTGAGTTGATGCAATACTTACCTACCCAAAAGCAAGGCGCAAGTTGAGAGAGGAGTGCTCCCATATGCGTAAGCTCAATTAGCATTGCAATTCTCAGTAAAACGAAGACAAATATTCGTTACAATTTTGAAAAGTAAGAACAAGGTCGTCATAACCAATTGGCTATCTGAGTAAATGCCTCTCCGGCTGAAAAACATTGAAATGGTCTCAAAGTCTCAGTCCTCCGCCGTTGCATAATTCTCGGAAGAAGACTCCACTACCAACCATTCTTCCAAGTTTTGGTCCAATGGTTGTCGTTTAATCGAATCTCTCATCCCGCTCAAAGTAGACACCGCTTACGTGTTTATAGCCGAGTTTACAACATCGCGTTATTTATTCCTTCTTTTTGCTCTTCTGTTTCGTTGTACTCTCTTTTATCATGACCCTTGTATCCGCTGTCTCTTGATTCGCTAGACTAAGTCACTGCAGTATTAGCTTTTGTAAATGTCCAAAGAACCATAAATTGTTCGCAAAACTTTTCTGTCGAAGACAACCAACGGAAACTAATCACATGTTATCATCACTCATGCCTTCGCATCATATAGCAGGAACAGCAGGTTGAAAAGAGGATTTTAATGCTGGTTCCGACATAGACGAAGTTATCTACGATCTCAAAGTTATGACTGTAAACAGGGTCGTGGGAGCCGAGTCGCGAATGCAACAGATATTTCATCTTACCCTCGTTCACTTTCAGACCCAAACGCATTGTCTCCTCATCCAGTCTGGGAAAAGCAGAACTCATAGTGCGGCTGTTAAAGTCATCTTGTTCTAAAAATTAAAATTTTACTTCTTGAACACACCTAATATGCGCATATAAAAACAATGGCTTTTATGTCTCAGTAGACCAGAAATAATTTATTTTGTATTATCTCATACCAATAATTGAAAACACACGCATTGAGAGATAGTTATCAGAAGAAAGCTATTGAATTTTTCCGTTGATAAGATGGATTTGTTAAAAGTCGTATTTATTATGACGTACCCGATAAGGCAACACTCGCGTGGCCTTTAGCAATTTGAGTAGTTCCCTAGATATGGTTTCTATTGAACTAACAAATCAATTAACATTAACAACAAATATGAAGTCTAAACATTTTGTCGTATTATTCAATAATGCTTGGGTGATCGATTAAGGGATTTTTCGACACTGGGCATTGCAAAGCAGCGATTTCAACCGCTCTTTTTTAGAGAGGTCCCTTGTCAAGTCATAACTTTTATATATAAAGTTCCGAAATATTTTGCAGTCATGCGATACCTTCTCTTTATAACACTTTTCTGACAATATACATATAGATATGTGGATGTATAAACAGAGCTTTAGTAAAAGTAATCACATTATTTCAACACATAACCGCCACCACATCACATCATACCAACACATCACCACATCTCATCATACAAACACATCACCACATCACATCGCCACATCACAGCATGCATACATAAAGGGTGACTTTATTTAGCCATGTGGTTTTTAAGAAGAAATAAAAACGCATATAAATTAATTGGATGGCCAAGAATTTAGTTTCATTATAAATAGGGGGTTTGACATTATGTTTGGAAAATTATTTCGGACAATTGACCATATAAATTCCAGCCGAGACGCTAAACTTTCGACCACTTCTTGCAACAGTAGGGCCGAGTGTCCAAAAATTGATTATTTTGCTGGCTCACATAACAACGGAAGCCAGCTAGCCATGCACAACGCCGTACATAGTACCTCTATTGAGTGCTTGAACAACAAGCTGTGGAAGAGGATTTTTCGGACAAAATTTTCTTCAGTGGCGAGGTACAATTTTATAGAAGAGATTATTTTAAATGCAAATTAAGCAGCTACCCTCCCTCAGGAGGGGCCATGGTGAAGTGCTACTCCCGGCCTTTATGAACATATCCGGGAATTCAAAGGCGACTGGGAGCTATTACATCCCGTGGTGAGAGGCTAGGCTAAAGGAACTTCTTATACAAACTGAATTTGAATTGAATGAAAAAACAAAAGTCTCAAACAATGTTTAAAGTGGATAGAAGTCACAGCGGAGTGGGTTTACAATATATAGAAATTAATTTGTTTTATTTATTAATTTTTTTTTTTAATTTTTTTTTTTTTTTGTGTACAATCCTAAAGCGTTTATGCCCAAGACTTATTTTTTTATCTTTTGCCTTTGATTCTCTTTTTTGTAACTAGCACTCAAAAATAATTATTGGCCTCCTGACATTGGTCGTCCTAGCAGCACAAGCACCTACAACAAATGGCGCCAAGATTCTCGCAGTCTTCTCCTTTCCCGGCAAAAGCCACTACATGATGCATCGGGTGCTTATAAGAGAATTGGTGAATCATGGACATCAGGTATTTGGATTTAAAAAAAAAAAAGAACTAAAAATAGAATAAGAAAGATTTTGAAAATAATTTCAACAGGTCACCATGATAACCGGTCTGACATTGGAGCCAGAGAAATTGGGCAGCAACTACACGGAGATACTTATCGAGCCGGTATTTAATTATTGGGAAGAAAGTAAGCGAACAACAGTTAAATATAAATAAAATATTTTATCTTTTCCTCACATTCCTTACTTTATCTCAGTACGAAAAAATCTCGGCGACAATGATATCTACAACATGGAAACTGACATAGGAGCATCCCTGAAAATGCTTGAAGTCTTGGGTGTCTCCACGACCGAGCATGCGCTCAAACAGCCCAATGTGCAGGCCATCATTAATGCGAAAGAGACCCAAGGTGTCTATGATCTTCTGCTGGTAGAGCAATTCACTCAGGAGCCCTTCTTGGCTTTGGCGCATATCTACAATGTGCCGGTAATTAGCTCTGCGACTTTTGCCCAACAAACATATATGAGTCAAATGTTTGGCATTATATCACCTTGGTCCTATGTGCCGCATGGCTTTCAACCACAAACAGAGCACATGAACTTTTTGGAGCGTGTAAGGAATACATACTATTGCCTGCGCACCGATTTGGAACGAGAATATGTGTATTATCCTAAACTGGATGAACTCGTGCAGAAATACTTTGGACACTTGCCGAGTAAGTGCTAGATGCTGGAAAATGTATCATTTAGAGAGGAAAAAACATTGAAATAATTTTTTTTCTCTTATTCTCCTCCCTTTAGTTAAGTTTCCCAGCATTTCCGCGATGACTAAAAATCTTTCGGCCATATTGATCAACAATCATGCACCGTTAAACTCGGCCGGTCCTGTAATCGATAGCTTTATTAATGTGGGCGGCATGCATATATATCCACCAAAGCCGCTGCCAACAGATATAAAGAAATTCCTGGACGGGGCCGAAAATGGCGCTATTTATTTCAGTCTTGGCAGTCAAGTACAGAGCAAGGACATGCCATTGGAAAAGTTGCGAGTTTTTCTCGACGTCTTTCGCAGCCTGAAACAGCGTGTGTTGTGGAAATTCGAGAATGACAGCATTGCACAGTTACCAAAGAATGTTATGATCCAGAAATGGCTGCCACAAAATGATATTTTGGCACACCCTAATGTGCGCGCCTTTATCTCACACGGCGGTCTTTTCGGCACACAAGAGACTGTATATCATGCCGTGCCTATACTGGGCTTACCCTTCTATGCTGATCAGGTAAATTGAAAATAGTTCAGTATAATTGCATTAAAAAATTATACCGATGCACTCACTCACTCACTTCCTTCCTCTCTCTCTCTCTCTCTCACTCTCTCTCTTTGTTTCTCTCTCTCTCTTTGTTTCTCTCTCTCTCTTACTTACTGTCTCCTCCTCACACACACACAGTACTTAAACATTAAGAAGGCTCAAGACGGCGGTTATGCCATCACATTGGACTTCCGAACTCTCACACGTGAGCAGTTGAAGAACGCTCTGCAACAATTGGTCTACAACGCCACCTACCGTGATAATATGCAACGTGTATCACGCATTTTCCGCGATCGTCCTATGGGGCCACGTGAGAATGCGCTCTATTGGATCGATTATGTCATACGTCATAATGGTGCACGTCACTGGCGCGCCGCTGGTCTGGATTTAAATTGGTTCCAATTCTATTTATTAGATGTCATCTCACTGATCGTTGCTGCTGTGGTGGCTGCCAGCGTCGTTGCATATTTGTTGGTGCGCTGGGTTGTGCGAAGAATTAGTGGTGGACAGACAAAACAAAAAGTTCAATAAGCACTTAAATAGCAAAAACATATTTATAAAGTTCTTATTAAGTATTTTTTAAATAAATAAATAAAATTTAACAAACATACGTGTAAATAATTTTTTCTTGTATACCGAGGGAGTGCCAGACAGCTGAACTGCTGCTCTGGATGTCTATATGATTGCAATTTGGCTATTGCTAGAGCTCAGTTCGAGTGATGAATTTTCACCCCTCACAAATATCCGTTTTTCATTCAGGTTTTTTTTTTCTTCGTCTAATGTTGAGGCTTACGATGATGTATTCGTATACTTGTGTGTATGATGATTATCTTCCTCGATTCGAGTATTCGACTTCCCCGACCCCAAAATTCTTATCGATTTGCGACAAATTGAAAATCTTTATTGTCTATTATGGCTTAGATAATTGTAGAAAATAATATGTTTGAATAGCATAATTAAAAAATATATGTAAGCAATAAATTTACTCCACAAAATTATATGCACATCACAAACATATGTATGTCCGAGTATGTTTCGTAGTAGCACTGATAGCAAACCTGTTGGCGACGCAGCCACTAAGTCAATGAATGCATTAGTCTAATAAGTATGTACTAAAGTACATATTCACACATATATATTTTTAATGTCTCGTAGAATTTTACATTGATCAATGAAAAAATCGTTAAAATTGTATTAAAATTTCGCGAATCCGTTTTGAAATTTCAGTCTAAAAATCTACAGCAAGTGCATCAGGCTGCGTTGAGTGGATGTGGAAATTTTAAAAAAAATTTATATACTATACCTATTGTATTAGGTGCAAATAAAGAAATTATAAAATTTAATATAAAAAATAAAAAAGGATGGTAAGTTGTGGTTTGAAAATTAAATTTTGTATTACAAATAATGGAATATAAGTGAACATTCTCAAATACAACCAAACTAAAGTATTGGCAAAATCTGAAAAAACCTAAAAAAAAATGAAAAAATAGTTAAACAAAAGTAAACTAAATTAAATTAAATTAAATCAAATTAACTTAAAATAAATTAAATTATATCAAATTAAATTAGATTAAATTAAATTATATTAAATAACGTAAAATAAAATAAAATAAAATAAAATGAAAAGAAAAGAAATAAGTAAAATAAAATAAAATAAAATAAAATAAAATAAAATAAAATAAAATAAAATAAATAAAATAAAATAAAATAACATAAAATAAAATAAAATAAAATAAAATAATAAAAATAAAATTAAGGTAAATAAAATAAAATAAAATAAAATAAAACAAAATAAATTAAAATGAAAAGAAAAGAAATAAATTAATACAGAGTAAAATGAACTAAAATAAAACAAAATAAAATGAAATAAAATAAAGCTAAACTAAATTAAATTAAATTAAATCAAATTAACCTAAAATAAATTAAATTATATCAAATTAAATTAGATTAAATTAAATTAAATTAAATAACGTAAAATAAAACAAAATAAAATAAAATGAAAAGAAAAGAAATAAGTAAAATAAAATAAAATAAAATAAAATTAAATAAAATAAAATAAAATAAATAAAATAAAATAAAATAACATAAAATAAAATAAAATAAAATAAAATAAAATAAAATAATATAAAATAAAATAAAATAAAATAAAATAAAATAAAATAAAATAAAATAAAATAAAATAAAATAAAATAAAATAAAATAAAATAAAATAAAATAAAATAAAATAAAATAAAATAAAATAAAATAAAATAAAATAAAATAAAATAAAATAAAATAAAACAAAATAAAATAAAATAAAATAAAATAAAATAAAATAAAATAAAATAAAATAAAATAAAATAAAATAAAATAAAATAAAATAAAATAAAATAAAATAAGATAAAATAAAATAAAATAAAATAAAATAAAATAAAATAACATAAAATAAAATAAAATAAAATGAAATGAAATGAAATAAAATAAAATAAGATAAAGTAGAATAAAATACAACAAAATAAAATAAAATGAAAAGAAAATAAATAATTTAATACAAAGTAAAATGAACTAAAATAAAACAAATTAAACTAAAATAAAATAAAATAAAATAAAATCAAATAAAATAAAATCAAATAAAATCAAATAAAATAAAATAAAATAAAATAAAATAAAATAAAATTAAATTAAATTAAATTAAATTAAATAAAATAAAATAAGGTAAAATAAAAAGAAATAAAATAAAATAAAATAAAATAAAATAAAATTAAATTAAATTAAATTAAATTAAATTAAATTAAATTAAATAAAATAAAATAAAGTAAAATAAAAAGAAATAAAACAAAATAAAATAAAAAGAAATAAAATAAAATTAAATTAATTAAAAATAAACAAAATAAGATAACATAAAATAAATTAAAAAAGCAAAATAAAATAAAACAAACTATTATAAAATAAAAATATTAAAATTAAATAAATGAAAGTAAGATAAATTAAAATAAAATAATATAAAATAAGTAAAATAGAATTCAATTAAAGCAATTAATTAAAATAAAATTATTATAGAGAAAAATATATAAAATTAAATGATAATATAAGTAAAATAATGTAATAAAACAGTGTTTAGTAAAATAAGCAAAATAAAATAAAGTAATTTAAAACAAAAATAAATAGAAAAATGTAAAATTAAGTGAAACCGAACCAGATTAGATCACACAAAGTCCATTTATACCATTTCACAGTCAAGGTGCTGCCCTTGACTAAGCCAGTTCGAACAAGTGGCTGCCAATAATCGCTACGCGCATACATATTTACAAATGTCTATACTATTGGCTGGTACTTTGATAGACTTTGTGCATATCATCTTTTATACAAATTCTATTGTATAAATACAACAACAGTAAATATTCCTTTTAATTTTAATTAAATTACGCATTTCTGCAAGAAGTAAAATAAAAAATAAATATAGAAAAATACTATTAATTTTTAAGGAATGCTTTTATTACAAGTCAGAAACATAAGTAGGAGGTTGACTTTTCATGCCGAGTGGCGACTGTAATTTATGATTTATTATTTTTAATAAAATATCTTTAAATTAGGATATAAGCTTAGCCAGGATTCGAAGGCATGACACTCGGCGTGGCTGCATGCACTGCAGATTGCTGCGAAAATTCGTATATATGCTAAAAATGAAAAGTCTTCAACCTTACTAAAATGCAAATGAGATTATGAAGCAAGTGTTTTTTTTTATTATTACATATACACGTGTATTAATTACACATTGAAATTCCATTATCAATAAGTTTAAATAACTAATAGCATTTGAATTTGTCAAAGTAACTGACCTCAGACGATGCAAATGTTTGATTTCACAAACCAGTTGATGTAATTTTGTTTGTGTACTTCAACTATAGATAGTGGAGCTAAATGCATATGTATGTAAATATATTTATTACATTGTAATATTAAAATGTCATATATGGTATATAAAAAAGTAAAGCTGTATTCGGTTCATGGTTATGAAAATAACAATATGACATACCATTTTTAAAGTATCTGCATAATTAATTGAATTAATCAGTAATTTCTTTATTTCTTATTTTATTTTAATTTTCTTATTTTTTATATTGGGTTTTCTATTTTATTTTAATATTTTGTATAGTGTTTTTTTGCTTCTTTTTGTTCTTTTTTATTTATTTATATTTAATTATTATTTTCAAAGTAATATATTTTTATTATTTGAATTGTATTTCAATTTATTTTAGTTTAAATTCTGTTTTGTTTATACTTTTTAATTTTATTTTTTTTATTATTTTTATTTAATTATTAATTAAATTTATTATATTTTTATTTTTATTTTTTTTTCTATTTAATTATAATACTAATTTATTTTTATTTTATTTATATTTTATGTTCATTTTATTTTATTTCATTTATTTTTTTAATTATTATATTATTTAATATAAATTTTTCATTATTTTTTTATATAAGTAAGTTCGTATAATTTTTTTTTTACTTTATGACTACTTTATGGTATTTTTATCTTTTTATATTTTACTTTAATTTTGATTTTATTTGGTCTTATTTTGTTTTAGCTTTTTATTAATATTTAATTATCATTTGTTACTGGTATATTCTTTTCTATTTTAATTTAGTTTTGTTTAATTTTTATGTTATTTAAGAATTTCATAATTATTTTGTTCATTTAATTTTAATTTATTTTTAATATTAACTTTGTTATTATTTCCATTTTATAATTTTTTTATTTTATTTTCTATTTGTATATATTTTATTGCTATTTGGTTCATATTTAATATTTCTTTTATATTATTATTATTATAATAATTCATTTTTTTGTTAAAATTTTATGTTATGTATATTTTATAATTATTTTACTTCATTTAATTTTAATTTATTTTTATTTTATTAGATTCTTATTATGTTATCATTATATTTCTTTTTTATTTTTATTGAATTTCTTGTTTATTTTATTTATTTTTATTTAATTCATATTTAATTATTAGTATTTTTTTATTTTACTTTAAAGTTTTAAATTTTTTCGCAAAATTTTGTTGCTATTTTATAATTTTTATTTCCTTTTTAATATTTTTTTTATTTTTTACTTTTCCTCACTTTTTTTTTAATTCATTGCTTACTTAATTTTATTTTATTTTTTTTTTGTTCACACAGCATTTTAAAGCCCTAACCAGCTTACTACTACTAACTGCACTGCTGGTTGTTATAACGCCACTCATAAATGGCGCCAAAATTCTAGCGGTTTATGTATATCCGAGCAAAAGTCATTTTATGATGCATCGCGTACTGATAAGCGAGTTGGTGAGACATGGGCATGATGTGGGTAGAAAGACATTTTTTTTTTCTGCATTTAATTCAGCTTACAAAATTTGCACACTGATTTACATTAAATATGTATATGTATATGTGTATATATGCTTTTAATAGGTAACCATGATAACGGCTTATACACTAGCGCCACTCAGTCTGGGCAGCAATTATACAGAAATACTTATCGATCCGATTTACGATTACCGAACGGACGGTGAGCTATTGAATCTTGAGTGTTATAAATAATATTAATATAAATTAAATACTCTTACATATATTTTTCTTTTAGTACACCTCACCACAGATAGCCCAACAATATTTGATATGTCCAATGCGGATGTGTCGGCTTTTATGAATATGATGAAAGCGATTTGCATTGGCAGCACAGAGCATGCACTGAAGCAACCCAAAGTGCAGGCCATCATTAATGCCAATCACACGGATGGTGTTTATGATCTGCTACTGGTAGAGCAATTCTATCAGGATGCATTCCTCGCTTTGGCGCATATCTACAATGTGCCGGTGGTTAGTACAGCGACTTTTGCCAAGGAACATTATATGAGTCAAATGGTAGGTCTGATAACACCATGGTCTTATGTGCCACACGGTTCACTGCCGCTCACGGATCACATGAGTTTTTGGGAACGCGTACAAAATGTCTACAATTTGATTTTAACTGACTACAGTCGAGAGTTGAAATATTTTCCCATGGTGGATGCGTTGATACGGAAATACTTTGGACATTTGCCTAGTGAGTAATTGAGTATTTAGTAATTTGGTGAGAAAGAGCTATGTTACTAAATTTTTTTGGGTGAATGGTAGAAAAAAATAACTTTTTTAATTTAAACTAAACAAGTTCTTAAGAGAAATTTTATGTAATTCAAAATAAATAAAATATAATACAAATATTACCATATATATTTTCATACAATTTTATAGAATAATGACTGCGATTTATTTCTTTTTTAGGGTTTTGGAATTTTTTTTAAGTTTATCACAGTTTTTTTTAATTTTTAATAATTTTTGGTTGCATTAATTTTATACATATTTTTTTTTTTGATAAGGCGGAAAAAAATAAAATAAACAATTCAAAATATTTTTGAGAAAAATTATTGAAAATTTAAAAAATATCAATATATCCTTGAAACCCGTTATTCGAATGTACATTATTTGAAATTAAAATTAAAATGCAACTAAAGATAAATATAAAATAATGAAATTAATTGACTTGGCAAACCTAATCAAATAAATTAAGGTTTTTGGTTCACATACATTTTTTGTTCTTTTTCTCCTTATTTTAAATATTTTCTGATTTTAAATTTAAAAATATATGGCAACTCTGAAAAATTGTTCGGAATAAAAGCTACAACAAACACTCTTAACTGAACAATGATATATTATTTATTTTAGTTTTATTTTATTACACTTTAATTTCGATAAAGTGGCAACCCTAAGCAATTATATGGTGGAGTAGAAATATTTCCAAGCAACTTTTCTTTTCCCATATCGCTTCAAAAGTATTGCTTTGCTTCTTTTATGGCTGAAATACCTAAATTGAAATAAATATATTTCAAAATATTTGGCAACACTGTATTCATATATATTTATAATTTTTCATTTAGACAAATTACAAATAATCCAAATACATAAATAGCGAGAGTTATTGTTAGTGCTCTGTATTATATATTTTATTATTCCTTTAATTTTTGAGTTGTTGGCAACTCTACTAAAGGAAAATTGGGTTTCAAGCTCGAATTGATAACATTCTAACATAACATAAGAAATATAATTTATTTTACTTGAAATTGAGCATAGTGTATGCCTTAAAGTTGGCAACCCTACCAGAAAGATGGCTAAATTTAAGGAATTGAAAGCAGATTTTGCGTAATAATAATTAACTTAATTGATAATTAGTAAAAAAATGTTAAGAGTTACCACAAATATATTATTTATTTATATTAGCTCGCTTAAAAAAAATTTAAAAACATTTTAAAACAACTTTTTAAATGTTTTCCGTCTTTTTTTATCTCTCAGTTACTTTCCCCAGCGCTTCGGCAATGGACAAAAATCTCTCCGCCATACTGATTAACAATTATACACCGTTATCAACCGCAAGTCCAAATATGGATAATATGATCAATGTTGGTGGCATGCATATATATCCACCAAAACCGCTGACCGACGAGTTGCAAGCATTTCTAGATGGCGCAACGCATGGCGCAATCTATTTCAGTTTGGGCAGCCAAGTTGAGAGCAAGGACATGCCAGCGGAGAAAGTACGACTTTTCCTCGATGTCTTCCAGAGCCTCAAACAGCGTGTGTTGTGGAAATTCGAAAATGAGAGCATCTTTAATTTACCAGCAAATGTTATGGTCAATAAATGGCTGCCACAGAGTGATATACTGGCACACCCTAATGTGCGCGTCTTCATTACGCACGGCGGTCTGTTGGGCACACAGGAGGCTGTACATTATGCGGTGCCCATGTTAGGCATGCCATTCTATTGTGATCAGGTAATGAAAAAAAAATTAATTTAGTTTCATAATAAATATATATAATTTTATTTTTAATTTCCTTCCCGCCAGCACTTGAATTTGAAGAAGGCTGAATTTGGCGGCTATGCCATCACATTGAACTTCCACCAACTCACACGCGACGAGCTGAGGCGTGGTTTGCAGCAACTGCTTCACAACCACACCTATCGTGAGAATATTAGACGCATTTCGAAGATTTTCCACGATCGGCCTATGGGGCCACGCGAATCTGCGCTGTATTGGATTGAATATGTCATACGACATAAGGGGGCGCGTCACTTGCGCGCAGCTGGCTTGGATTTGCGCTGGTACCAGTTCTATTTGCTGGATGTTGCTGCTCTTTTGCTCTCCACAGCAGTTTTAGCTTTGAGTGTGGCTTTTCTTTTCATGCGTTGGCTGATGAGGAGTCTTGGCAGAAAAGCGAATAAAGAAAAAATCAATTAAGATAAAATTAGAATTTAAGGTTAACTTTTATGTAAATAATTTAATTTAAATTTAGAAAATTATATTTTTTTATATTTGTTGTAAATAAAAAAAAACGTACTTTCAGAATTTATGGTGGAAATAAAATGAAAATAAATTCTCTGTAGCAGTGTACTTACTACATAGACAAAGCCTAAAAATATGCAACGGTTTTCAAATATATTCAAATTTGGCATTTGTTTCATGTAGAAATGTTGAGGTGTTCCTCTGAGGGTATTCACAAACTGATATAAAGCATTTTCTTAATATTTCAAATGGCTTTTGTTTATTAAAAATATTAAAAATAACATAATATTATTTATTATTATTAATTTGAATGCCAAAAATGATTTAAAAAAATTCTCAGGAAAATTGATTTAGTACAAGTTCATGAAAAAATGTATCACAAGGTACCTTAAGCTAGATTCTAGAGGCCATAAAACCTCTTATCCCCATAAGGCAAACTAGGGAGAGTTCAATGGTTGGCTGCTGTCCCCGTAGCATGTTCCTTTGAACATGTACGGCAAATTACAAGCGAGCTGCTACGCAATTTTATTCAATGCAACTCAACCTTGAAGGAATTACAGTAAGGGTATCATTTGCAGAAATTCTGAGACAGCTGGATTACATAACCTCCAGTATGTGCTTCGAGAACTTTTTTCAACGAGACTTTTAATTAGAAATAAATGGAAAAACGCCATTGAGAGAGCCATAAACATCTTTATAGGTATAGAGGTAATCAGAGTAAACTCTCGAAATAATACAACATTGCCTGGGTACACAGACACACGATCAATTCTTCGCATTTCTATATTGCTCTCTCAATCTTTTGCTAAAGTGTAATGTATATTAACTCATCCCGCTCATGGAAAAACTCAGCACACGTGTGCTAATTTTTCAATTAATGACAAAGCTTTTGATATAGTGAATAACTTAAAACATGAAAGGTGCTACTCTCCTAATCAACCCCAGAGAGGCGACTGAGAAGAGACATACTTATTCAAAAGAAGCATCTGAGGCAGTCAGTCGGCTGGCTTAATACTAGCAGCTGACGAATAGCTTTGCCTCTAAATTGTTCTATAGATTACTCGCAGACTGGCTGTCGGACCAGTAACAACGGGTGCTGCACATTGCTGTTGCTAAAATTGTTTTGATAAATTTATTGAAAAATTGTAATTTAAATTAATTAGAAAAATAGCATATAATAATAATAAAAGTGACCAAGTGCTAACTAAAATTTAGGAAAAAATGGTAAATACATCAATTTAAAAGGAAAAAAAAAACAAAAATATTATATATTGTAAATATAAATTATAAAAAATATTACATAAAAAATTTCAAAAAAAAATTTTTTTTTAAAGAATTTCGTGCAAAAAAAAATTACACAAAACTATTTTAAAAAAGATTTTTAAAAATTTACTTTTGTATTTTATTTTTTGCAAAAATTTATTACAAAAAAAGTGTTATATAAAAACATAAAAAATAAAAAAAAATTATTTTAAAGTATTATTTTGTGGAAAAAAATTAAACAAAATTATTATAAACAAGTTTTTGTTAAATTTTTGTTATTGATTAATTCAAAAAATTTATATGTAAGAAATATAAATTTACAAATATATTAAAAATATATATAAATACATATTCGTGTATATATAAATATAAAAAAAAATATTTCGTTGTAAATAACGGTTATTAAAGCCGTCAAATTTAAGAAGACTCAAAATAAGTATTAGAGTGGAAAATTTTTTGTTAAAAAATATAATAAAAAATTTTAAGTGTAAGAATGCTCGAAAAAAATTTCGTCGTAAATAAAAGTTATCAACAATGTTAAATAACATAAAAAAAAAACAAAAAAAAAATTTCAGTAAAAATAAATGTTAAATACAAAAATTACAAAAAAAATGTCGCTGCAAAAATTTTACCGAAAAAAGTTTTTTGATAAAAAATATAAATGTTATTTTTATAACAAACTATGTTGGAAAAAAAATTAAATAAAATTCTATAAACTATATTACTGCACGTTTTCTTCTATACAAAAACTAAAAGACTTTTGTTTTTTTATTATTAAAAATACAATTTTATTTTCATTAAAAAATTTTTGGTTTGTTTGAAAATCATAAAAAAAATAAATTTAATTTGAAATATGTTTTTTTAATAATTTAAATTTTTTTTTTTAAATTGCGTGTTAAATTAATTTTATTTAGATAACGAAATAGTGTTTTCTTTTCATGTTAAAATAAAATTATAATTCGAGTAAGAGAGTAAAGAGAATAAGCAAACCTAAGTTCGGTTGGAGCAGAATATTACATACAGTGGTATCTGCGTCTTAATTTTTGGACATTTATTTTGTAAATTCTCGCGCTTTTCGATGCTCATCCGCTGAGTAAATAAAGAAAAGAGGAAACACATAAATCTGTTTCGCATGCCACTGGACTCGTGCTCAGCGCAAATGGAGGTCCAAAGCATGACGAAGCACTTTTATTCATGCAAATTAACACAAAATTAGTGAAAATATAATCAAGCAAACACAACAATAAAACTTAATTTAAATTCACGCTATATTGAGGTGGTTCTAAAAAACTTAAAAAAAAACACCTAAAATTTTTGATACTCCAAAAATATAAAAATTTTTGGATTTTTTTAAGGCGATACATGGGTTTCACAGCTTTCAAAAATCTATTGATTTTAAAAATATCTCGGGAATACCTATATAAATATAGCCTTGGATATGTGCGCGCGTTTGGAATTTTAAACGATTTTTTCTTGAAACTCTGTTTTCTAAAACGGTTATGAAAAGTTTTTGAAAATTACTCTACCGATTTTGTTAAAATTTTACACAGGTCTTCAATTTACAAAACACATAGACGAAAAATTGATTTTTCTTATTTTTCTATTTTTTATTATTTTTTTTTGTTTTTTTTTGTAAAAAAATTTGCTTTCGTCTAAACCCTAGTTTTTGATACTAACTATAACGCGATTTTTTCACTTCGTTTAATACTTTCATGAGTTCAATTGTCAATGCTGATGCACACTTTTTCCGACAGATCAGCGGAAATGACGTCAGAATGACGGGTTTGTGTGAATATTTTCTTTTAAAAACCTGAGAAATTCTTTTTCAAATGTTTATCTTTAAGAAAGTAAATAGTTTAGTAAAAATATTTTTAATAAAATATTTTATGTTTTCTATAAAAAATTGTGCAAAATATACCTTTTTCCGCGAACAAACCCATATAACTTACCTTAACTAAAAAAAATAAATATTTTTTTTAAAAATTGTAACCAAAAGCATTTAAAAATTCTTTTAATTTTTTTTTTATAAAAATTATGCAATATATAAATAATAATGCCATTTTCTTTTAATTAATATAAATAACAAGTAGAGCAAAATTTCGTCATACCCTAATTTATTCTATTTCTATTTATATATTTTATAATATACCAAATAACTTATTGTTATTGTCGTTAAACAAAAACTTGTTTTTTTTTCATTTTTTATACTATCTTTTTTTTTTGTAAAATTTTTGCTTATTTTTACTTCTTGATTGAGAACTGCCGTTTGTTATTATTTAATCTTTTTCAAAGTAGCGTACGTCTGAGATGATGCATGATACTAATGGGCGGTAAACAATTTAAACAAATAAAAAATATACGTATATATAGCGTATAGTGTATAGTGTAATAAACAATAGTTGTCATGTATGGATGAATGAAATGTGAAATGTTTGCATTCATAATTAATTGCATGCAACAAAGTATACGAATATCACTAAGTACTACGACAAATAATATTAGTTAGCAGTCTTAGCAGTGCTTTAAGTCAGCAATTATCATTTGAATATGTAATTAAATTTTATATATTTTGGAATATTTTTCTTTTCAAATTGTTGACGTTTATTTACAAAAAAAAGTATAAAATTATATATATATTAAAGGTTAATAATGAATGTAATAATAAGCAGACCCGATTTTTCGAATAGGTCGGACCATGATCCACTTCCTGAAACATTTTTTTGTACAAAAATTTCCGGGAACCTTAGAAATAATCTGACTTATAGTGATTACCGAATCTTTACAAACGAACATAAGACTTGTACATATATTAATTAAATAATGAGTTGAGGTTTACCACTAAAATTTTGAGATTTCATGGTTTTATCGTTATTACTAAAAATTCCACATTGCGCCAAAATGTAGGCAACAATTCACACACCTTGATATGAGTAGAGAACAAATGTTTAACTCAAGAACAATTTTTTGGCAATTTCAAAAATTTTATACAATAATAATGCACATTCAAAAAAATCTGCAAAAATATTTCAATTAATTTTTTCCTTTTTGTATTTTTTCTACATACATAAATAATTTACAATAAGTCAAAGAAAAATTTTAAGATTTTATTAAAAATAAATAAAAATATGTTTTATTTGCACTGAACAAACCAGATCAGCTATGCCTAAGTAAATAATATAATCCCTAAATTATTAGAACTGATCGCTTAACAAAAAATTTAAAAAAAAATTATATTTTCTTTAGTTAATAATTTTTTAACTTTCCCTTTGACTTATTTTCCCACAATACACACTGAAATATTGAAACACAATTAAAATTACTTTTCCAGAACGCGAGAGCAGTAATAAGTCTATTAGCACTCACAGCACTTTTGGCTGTTGCTCCCACAGCAAATGGCGCTCGCATACTCTCAGTCTACTCATTTCCCGGTAAAAGTCATTTTATGATGCAGAAAGCGATTATTAAAGAGCTGATCAAACATGGGCATCAGGTGAGAGTAAAAATAACAAATAAAAAACATTTAGATAATTGTTTTTTTTTTTTTTGTTTTTAAATATCAACTCAGGTGACACTCATTACGGCCTTCACACTTGAACCACTCAATTTAGGCAACAACTATACAGAGATATTAATTGAGCCCGTCTATGATTTCTGGAAAGATGGTAAGAGTAAAAATAATTATCAAACTAAATAATAACAACAATAATTATAATAATTATAAATATATATAAAAAAATTATTTGAAATATAAAAAAAAATTAAATTTATAATGAAAGCAGCAATGATTTGGCAAAATTTCATAGTTTAAAATGCGCGTGCTAAAATTGATAATACTTCGACTTTTCAGTCAGTTTAATAACTAATTCATCTCCCAGTGAGCAAGTGATAACCTCTTTCACCTTAGCTTAGCAATATTTTAAAATTGGAATCACTAAAAATAAATATTGTGTGATAATTAACAAAATTTTAGATTTTTTAGTTTTTGGTTAGTTGGTTGATTGGAAGGGGAGGCAGCATCTAGAAGTCATTGAGTAGGCTCATTGTGCTCATCTGTTTATTTCATTTATGCATTTACTAACAGTTTACTCGATTTAATGAATTATCTTTCCCATCTTCATGAGACTGAAGCTCACAGCGCTGAGGAAGATATAACGTCTCAATCGGCAGAAAGTCATGCTCTACGCATATGCGTTTTCTTCTAATATGTGCATGCCATGCACTCTGCCGATTTTACCTTGTCTAGCTGGTGATGTTGATATTTCAGGGGCAAATGCTCTGCCGGTACATCTACAAGAGTGATATATTCGCTTTTGCTTATTGCCAGACTACAAATCCCGCTACCTCACAGTAATTCTATGGTACGTCATAAGTTAAAATTGTTTCAGAACATTAAGAACCTTGACTGTTCTTCAAGGCTGCAATGTTTTACACAATGTTTGAAGGCACTGAAAGAGGTCTGAGGCAGGCAGTGACAGCTTCTTCATTTGTTTGAACTGGTACCAAATTGATATTCACTACGCTTACCCCTGATTGACTAATTACTGCTCAGTTGCGTCCTCTTCTCACATGTTTTCGCTAGGGACCTTCAATAAGGACCTTCAATAATACCCATAATCCCTGTTTGGATGACAAAGTTGAGTCTCAGACAACCCAAAGTCAACAGAGATGTGTTCACAATCGCTAATGGCCCTATCTTTCGCAGAATCTTCCCTACTTGAGTAGATGTAGGTGGCTTGCACTCACAAAGGGATTCCATTTCCCGGTTGCACCGTACTTTAAGACCATTACTTTTATAACTTTTTGTATGTTTTCATGTCCCCCGCAGTTAGGGAACTGTTCCCATTTGTACTCAATGTGCCTACTATACACAAACAGGGACGTTGGGACTCGTTTCGCAGGTTTAATCCACCAAATGGGTGCTCCATAAAAGAGCTTAGATCTTACCACGCCATAGCACATTTTGCCCCAATATCCTTTCTACGGAAATTCCAAATACGGAGCGCTTTGCTAGTTCTACTGTCGATGGGTTCCTTTAAAACCTTGGACAGAGTCGGCGGCTATTATGAAATGGCTCTTCAAATATGGTAAGCTAATTGGTAAATTTTTGTCTTCCACGTGTAGAGGCAGCTCTCAGCTTTCTCTGGGCTTACAGTGAGTCCTAATCTCTCAATCCACTCAATGTAGACTCAAGTGCTCCCTTCATTTTTCGTAATAGGCGATGACAAGATCATCGCCATAGCAAACTAACTTTAAGTTTTCTGTTACAAGCATCTGGAAATTTGGAAACTCACCTAACGTTTGAGATAAATACCGATACTTGACTTGAAGAGCACCATCCAGCAACACGTACAACAGCCGCTGGACAGGACGGCGTACAGACAAGCACTGAACGCCATTCACCAGGAGTCGGTCAACATCTTCAAAGACTCCCTTACCGTGAATAGCGTGCTCGGAGTTAAACCACCACCAATGGCACACAACGTGCTCGAGCTGTCTCGAGAGACCCGCGTGACCCGCCTGACCCTGGCACAACTTAGATCTGGATATTGTAGCAGGTTAAACTCCTACTTATCCAGACTCGACCCCAGAACACCCAACGTATGCCCTGCATGTGGAGAGTCTCCGCATGACACTAACCACCTCTTCACATGCCCTCTTAAACCGACTCATCTAAACCCCCTCTCCCTTTGGTCCAATCCCGTAGAAACAGCACGTTTCCTGAACCTCCCTTTGGATGATCTCGGTGACTTAGATTGATAAAGTCTGCCCTGAGCGGGGTAAGTAAGCCGCTACAACAACAACAACATAAATACCAAATGAGGTTTTTTAGGTTTAATTATTTGCTAATTAATTTATAATCATTTATGTCTAGATATATTTTTTTGATGGCTAAAAATTTTCCAATGATTTGACATTAAAAAAGTTCAACATTTTGCTTACAAAAATAAAAAAAAAACATTATTTCCAGTCAAGGAAGATGCTGGCGCACGCAACATTTTCGAATTCACCACAATGGATGTGCCCGGTTTCCTGCAGATGCTGCAAGTGTTGGGCGTGGCCACCACCGAACATGCGCTTCAGCAGCTTAAAGTGCAGGCGATTATAAATGCCAAAGAAACGACGAATGTCTATGATCTACTATTGGTCGAGCAATTCTATCAGGAACCCTTTCTGGCGCTCAGTCACATCTACAACATACCGGTTGTGAGTAGCAGCACGTTGGGCTATGAGAATCATATGAGTCAGATGTTTGGCATTATATCACCTTGGTCCTATGTGCCGCACGGTTTTCTACCCTTCTCGGATCGCATGAGTTTCTGGGAGCGTCTACAGAATGCATACAATTCATTGTATGAGGATCTACATCGCGAGTATGTGTATTTTCCCATCATGGATGAGTTGGTGAGCAAGTATTTCGGACATTTGTCAAGTGAGTTGTGGCGGCGTAGGAGTTTGATTGATGATGAGTTTTGTGGCATTCATATTTCTTTCCACTTACAGTTAACTTCCCCAAGGTAACCGAAATGGAGAAGAATCTATCGGCAATACTATTAAACAGTTATGCACCAATAACCAGCGCTCGTCCAACCATCGATGGTATGGTGCCGGTGGGTGGCATGCATATTTACCCACCCAAAGCCTTGCCGTTGGATATGCAGAAATTCTTAGACGAGGCGGAGCATGGCGCTATTTACTTCAGTTTGGGTAAATATTCCATTTCGAAACATTTATTTTTAAATTTGCTCACATTATGCAGCGCAGTTTTAGGCGCACAACTTTTAACACTTATGATTGTTCTTAGAATTGAATTGCTAACTAAATTTTTACGCTCATTCTGCAGGCAGCAATGTGGAGAGCAAGGATATGCCCGCAGAATATTTGAAAATCTTTCTCGACGTCTTCCGCAGCATGAAGCAGCGTGTGCTGTGGAAATTCGAAAACGAGAGTATCACTAATTTACCGGCAAATGTTATGGTCAAGAAATGGATGCCACAAAGTGATATACTGGCACACCCTAATGTGCGCGTCTTCATTACACACGGTGGCTTGCTAGGCACACAGGAAGGCGTATACCATGCGGTGCCTATGTTGGGCATGCCATTCTACTGTGATCAGGTTTGCAGAAAAATTAAAAAAAAATTAGAAAAATTATAAAAATATAAAAAATATAAATAAATAAAAAAAAGTCGAAAACAAAACTTAAAAAAAAGCATAAAGCAAAACAATGCAAAAAAAAATTTACTAAAAAATATTTTCTCTACTCTCTCGCCACACAGCACTTGAACTTAAAGAAAGCCGAACTCTATGGCTATGCCATCACCTTACATTTCCAAGCAATCACCTTTGACGTATTGAAAACTGCACTAACGGCGCTGCTGGAGAATCCCAGCTATCGCAAAAATATCAAACGCATCTCGAATATTTTCCACGATCGTCCGTTGAATGCGCGCGACACCGCCGTCTATTGGATTGAGTATGTGATACGACATAAGGGTGCGCCTCATTTGCGTGCTGCTGGTTTGGATTTGCCATGGTATCAATTCTATTTGTTGGATGTCATCGCTTTTGTTGTTGTTGTCGCCTTATTAACCGTATTTGTGCTTATTGGTCTGATTCGCAGGGTGCTGCGTCGTATTGGTGGTGTTGAGAAGGAGAATGAAAGGCAAAGCAGAAAACAGAAAAAGCATTGAAGAATCTATTTTTTTTATTAATAAGAAATTTTACATAAGTTAATAAAATTTATAAGAGAATATAAATTTTGCTATTAAAATATTTTAATTATTTTTATTTATTTATTTATTTATTTTTTTTTTTTGGTTTGTTAACAATTTTCTGATAGGCAATTTTTCTAAATTAAAAACGATTTTTTTTATTCTCTTAACTTATTCTCTCAGAGAAAAGTTAATTTCTGGGCTTTTTTAAATTTTTTAAATTTCCAATTTAGTTTAAATAATTTTTCAAATAATTATAAATTTAAATTGAAAGCAGTTAAGGCTACCTTTGTTATAAACTCATGTGAATTCGACGACGGTTTGGTTTAAATTATTATTATTATTTTTTTGGTAATTTTCTCGTGAACCTCATGAATTCATAAATATAAATATATATTACATACACGGTGTGTCCCAAAAATAACCGAACTTTTTGGATATAAAATAGTAAAATACACATTATATTATCTTTGAAAGTTATAATTTATTCAAAATAGGTCCCATTTGACTCAACACAACGTTTGGAACGATCAACTAGCGCATGCATAGATTTTTTATGACATTTATAGAAATGTTCTTCAGTACCTCGGTTACGGCTGCTTGAATAATAATAAACTTTTTTCATTAATTCGTATGTCTCAGCAAATTTTTTTTCAAGTTTGACACAAAATTTTATATTTTCTCTTTGTTCCATTTTTTTTTTTTTTTTTTTAGAACCATTAGCACACTTTTAGTTTTATTGAAGTGGCTGTCACTTTTACATCTGTCATCCGACTTACCATACATGAAGTTAGGTGCGTTTGAAAGAGGATGAATGTATCTTTTTAATGTTACAAATTTTCAATAGATGGCGCTGTATGTTGTATGATTTAAATATAAAGTTCGGTTATTTTTGGGACACACCGTGTAAATACAAATCTGAGTGTGCGTCGCGTTCCATATGTAACTTTGAACTTTGTACTTTTTCATTTATTTTTTAATATCTATTTATTTTATTTTATTTCATTTTATTTTATTTTTTCGCTACCCATCAACGTGAGTAACCGTCTGTAAGCTTCACACAAATTTTTTTGAAATGAATTTCCATTGAAAAACTCAATAAATCCCTTTAGTGGCGTGGTACACACATATTTATGTTTCCATGACGGTATATTTGACGTATGCTGCTATATGTATATATATATATATATTATATACATACGAGTATATGTGCATATACCGTTATCTGCTCTGTAGCTCCACAAACAATGTACAGATTACGCATCCGCATTATTTATACAAAATAATTTAAAAGGAATTAATTCTGAAAAGGAGTTGCAGTGCCTACATTGACCAATTGACCTACCCACACATACACATCTAGCTGTAATGGACACGAGTATGGCAAGAGATGTATGCAAATATCAATACAAATGCATATGCAAACATACAGAAACATTTCCATTCATTGGTAAAGTCAGTTGAGTTAATGCTAAAATATGAGGTATACTTTTAGGGGATAATTCAGTTGCCGACTACGAGTACCAAATTGATATTTTTTCTTGCAAAAAATTATACTTGGAAATTTATATAAAAGAATTTACGAGCACGAACCTTATATTTTACCCAAAAACAATTTAAAGAAACTTTTGATAAGAATATACCCTGACAACACTCGTTTTGTCCGCTTGTTGGCACAAAAGTCCATATATTTGACCCCCTTTCTCAACTAAAGGGTGGTTAAATTTTCAAGGGCCGATGTTGATTTTGAATAAAACACAAACTATTTAGGAAATTATTGAAATTTTATTTTATTATGATATATTGGTATTATTCAATTATGTATGTAACAAAATATCGGCCAAATGAGCGCCGCGACCTCGGCGGCACACCTCCATACGATGGTCCAAATTTTCGATGACGCTGAGGCATAATGGAGTTTCTATGCCGTTAATGTGCCGAATTATCTCATCCTTTAGCTCTTGAATTGTTGCTGGCTTATCGACGTACACCTTTTCTTTCAAATAACCCCAGAGAAAAAAGTCCAACGGTGTCAAATCACATGATCTTGGGGGCCAATTGACATCGCCATTACGTAAGATAACACGGCCATTGAATTTGTTGCGCAAAAGAGCCATTGTTTCGTTAGCTGTGTGGCAAGTGGCACCGTCCTGCTGAAACCACATATCGTCCACATCCATATCTTCCAATTGTGGCCATAAAAAATTCGTTATCATCTCACGATAGCGAACACCATTCACAGTAACTGCCTGACCGGACTCATTTTGGAAAAAATACGGCCCGATGATGCCGCCAGCCCATAAACCGCACCAAACAGTCACTCTTTGTGGGTGCATTGGTTTTTCGACAATCACTCTTGGATTCTCATTCGCCTAAATGCGGCAATTCTGTTTATTGACGAATCCACTGAGGTGAAAATGTGCCTCATCACTGAAGATGATTTTCTTCGAAAATTTTCATAATAAGTCTGGATAACTTTAACACGTTGTTGGATTGTGTATCTCTCCATGGTTCAAATTGAGTAAGTCTGAAATAGAGAAATGTCAAATTAAATTCGGAAAAAAACTTGGTGTTTAGGTGTGGTTCACATTCAACATCGGCCCTTACAATTTAACCACCCTTTACCACCGAAAGCTCTTGAGCAGAACTTTATTCTCGTCAACGTATACCTTATCGGAGTTGACGTCATTGATTCAGCATAGAGTGCGGCCTTTGCTTTTCAATTGCCTACTCAGCCTCACTCCAAGGTTGATTCTACTTTCAGTATAGAGTTTGGCATTATTAATGATGGAAATCCTAGACAGATAATCTACCACATCAAAGACAGCAGTGATGTGTGAGCCAAAGGTGCGTATTCCCATTAATTGTTTGGCATCATCAGGGATTTCGTTTAGTAAGACGTCTTGTTGGAAATCTTATTTGGTACCGAACGGGTGGGAGCGATTCCTCCCAAAATATCTAGTTAATACTATTAAATCCCAGAGTAAAATGGAATCGCTGGGAGCTACTATGCTGAAGAAATTACACGTGTAAGGAGCATCACCTCATTAATGAGCGCTTCTATGTCAATACGCGTTCTATTACGAGCTAGCAGCCATGAGCGAGATCTTTCTGTCCAAAACAGTTTTCTATCTCAAGATCAAAACTCTCGCACATAGTGGAAAGTTTCACCGAGCCTGGACCAATGGAAAGCGTGATTGCTTGGGATTTTCCCTGATCCCCACAATTGTCGTTGTCTGGGAAAAGAATTGTATATACGAGGCTGAGACTGAAAGATTGTGAGCCGCAAAGGCTTACCCACTCAAAGAAGATATTAGGCGAATTCTGACCGAACCGATCTGACGATGTCAATTGTCCGCCTCGCAGCTGTGATTTAACCCCGTTTGGCTATTTTTTGTGTGTAGCTTTTAAAGGTAAATGCTACGTCAACCATCCAGGGACAATTCAGGCCATGCACAGAATTGCAGCCATGGAGAGCAACATAATCGAGAAAGTGGATCGAAAGGCAGGACAGAATGTACTACTTCACGGCCAGCTGCAACAGCCATATGAGCCAAGATAAGAATTGTACCTGATGACCCAATATGAATGCTTATGGAAGGAGACATCGAAAACAGCAACATCCGGTCTGCCTCGACGGTAGGTCCTTCGGTATAGCTTATAACTCATTCTTAATCCCTGCTTCAGAAATATTTCTGTATTCCAGGCACCACAGTTTTTTTAGGGACAACATTTTTTTGTAGTATTAAATTCCTCACCCTCATTTTGTTTACGAAAAATCCATCGTGCGTAATAGGTTATTGTGGTACTGTGACTTTACGGGAGCCATGGTGGTGTGCTGCTGGACTCAGATGGTGTGTTCAAGATGGGAGCAGTAAGGACTCAAAAGTCGTCGCTTCTGTGGTGTGGAGAGATATCAGCCGTTAGAATTCCCTCTTGTTGACTGGTTTCCCCGGTTTGAGTAGCGCGATCACCCTACCACTTTTCTGCATTACGAGTATTTTTAGGGTGGTCAGAGACAAATTGTGGACCTTGGTGAGATAGTCGGCTCACGCCATAAACACCCAGATAGTCCATGGCCTTAACCAAATCCCGCACTGCGCGCGAACTGTCCAAGTAGCACTGGATCTGTCAAAAGTTTTCGACACCGTCAACCATTCAGTGGTACTATTGGACGTTGAAGAATCCTCATTGCCGCTAAGGTTGAAGTGGTTGACAGTCATCGGTAGAATTTCTAGGTCAAGCACCTAATCTCAGAAAGATTAAATAACGGGTTCCGTAAAGTGGTGTCCTCTCCCCACTGTCGTTTAATATCTATACCTCGAAACTCTCTCCCTGTGAAAGTTGATAGCGTAAAATTCAGACCATTAACAATCCGAATTTACTGGGAGTCACATTCTACAGCCTGCAAAAAACCCTGAGGCGCAGCAAAATCTTCAAAGCGTTAGCTGGAAGCACCTGGGGAAAGGTCAAGGAAAGATTGCTGGCAAACTTGAAGGTATTTGAACGGAAGGTCACAAACTATGCTGCTCTGATCTGGGCGGGCTACGGGCACTAGCGAGGTGAGGATCGCTTTTAGGACCGTGAAATGAAACCTCCTGATGTCGCCGGAGCATTACTTGCACAGCGAAGCATCTATGCTACGAGTTAAGAAGTATAAGTAACAGACTAGATGCCGGACCACACCACCTAGGCAAATCAGCAAGAATGTACTCGACTTTAGAGACTGCATTCAGCATCACTTACAAGAAACGCTGGGCAGCACGGTTTATCGACAGACATTAAACGTCATTCACCGAGAGTCCGTCAACACATTCCTGAACTTTCATCTAGTGAATGGCGTACTCGGTGGCAAGCCACCACCCATTGACAACGAAGAGCTCCAGCTGTCTCGCTGACCCCGCGTAATACTCGCGCAACTAAGATCTGGATATTGTAGTCGACTAAACACACTTACCTATCCAGACTTGACCCTGACATACCCAACGTACATAGGTCCTGCATGGATGCATTCATGAATCTCCGCGCGACACTAACCATATCTTTGCATGCCCCATAAAGCCAACACATCTAACCCCACCTTCCCCTCTGCACCGTACCCCACGAAGCAGCTCCTGTTTTCTGAAACTCCCCTTAGATGACCTCGATGGCTTGGATTGAGCTTGCTTGCTCCTAAGTAGAGCGAACCGACACAACAACAATAATAATAACAACAACAATAACAACAACAGCAGCAATGATTTTTTTTTTAATTTTTTTCTTCAAATCCAAAAACTTTTTATTAATACAAATGAATTTATTTTCATTTCACAAACGTAAATGTACAATAAGTAATAATTTTTTCTTCATTAAAAGTACAAAATATATGTATGTATATGTAAGTATGTTTATTTTATTTATTTTTTTTGTGCATTTTTCAGCAAATTTGATCAAGGAACGAGATAACTAGTGAAATAATTTAGAACAAGGCTTACGAAAATCGGTATAAAACCGGCGACAATTGTCACAACGGGACTCTGAAATGTGAAATGGATACGGGGGAGAGAGAGAGAGAGAGAGAGAGAATTTTGAGCTTTTAATTTTGTTTTAAACCAAATGTAAATTTTGAAAAAGTTCACTTAATTTTAATTAAATTTAATTTTGCATTATTTATTTTTTTTATTTTTTTTTAACTTTGACATTTAATATTTTTTTCTTTTTTTTTATTATTTGCATTGCAATTATATTATTGTGCCATTACAAACAAGTGCATGAGTGTGTATTTGTGTTGATATGCGAGCGTGTATGTGTGTGTGTGTTTTTCGTGTTTTGATGTTTTAATAGAAAAGTTTAAAAAATGAGCTTTTTGCGTTATAAAAACTTGGCATAGGCACCCTGTATATAAAAAATTTTATTTAGCGCTCCACACATTCGCCAGATCTTGCCGCAAAGCACAGCGCAGCTAATGCAGCTTATTTAGTGGCTGATCATCATGGACTTCTTTACCTTCTTCTCGGTCTTCTCATGGGTGACAGTGACGGATTCTGTTGAAATAAATTTTTATAAAATAATTAGTTTTTAAATCAAAAGTCTCTGCGCAAAACCGAAAACTAACCTTCGAATTTCTTTGGCAACTGCTTGATGGTCTCAACGGTGCGTACATTCTTCTCACCAGGCTCAATGATCTCTTCCTCATAGTCCTCCACAATCTCTTCTTCGCTCTCCTCGCCACCCTGAGTAGCCACGGGATCATAGACAGTCTTAACGGCCTTCTTGACAATACCCTCCTTGGTGACAGTGGTATAATGGTACTCAGTACCGCCTTCGATCTTAATAGTTTCGACAGTGGTCACATCACCGGGATTCTCGGAGGGCACAACCTTCTTAGTGCCCGATTCAGAACGTAGCTTCTTGGTTGAGGTGACATTCTGATGTTTTTCAGCATCCTTCAAGGTTTTCTTATAAGCGCGTATCTCCTCCTCAGTCAATTCGGCTTCCTCCTCTTCGTATACGGTCTTCGAAGTGGTAATGGTCTTACCGGATTCCAATTTGGTTGAGTATGTATACTCCACGCCATGTGGCACACGCTTCGAGGTCACAGTGGTGGTATCATTCTCAATGAAGTCTGGTGGTGGTGGTGGTATGTTCGACTTGGTCTTCTTAGTCTTCTTTTTATCTTTGGTATCAACACCGCCAGAGGACGAGGTAATTTGTTTGATATTCTGTTCTTGCACCGAATTCTTACGCACCGTACGATTGTTCTCGGTAATCTCAGTGCTCTGCATGACACGACGTGACTCCTCAACAGTGGTTTCTTGTTTGAAATTACCCTGCTGTTGGTCGGTGCGTTGTACAATGCGACGTGATTCAGTCGAGTCAGTCGAATCTACCGACGACTTCTTCACCAAAGTCTTCTTCTTATTTTTATCAACAGGCGCACCACCACCGGGTGCCTTGTAGTTGTCGGGCAACTCAGTGGGCACCGAATCGAAGAAGGTCTTAGTTTTTGTGCTGCGTGTACCATCATCATTGACGGTGGTGTACACCTCCTCATAGCCACCTTCAATCTCGCGTGTCAACATGGTCGTCTTCTTGTCAATGCGTATTTCCTTACCGAAACGCTTGCGAATTTCCAACTTATTCTGTTGTTCACGCTTCATGTCCTCCTCACTCACCGGTTTGGGATCCCAGAACGTGCGCACGGAGGTCTTCACGGTGCCATTCGGTTGGGGTGCGATAGTTTTCACCTCATAGCCGCCATCGATGACTTTATATTCGGTGCGTGCCTTGGTGACGGGGTCAACCTCGACCTTGCCGTCTTCAATGTCAGCGGATGTCAAGAGTTCTGTGCGGTGTGCAGTGCAAAGGGGGTGTAAGGTGTTCGTTGTTGTTTAAAGAAAAGAAGTGTGTGTGTGTGTGAGAAAGAAATATTCGTTGGTTTGGTCGATTTTGTGTTATTTCTTAATTTAATTTTTTTTGTTAATTTTTAATTTGGTTTATTAGTTTGCGGTTTAATTTTAAAGCATTATAAGCAGCTAATATTAGAACAAAAAAATTTCAAGCTTCGAATCCTGAGTTCGATTTCCAATAAAGCACTTAACGGCAACACCCCGAGTACCCCGAGAGGAGCTCCCCCTCCCTTATTGAGATATCACACTGAGAATAATGCACACTCAGTTCGTAAATCGTTGAATATGTTGGTTTGTACAAAATATTTTAGTCATTTTCAGTAAGTCCTTGTAGGTATGTGCAAATGTGCGTGAGTTCGTCGTCAGCCTTTGAATGTGGTTTCGTGAGGGTCTGGATTTACAACTACGTTTTCGGGGGTTCAACTGTCCTACGGTTTGTCTTTCGCGATCATACATGTACGGGGTTCGGTAGCCGCACCCCTGCGAGCTCTTCCAGTATGCAGGTGGGCAGCAGACAACCGTAGCGCGCGACCAGTTTAAGTAATTGTTATTTGTTCTTACGGTGGGATCTGGTGGGAGCCTGTTTGGCGGCTAACGATTGCGCCTGAGATTGTTGTGAAGTTTGTGGTTGTTGTTGTTGTTGTTGTTGTTGTTGTGGGTGATTGTGTTGATGCAGTCGCGGCGGACGTTGCGGTTGTTGAGTGGTCGGTGGTTGCGGTAACTGTTTGCGTGGTTGTTCTTGTACTAAGGTACGCGTTTGTTGTTGTTGTAGTTGTATCTGTGCTTGTGCTTGTGCTTGCAACAACGGTTGTTGTTGTATAGGTGTTGTTAGTTTGGGCTGTTGTGTGGTCGGTTGTCTTTGTACTGTCTTCGTTTGTTGTTGTTGTTGCTGTATTTGTTGTAATTGTCGCTGTGCAGCTTGTTGTTGCTGCTGCAATTGCCTTTGTATCGCCTGTTGCTGTTGTTGTTGCTGCAACTGTCGTTGTATGGCCTGTTCCTGTTGTTGCTTTTGTTGTTGTATCAATCGTCGTTGCCGTTCTTCTTGCTCCAACTGTCTTTGTAGTTCCTGTTGTTGTTGCAATTGCTGTTGCATTGCCTGTTGCTGTCGTTGTTGTTGCATCGGTGAGGGTGTTCTATTTAAATTTCTTGGCGCATTAAGCGTTTGTGCATTAGTATTGTTGTTATTGTTATTATTATGGTTATTGCTAAAAGCATTATTATTGCGATTTACTGGCGATCTGCTACGCCTCAACAAAGCATTATTAGTATCCACTGTCAGTAGGGGGCGTGGCAAGCGTTCTTCCACCTTCTGCTCTACCAACATAGCAGCGCTCTCTTGCAGCATGCGATTAATACGTTCTAAGCGTTCCGATTCAGCTTTCTCAGCTTGCGCTTCTGCCGCAGTCGCAGCCGCAGCCGCAGCCGCAGCCGCAGCCTTAGCCACAGTCTCAGAATCAACTTCAGATTGTGACACTGCCACAGGTGCACCTATTTGTGGAGATTGAGAGTTGTTAGGGGGATTTCGGTTTTCTACTACATAATGTTGTTGTTCTTGTTCTGCTGAAAATAATCAAATAAACGCCAACTGAGTTTCAGTACAACAAATTGGTGCCATTTTCTGTTATGTGTGCAGCTAAAGTGATATTTGCTTCGACGTTGGATGATCGCTTGATTAGATGATTGAATGGTTGATTGATTGGTTGATTGAATGGTTGATTGATTGGTGATCATATGAAGATGCCGTTGAAGAAATCATTGTTGGTGAAACAGAAGTTACAACAAAAAAAAATGTCCACCAAATATGTGAAGGCGAAAATACAACAATGATTTTTATACAATTAACAAGGCATGCGTTTTAATTGAACAACAAAGGTAAGAAAAGAACTATAATGGGAAAAGAATTTTTAATTTCATCCAAAAAAAAAACACTCTAAATAATATCCAAGGATTGAAAAATATAGAAACCAAAAAAAAGTGTCTCCAAATAGCACAAACTCAGAAACAGTCTAAAAGATTTGTCGATCAAAACAGAATATGTAATATTTAATTAATTTGAACTAGTCCATTACTAGTACTAATTGAAACCAAATAGCTTAAAATTAGCATTTAGACAAAAATAAAGTTAATTTGTCGGCTTTAGTCGGAAATTAAGATTTCTTAGTCCTTATTGTACTTCAAAAAAAATTTGCATTGCAATTTAATAAAAATAAATCTATTTTAATATAATAAAATAAGAGAGCATACTTTAGGAAAACCTAATACCAAAGAGATGGTAACGACTGAAAATGCATGAAAAAATTTAGAGTTCTTTGATTCGATTTAAGGCGAGAAATCGGTATACATATGTATCTTAAATAGAGAGTGAGGATGGTAAACTGTACTGAACTCTTATGAAATGGTTTATTTCAAATGCGACTCATGAGGAATTCGTATAGTAATATTGAAGTCATTTTACCTCCATAAACATACTCAACATATTTCATCAGTATTTGTCGTTACACTCGATTTTCTTCAAAATGCAACCAACTAGTCCAAAACTAGTTCGAATTGTACCAGTTACTTATAACTCATTTAAGTTATCAAAATTGTGTTAAACATTGTTTTAACCAACAGCTATAATAAAAAAGTAATTTTTGACCGAAAATCCTTCAGTGGTTACAAAGCGCCATTTATGTACATACATACACATGTGATTATCACAAAGCGTTCAAACTTCGTGCAGGGCAAAACTATGAATGACCTTAATTATCATCCAGTATAATATTTGTAAGATTTCGAAGATTCTATTTATGATACTTCAGTTTAAAAAATGAACACTTTCGATATTTTTGCGACTTTTTACAACTCACATATCTATGAAGAAAATTATAAATATATACATATACTCGTATAAATATATATTTTATTATTAATGCTGAATAATTTTGTCCAGAAAGAATTACGCTTGAAAAAGTTCACCACATTAAAAATTTTCGCTTCGATAATTTTATCGTTATCGATAATTTTTAGAATATTAAAAATAATCGTTATCGATAATTTGTAATCGACGTCTCCAATTGTTTCATTTTTTCGTTTTCGAATTTGCTTTCAAAGAATTTTTATCGTTATCGATAATTTGTAAAGTATTGAAAATAATCATTATCGATAATTTGTAGTCGACGTCTCCAATTGTTTCATTTTTTCGTTTTCAAATTCGCTTTCAAAGATTTTTTATCGTTATCGATAATTTTTAGAGTATTGAAAATAATCGTTATCGATCATTTGCAATCGAAATCTCTATTTATTTCAGTTTTATTTAGTTTCCAAATTGGCTTCAAAATTTTCACCATGATGAAAATTTTCGTTTCGCTTTATCGTTATCGATAATTGCTTGAGTATTGAAATTAATCGTTATCGATCATTTGTAACCGTAATCTCAAACTGGCTCACTTAGGTTTAGTATTCAAATTTTATTTTAAGAAACACAACATAAGGTAAATTTTCACTTTGATATCTTTATCGTTATCGATAACTGTTAAACACTGAATTTAATCGATATCGCTAATATGTAGCTTTCAAATTTCTTCAAAAACTGAAAACTAGAAGTTGTTTCCATTATTGCTGGAGAAAATACTTGTGAAACCAACCCTTTGAATTTGAATACTATCACCGTTATATGCACATACAGGGTTGGACGTTCAAAATATTGACAAATATGCTTACTTATAAAAAAAAAACATATCTTAATCAAATTACACACTTATATCTCCGCACGAGTCAGCAACTAAATACACATAAAACACTTCTCAGCTGTAAATAAAAAGTATTAAAAATATTAATAAATGAAATCACAAATATATTAATACATATATACGCGGATAAAAAACACTAAATGAAATAAAAATTCAAATATTTTTTTTTCTTTTGTATTATTTTCTAAATATTTATTTTGTTATACAAATAGGATTCACTCGAAAAATATATTTAACATTTGTTATTAATAATTCTTTTTTTTTTTTGCTTTAAATATATATATTCTTTTTTTTTTTTTTCGCTGTAAGAGAATTATTAAAAATACATAAAAAAATATATTTTTTAGTTAAACATTTTAAGGAGTTCAGGAATATATATTTATATACGCCAAAAACACACACAAGTCCAACAAAAATCGAAACAAATGAGATTTCAACGAAATTTGCAAAAATTTATTAAATACAAAAAATGGCTTACAAGATATAGTAGAATTGTTTTTTAAATTAAATGAAGTATTGAAATGATTTGAAATAAAAATATTTTTATACAAATTGAAAACAAAAATATTCATGATCAACTGACGTACTTTGAATATGCATTGTACGAAACAGAAATTGAAAGTGTGAATTTCAATTAAGAAAATTAATAAAATGTGTAAATATTTAACAATTGCAATGATTTCGGTGCGATGAATATGGCAAATATGAGTATTGTTTTTGTGCCACTTAAATTTATAAAAGTGTGCAATATATATTTTAGCAATTTTTATAAAAATATATATGTGTGTATGTATGTCTGCCAATTTTTCTTAAATAAACATTTGTGCGTGTGTTTACTTGAGGGGAAAAAATTATATTTACTTTGTGTGTGTTTTTTCTACCTCATTTTGTGTTAGTGTGGGTGCGTGTGTGTCTGTGTGAATGGGTGTGTTCAGTGTTTTGTATTTGTAATTTAAAGAATTTGTTGTTCATTGTGCTTAATTTTTTGCTTCAGCAAATATATATTTATTTGCTCAATTTTTGTTGAAAATGTATGCAAAAATGTTGTTGTTTCTTTGTGCATTTTTTTTTTGGAAAATAATTAATTTTCTTTTTTATTTATATATTATAAATGTATGTAGTATATAAGTGGAGGACGTCTGTACGTGAAAATATTTCTCTTCCTATTTGAAGAGTATTTTTGTATTTTTATAATTTTTTTTCTCTTATGAAGTACCAGATTTATCCTCCTCCTTTGGTGGCGATGGGCTGGGTTTCGATTCCAGAGTTTGTGTTATTTTCTTCCAAATATTGTCAAAGGAATCTCTGCCCGCATAATCGATTTGTCCTGCCTCCCAGCATTGACGACGCATCAGCTGTTCGTAGGCCTCCTGTTCGGGTGTGCGTTGTTCGCCGAGACGCAATTGTGACAAAGCGCCAGCCAAACCAGCCTAGAGAGAGAGTGGTGGAGAGAGTATGGAAGAGAATTAAGATTTTTTATTAGATTTTTTCTGTAATTATAATTTAATTATATGTGCGTGTGTGTGAAAATTACAGTAAAAGTGTACATTTTGATACTATTTTTGGGGTAAAAATATTTGCCAAACGAAAAAGATAAAATGAGCTTCGGCAAAATAAAATAAAATTAAAAAAAAAATAAAATATAATAAAAAAAACATTTTAATATGATAAAATAAAATAAAAAGAAATGAAATAAAGTAATAAAAAAAAATTAAATAAATTAATAAATAAAATAAAGTGAATGAAATAAAAATTAAATAAAGTGAAATGAAATAAAACAAATAAATGAAATTAGATCAAATCAAACAAAATAAACAACATAATATAATATAACAAAAAATAGTAAAATAAAATAAAATAAAATAAAATAAAATTAAATTAAATTAAATTAAATTAAATTAAATTAAATTAAATTAAATTAAATTAAATTAAATTAAATTAAATTAAATTAAATTAAATTAAATTAAATTAAATTAAATTAAATTAAATTAAATAAAATAAAATAAAATAAAATAAAATAAAATAAAATAAAATAAAATAAAATAAAATAAAATAAAATAAAATAAAATAAAATAAAATAAAATAAAATAAAATAAAATAAAATAAAATAAAATAAAATAAAATAAAATAAAATAAAATAAAATAAAATAAAATAAAATAAAATAAAATAAAATAAAATAAAATAAAATAAAATAAAATAAAATAAAATAAAATAAAATAAAATAAAATAAAATAAAATAAAATAAAATAAAATAAAATAAAATAAAATAAAATAAAATAAAATAAAATAAAATAAAATAAAATAAAATAAAATGAAATAAAATAAAATAAAATAAAATAAAATAAAATAAAATAAAATAAATTATATAAAATGAAATAAAATAAAATCAAATAAAATAAAATAACATAAAATAAAATTAAATTAAATTATTTTAAATTAATTTAAATAAAATAAGATATAACAAAATAAATTAAATTAAATAAATAAAAATAAAATAAATTAAATTAAATAAAATACAATAAAATAAAAAAAAAATAAACTAAATAAAAGTAAAATAAAATAAAATAAAATAAAATAAAATAAAATAAAATAAAATAAAATAAAATAAAATAAAATAAAATAAAATAAAATAAAATAAAATAAAATAAAATAAAATAAAATAAAATAAAATAAAATAAAATAAAATAAAATAAAATAAAATAAAGTAAAATAAAATAAAATAAAATAAAATAAAGTAAAATAAAATAAAATAAAATCAAATCAAATCAAATAAAATCAAATAAAATGAAATCAAATAAAATAAAATAAAATAAAGTAAAATAAAATAAAATAAAATAAATTAAAATAAAATCGAATAAAATAAGATATAATAAAATAAAATAAAATAAAATAAAATCAAATCAAATAAAATGAAATAATATAAAAAAAAATTAATTAAAAAAAAGAAATAAAAGAAAATAAAATAAAATAAAACTTAATAAAATAGCATAAAATAGAACATAATAAAATAGAACAAAATAAAATAAAATAAAATAAAATAAAATAAAAATAAAAAAATAAAATAATGGAAAATAATTAAATTAAATTAAATTTAATTAAATTTAATTAAATTTAATTAAATGAAACTAAATTAAATTAAATAATATAAAATAAAATAAATAATATTAAATAAAATTAATAAAAAATAAAATAAATAAAATAAAATGAAATAAAATACAATAAAATAAATAAACTTCGATAAAAATTTATTGCATTGGATAAATTCATAAAATTAAAATTAAAATTAAATTTAATGAAATCAAAAATATAATTAAACAAAAAATAAATAAAGCAAAAGAAAATAATAAATTTAAAATAAAATAAAAGAAAATAAAATAAAATGAATTAAATTAAAATTAAATTAAAAAGCTTTTTGGCAAATATTTTCTAGCGGCCAATACATATACAATTTACAATATACCATATATACAATATAATATTAATTTTGCGCATAACATAAAACATTGTGCATACCAAAGCAAAGCCTTAAGCTAAGTTAGTATATTTTAGTTTAACACAAAACATTTTTTATAAATATAACATTCACTTCAATACAGTTATGTGGGTGCATACACACAAGTGTTCGTAGGTTTTTATATCCATTTGAGTAAAATTTTATATAAATGTGTTAATAATTTGTTTATTTGATTATTGTATTGTATTTGTTTCAGAACACCAAAGAACTCCTTCATTCACCTTGGGAGAGATTACTATGATTTTGCGATGTTTTTTTCAATACTTTTTTTTTTGAAAATTTTATATACTGTGCGCATAAGTAGTAGTAAGTCCCGTTACAGTTTAAAATATGCCACTTTAAAATATATAATGAAAATATGTTTTATAGATAATGAATGAATGAGATGAGCGACTTTGTCAAAAAATGGTTAAAAATTACATAGAAATGAGTATTGTTTTAATTCATGAGTAGGTGGTGATCCTAAGTTATTGAAAAAATATATATATTCATCCTCAGTTCAAAATTTAATATTTTTACCTCACGAAATGAACAGAGATTGATAAAAAACTCTAGAACAAAATAATTAAATAACTTTGGAACATGAAAACCAACTAAATCATGACGATTGCAATCACTTCCCTGGAATGAGTAAATCTCAGAGAGGGTGAGATAGGGAGAGAGAGATAAAGCGAGCTTTTTACTTTGACAAAGCCCCGTTTTTTAAAATATTTGAGTTAAACAAAAAAACATTCACAGAGCAGGAATTCAATAAAAATGTTTTGAATAAATTTTCACTTCAAGAATAAGTATTTTTAAGTAAGTTTTGAAAAATCGTTTCATCTAAAACTTAACAGTCCGATACGAGCTTGACTAGATGCGGATTAAAGCTCCACAAAGCTGATTTTGTTTTTCAACTTCATAGATCATTGGTCAATATTAAAAAATATTTCCAAAAAAACGAGACCTGACTTTCAAAAATAAAACAACGCGTCTACGAAGATGGTGAATGAATAGAGTGTTAAGAAAACATAAAAAATGTAGTAAAATGACGAGCACGAGATCTGAAAATGACAATAGACGGTATGCAGTGATGTGTTATGAACTTAAAATCAACATTTGACTTGACATTTTTTACACTTTAAAAGTTAAAAAATGAAATATTTTGGAACAAGTGACATAACTACTAGACGACATGACCAGTGACATGACATGGTTTAATGAATAAGAGCAGTGGCTTGATTCAAAATAAGATGACTAGTGGCAAGTGACATGGAAAATGACATGACACGTGACATGGAAAATTACATGACACGTGACATGGATAATTACATGACACGTGACATGGAAAATTACATGACACGTGACATTGCAAGCGACATGACACATGACATGGCAAATCACTAAGAAAATGTCATAACAAGTGATATGTCACGTGACATGACACGTGACATGACAAGTGACATGACAAGTGACAAGACAAGTTATATGCCAAATTACATGACACGTGATATAAAAAGTACTGCAACTGATATTCCGCCTGACACGACTAGTAACATGACTAGCGGAATGATTAATGGAATGTCAAACAACATTACTAATGGAATGATTAGTGATATGACTAGAAACGTTACTCATGTCATTACTGGTGACGTTACTGGTGACATGACTGTTGACATGACTGTTGACATGACTGTTGACATGACTGGTGACATGACTGCTGACATGATTATTTACATACATTACATCACATTGGACAATCACAATCATATGAACTTTATATATAAATATACTAGTTATGAAGATAACAAAACTATGAATGGCATGACATGATCTTTGACATTGCGTTATGTAGGTTTAAATGATTTTAAAAATGCAAATGATAAGCCAGCGTATCAAGAGTTAATGAGAATATGAAATTTCTTACTGAAATATCGGCAAATGATTTTTTTTTTTTTTATATTATTTTTGTGCAAGTGAATTCATTTGATTTATTTTTTCTAATGTAAACACCTTCGAATCATACAGTGAAAAGCCCGTCTACGCCAAAGAATATGACATGCTTCGCTAATTTCATTTAATACAAGCCAAACATGATACCAATTTGGACGAATCAAACAGTTTTCTAAACTCCCAAAACTAAGTTTGTAGACAATTACACTTTTAATTGATTTTTTTTTTTTTTTTGCAAATGTTCAACTATGCATCACCATCTAAGCCAGTACTAATGTAATGTATATACCCAAAATTTGTTTTTATTTTTATTTATTTTTTTTTTTTGTCTATTTATACAGTACTCGTGGCACGTCACTTTACCTCATTCGTTTTAGTTTTAGTTTTCTTTTCTCTTTCTCTTTCATTCACATCTTTACTACGGAATGCTTGCTTATCTGTACTAGACCTAGTGCTAACGGTAATTTTCTTTGTCTCATCTGTACGTCGTTGTTGCTTTTGCTCTTTTGATGGGGATGAAAAGTCTTGTTGTTGTTGTTGTCGTTGTTGCTCTTTTTTGGCAGTGTTTTCTTTACGAATTTTCGTTTCATAAATTTTCTTTTGACTTCCACTTGTTGTTGGTGTATTCTCATTACTTGGAGAATTTGTTGTACTTTGTTCATAGGACTTATGAGTTGCATGAATTTCCGGAGTTTTTTGTACTCCATGGTCATGATGTTGTTGTTCTATTGGCTTTTCATGTTGTTGTTGTTGCTGTTGTGATTGTTCATGATATTGTTGGGATTGTTGTTCTCTATTATAATTAGCCTCTTGTTGCTGTTGTCTCTGTTGCTCTTCTTCTTTGTGTTGCCATTCGTGAGTCGGCTCCGACGCTGGCTGTTGCCATTCCGGCTCGTGATGGTGTACGTGGTGTTCATGATGGTGTTCTTGGTGATGCTCATGATGGGGATCATGATGCTGTTCATGTTGTTGCTCATAATGCTGTTCATGATGCTGATCATGATGTTGTTCATGATGCTGATCATGATATTGTTCATGATGTTGTTCATGCTCATTGCTTTCTTGCTTCGCCAAATTCTCATAGTAATCTTCCCAAGGATCACGAAATTCTTTGATATTTTCAAATTCGTAATAATTCGGCGCTGACGACGGCGAATGGTCGTGGTGTTGCTCATGTTCATAATGATGATGATAGTGGTCGTGTTCTTGTTGCTGTGCGGGTTGTTGTTGTTGATAATGATAGTAATAATGAAGGAGCGCACCACACTGTGGATTTTTGGTTGTTTGTTTGTGGTTCGTTTTGTTTTGTTTTAATTTCGATTTTTTTTTTGTTCAACAGCAATGCCAATAGTTTCGTATTTTTTTTTTGTATTTGTTTTTTTTTTACAATATTTTGTAAAACCATTAGCAAATGGGTTTTGAGCATAAAAGCATTCCAAATATTTTTTTTTGTTTTTTTAATTTTTTGTTTGTGGTAAAATATTTGTTTTTGATTTTGCAAGTCAGTTGTTAGAAAAGTATAAAAAAATTATAATTTTTTTAGCATTTGTTAGTAGTAAAATTGTTATACATTAATATGGGAATATATGTATATAGCTATAGCTAAGCTAGTAACAGCATGCATAAATGCTTAATTATTTGTATATTTAATCAATTATTTAAAAATTCTTGGCGCTAAGGTGGGAGAAAAAGCCACCAGAATGTGAAGATGTTTTGAACTAAGGTGTTTAGGGGACTTTTTTCGAAAATAGATTTATGATAGTTTTTCTTTACAAGGCGCCTAAATTAATATAAAATATCTACCGTTTTATTTAATTTTTTTTTTTTTTTGAAAAAAACGTAAAAAATAGTACAATATGAAAGCTAAAATTTAAATTGTTTTTTTTTTTTTATTGCGGTCAGCCCTCGGCAGAAAATCAGGAATTTTCGTGAATACAGTTCTGAAAAATATTTTTGTTATTTTGATTTGAGGATAAATTAAATCAAAGAATTTTGATTGACTGAAATATCTTCAGTGAAACGCTTCTGAAATGCAAAAAAATCGAACCATTTCTGGAAAGACTCATGACAGGCCATGAAAAATGGGTTAAACATAAGTATATCAAACGAGAAAAGTTCGATTACCCCAAAAAGAACGAGCTCAAGGCCTGAATTGATGGCAAATAATGTGAGAAGTCTCCTTCATAAGCTTCTACAAACGGGCGAAAATTCCAATTCTGAGCTCCGCTGCCAAATTAAAACACTTGAAAGAAAGCAACCAGAATTGATCAATAGAAAAAGTGTTATTCATAATGACAACGTCAGACCATCTGACCATTCAGTTCGGTATCTAAGCTGCCTCAAGAGAGACAAAAGATCATCCTAGGGAATGCCTCAGTTCTTTAAAAAAATTATGGGAAGTGAAAAGTCTTGTAATTAACTTTATTTTAAATTTTAAATAAGTATATTAATTCTTAAAAATAAATATATTACTTATTTAAAATTAAAAATAAATAAATATATACTTATTTAAAATTAAAAATAAATATATTACTTATTTAAAATTAAAAATAAATATATTACTTATTTAAAATTAAAAATAAATATGTCACTTATTTAAAATTAAAAATAAATAAATATATACTTATTTAAAATTAAAAATAAATATATTACTTATTTAAAATTAAAAATAAATATATTAGTTATTTAAAATTAAAAATGAATAAATATATACTTATTTAAAACTAAAAATAAATTTAATTATAAGACTTTTCACTTCCCATAATTTTTTTAAAGAACTGAGACATTCTCTAGAAAACCACAAAAGTGCAAATTATGATCAAATTTAGGTGAAAATGTTTGAAACTTTAACTTTAAAACTGTTCGGTGTGTATTAAACATACTACCTGTACCTTTACTGATAACTTGAGCGCTGAGAGATGTAAATAAAGAGTAAAGCAAAGGATTTCATCATGATTTGAATAAAATAAAACACACGAATGTGAAATAAAAGAATTATGGAAGACTTTCGTGGGTTGCTAAAATAAAATTGGAACATTTCGTTGGAAACTCAAGCTGAAATCTCAAAATCGGAGCTGTAGTATTTATTATTGCACTTCAAATATATGTTTTATGTTGAGAAATAAAATTTTATTTCATAATTTAAGTTAAAAGAAAACACTGTAGTGGAGTCACTTTATGCGAATTCACACAAAAAGGTTTCATAAGAAAATTAGCGACAAGAAAATATCTTTAATCTACACACAAAAATATCTTAAGATAAACAATCTGCTCCAAAGGTGGTAAGAAGCTGTTCAAAACTCTATATATTTTTATTAAAATTATAAATTAAAACTTTTTATTTACCAATAAAATCACAAAAATTTATAAAGGGTTTTAAAAGAAAAAAGAAAAATCTGTAACATCTGTGATTTTCTAACTGAAACTAATGGATATGATGAGTGCATATCATCCAGTATATAATTGCACATACCTACATATATTTATTTGTTGTTTAACAAAAATAAATATACTGCATATATGCACACATACATACACGTATACGAGTATATGCCATGTATGTATTTCAAATCTAATTTGCTGTCATTGTAAAAATAAACGATGATTTTCTTTTAATTTTTCGATTATTTTGGCAAAACGCCAATTTCATGCCAGTTTAATTTCACTTAAATACAGCAAAGCAATAAAAAAAAATATGCATATATTAAAAACAACAAAATAAATGTCCAAAATACATATGAGAGCGTTTAAAAAAAAATTCCTCAAAATTAATAGAATTTTTTTTTTTTTTTTGAAATGAAACTGAAGCGCCAACAACGCTGGCAATTATGCGTGTGGAAAGTGTTTTGGGTGTGGCGACCATGACTTCAATTGAGGCAATTGGCAACGAAAATGGCACCGTTGCATAAATATGTAAATATGCGCAATATGTAGGTGAGCAAATGCGCACATTAAATTTGTTTAAGACACAATTTTGCAAAAAAAAAAATTAATTTTCGTGAAAACATCCAGATTTCACTGTCAAACAATATGAAATTGGGAACAAAAATGTATAAGAAAAACTACAGACTCGGTCATATATTGTTGTTGTTTTCTGTATTTTGTGGAATTTTGTATCTAATTGCCTTTGCATAGAACAATAAAAAGCCACTAATGGAGTATCATCTAAGTCAAAAAGTCAAGTAAAAAGTTCGTTCGGTTTTTATCTAAGAGATGGCATTATTATTATTGTCCATAGTACTAGTGTTTCGTTTCGCATCATGTCATACTATACGGCGCTGAAAACGTGTTTACTCGCGCTAAAAGTTTGTCTTTGACAGTTTTTCGATTGATTGACTCAGTACGTTGTGAGCGCCCGTCAAAGATGGACACCAGCAAAGAGAAAATTCGCTATATTTTACAATTTTTCTTCGATCAAGGCGAAAAAGCAGCCAAAGCGGCTGAAAAAATTAATGTAATTAAAATATACCATGGATAAGTATATTTTTCACAAAAGCTCTCCTATGTACCAAATTTCAAGTAAATCGAACCATGAATACGACTTTTCCGAATAGGTCAGTCTTTGGTACACTTTCTGCAGAAACTTTAGAAATAATCTGACAAAACTTCGAATCGATCGGTCGGTAACTTTTCGAGATATGCGAATCTTCACAAACGAACGTAAGATTTTTGTACATATATTTAGATTAATACTTCATTTTAAATCATTTTGTTTGCCTCATTTGCGCTCATTTCTTATAAATATTTGCCTCATCAGTTATGCTTTCATATAAATGGCATAAATAAAGTACATAGAAATCAAATATTTTACAATATACGTTTGACCGTTAATAGTAAACTTAATATTTATCCACTAAAAGGTTTCAAATGAATTTTAGAATGTATGTATATTTGTTGCAAATATTGCATTGCCAAAACTAGTTGAGCAAATAAACAAAAGATTAAATGTAAACAAAAATAAATAGTCCACATATTTGCCATCACTTGCTTGTGCATATAAAAAATATTGAAAAGTAAATAAATAATATTTTTTTTTTATTTTTTATAATTGAAGTTAAACAACATAGCTTTTTTATAACCTCATTGCTATGCGAAATTGTAATAGAAAAAAGAAAAAAATTTGCACTCGCTTCGAAGAGAAATTCTTGAATTATAAGAAAATTTTATTAAAACTAAATATAGTATTATATATTTCATGGTTTTAAGACTATAAGGCTATATTTTGACATCTGTTAAATATAACTGTCAAACCAAACATGTTTTGTTTTGAGTTTAAAGTCAGAAATTTATCGCTTTACAACACTACGCGTAGCCACGTTTCGTGCTTTAAGCGAGCTCAAGCAATTGTTAAAATTTAAAAAAAAATTTCTTCAGCGATATTGCGGAGAATCTGGCTACCCAAAAGGACGTGTTTATGTGAATAAACTTTTGACTCTTGTGCACACGAACAACTAACATACGTCAAGTTAGGGCTGTGATACCACCCAATGTGTGCCAAAATGTGTTCTAAAACTACCTCAAGCGTATCGAAGTTTGCAAATATTCGCGAGACGGTCATTTCAATTATGTGCTATACACATACATATATTGCCAAGGTTCAAATTTTATAATAAAATGGGAATTTCGTACAAAAAAAAATATTTTTTTTACGTTTATTTTCAAAACTGCCAAATGGGTAACCCTTCGTAAATTTCGAAAACGCATTAAGTACGAATTTAGAAATTATCAGCGTTCAGTTTGGCGTTTCAACAAATTTTCAATACTACGGAAAATATATATATACTTCAATTTTCTAACTCAATATTTAGATATAAATTTTTTTTTATTTTCCATTTTAATTTTTAAATCTCATAAAATTTTTGTTTTTTTTTTTTTTTTTTTGGAAATTTGCTACCCTTAGCAGACTGTACCTTTTTCATGCGAAACTATTTATTTACAAAATTTGTATATGAGCAATGATTTTCAAAATCTATTATTTACAACGGAAAAAACGCACACCCTTTACCTTTGCCATCTATACTAATTATGCATACGAAGAATGTGCTTATATATACAGAAAAGTGTATATATATGTATATTTAAAATTATGCTGTACAACATTCAGTTACATAGCGAATAACGGTGATTTGCAATATCATTTCTAATTTAGATGGATAAAAAATTGATTTTGCTTGAATTTGCATGGACTTACATATCTTACCATCACAGCTTCACATTCACTACTAAATCCTTGCGCAGACTTGTAAAGGAATGGAATTTGGAAAAATATTTAATTTTTTTTTTTTTGAACCAATTAAATTGCTCGAGATTGTATACGAAAACAAAAAATAAATTAATATTATTAATGTAAATTAATTAGTATAATAACAATTGTAGATAACTAGCAGAAAATATAGTGTTTAAAATTGACTAGTAAATCAAAATAAATATTATGCTTTAAAGGCACAGCAAGAAATAACGAAAAAAAAATTAAAAAATAAAAAAAAATGTTTTATAAAAAAATTAAAAAAAAAAATATTTTATAAAAAAATTAATAGAAAACGTATTTTCTCAGCTATAACAGTAAAACTAAACTTAGTTTATATATATATATTTTTTTTTCTCTCTTTCTCTCAAAACTCACCATAGTATCGGACAACTGTTGGTGCACATTGTCGCAGAAGATATTCCACCAGAACTGTATTAAATCAGCGGCATGCGCATATTCTGTGGGCGTGAGTGCCTGGCGATTCTCGGAATTGAATTGTATGAGCCATGGCTTCAATTTGCCCGCAAAATGCAAAATCTTAATTTTATCTCTGAATCTGAAAACGAAGAAAAAAAATCATTTTTATTTCAATATTTTTTTTTCTAAACTTAAAATTTAAAACGTTAGGCCACTCACTGTTTGAATGCAGGCAAATAGCAGTAGGAAGCGAATGCGGCCACATTATAGATGAATGGCAAGTGCTTCTTAATATCGCTTTGCGCCCAATCGCCGAAATACAAATTCAACAAACCCTGATCGCCACCATCGAAACTGCCATTTTGCACGGCGAATTCTGTGATTTTGCCGAATGTCTCAAAACTGGGACGATAGACGAACACACCGGAGTTGAAGCAATCGGGCCAGCTGACATCGGGTGCGGCAGACAGTTCCTCGCGCTCGAATAGTTCATCGCAGTTTTGCAGCACCTAAGCGGGGCGAGAGAGGAATAGAAAAAAAGCAAAAATTATAAACAAATAACCACACACTCTCTCACTCTCTGCCTCTCTCTCTCTTTACACTGATCTTTCATTTACTTACCAGTGTATCGGCATCGAGAAAGACACACTTCTCGAACTGCACCAAACGCCAGCAGTGCAATTTTGTGAATGTGACACCCAATTCGGGACGTGCGAGCAGTGCCAAATTAGCGGCATCCTGTGAGTCCAAAACATTCACTTCTTGTACTACATTGTAGACATCTTGCAGGCGCTGGCGCATAGCTTCCGAGACTGAGGGCGTCACCAGGACGGCCAATTGATGGGCAGTGCCGGCGCGGCGTAGCGAATGTGCCAACACGAGAGCACCCAGTGAGTACGTGTCATTTGTGGTAAGCGTCACCCACGCAAATTCTAGATAACAAAAAGCAAACAATAGAAAAAAACGGTAAAATTGTTAGAAACAAAATCTTTAAAAAAAAATATAAAAAAATAAAAAAAAAATATAAAAAAAAATAAAAAAAATATTTCAAAAACTAAATTTTTCAATATTCTTAGTTTATGTATTTCAAGCTTCAGCGGAATTTAATTTTTTTTTAATTTTTTTAGTCATTTCATTTGCTCATAAAAGAAATTATGTATGCTTAGAATGCGTGTATTTCAAATATATTTACAAAGGAAAGAATTATTTTATTTTATTGTCGCTTCATTTCCGTTGGCAACTGGCGTTGGTTTGCGTTGGTATTTGCACTAGTAGGGGTAGTAGCGGCAGAGGGGCAAGCAACATTAGCGACAGCTGTTCTAAAAGAGCGCAATTTATTACATTTTATTTTTATTTTCGTTATTTTTTTTTTTTGTTTTTGAATTTTGGTATATAAAAAATGTCAGCGTGTGGGCGTAACGCCATTATGTTTTTCAAATACACTTTTGATGTTTATTTCTTAACTTCGTATTTTTTTATTTGCTAGAAAAGCAGCTTTTTCTTTTATTATACTTTTGAAAATAGTAGAATCCATAAGATTTATTTGTGCGTTTGTCTTTGAATTTATACGAATATTAGTTTTCAGTTGAATATTCTAGAGCATAAAGACGTTTTTAAGATTTGTGAAAATTTTTCTAGATAATTTCTTAAATATATATTTATTTTTTATCATATTGTTTTATACATTTTTATGATGTATAATATTCTAATATTTTATTTATGAAAAATTTATATTAGATACATATTTTTTACTATTCCAAAAAATTATATTTGTTTAAAATAAGTCAAAAATCTAGAAACGCTTTTCAAAATATATGTTTTTACAACTAAATAAATATAAATACGTGTAAAACTAAAATAAAAAATTCTCTTGATTAGCTTAGAAGAGACTAAACTGTCTTCTCCAGTGGGTAAGCAGGCCTAACCATAATTTTCTATAACATTTCCATACAACAGTAGATCTAAGTGTGACAATCGAATGCTCATCGACAAACAAAAACTTTCCAAAACTTTTTTTAATATATTAAAGTATATTTAGTTATTTTTTAATTTATCTAAATTACCCAAAAAAAAAATTTTTGTATAATTTCGTTTTTTAAACAATATCCTTCCATTCAAATACCGAAAAAGTATATATTTATATATATTTGTAGATACTTACATTATTTTTTTTAATTTATTATTTAATTATTATTATTATTTATTTTAATTTCTATAAATATTTTTTTAAGGCATGCTTTAATTAAGTTTTTTTATTTTTGGCCTTTTGTTGCACTTGCTAAGTAGTTACATGGTATCATTGTAGCGAATTTTCACAAAAATATGTCAACACATTAATTAGTGCCGTCAAAAATTTTAGCTGCCATTTATTTATTTATTTTTGTAGGCTCTTGTATTTGTATATATGTAGATGCGAAATAAAAATAGTCGCAAGAATTTAATTATATTTACAATTTGTGCAAAAGTATACATATGAATAAATACCATCAGTTTCTTTATCGTCTTAAAATGGCATTTAATTTGATTTTCAAAACATAATGCCTGTAAATATTTTCAATAAATATTTCTCTGAGATAATCCAGACCTACAAAGAGCCCTCAACTGTGGTATACATTTTTAGTCTAAGCTGTACAAGTTCCTCTCAGTCCCAAAGAGATTGTCTAAGCACAAATAGTTTGCCATTATAACCCTACTTACATATTAAATATTTAATTAAATTTTATTTGCCTGTTTTTTATTTAATTTAATTTTTTTTATTATATTTAAATTTTTTTAATTTTTTTTCATTTTTTTTATTTTATTTTTTTTTTATTTTATTTTATTATATTTTATTTTATTTTATTTTATTGTATTTTATTTTATTCTAATTAATATTAATTTATTTTATATTATTTTATTTATATTATTATATTTTATTTTATTTTATTTTTTTTTTCAATTTTATTATATTTTTCAATAATTTCATTTTATTCGAATTTTTATTTTTTTGATTTTTATTATTTTTTTTTATTTTAGTTTAATTTTTTATATTTTAATTTATTTTATTTTTTATTTTTTATTTTATTTTATTTTTTTATATTTTAATTTATTTTATTTTTTATATTTTATTTTATTTTTATTTCATTTAATATATATTATATTGTTTTATTTTATTTTATTGTATTTTATTTTATTTTTTTATTTTATTTTATTTAATATTATTTTATTTTATTTTATTTTATAATATTTTATTTTATTTAATTTTTTTTAATTTATTTTATTGTGCTCTCTTTTTTTATGTTATTTTCATTAGTTTTCTTATTTTTATTTTATTTTATTTTTTTTTATTTTATTTATCTTTTTTATTTTATTTTATTTTTATTTTTTATTTTATTTTATCTTTTTTATTTCATTTTATTTTTTTATTTAATTTATTTTATATTATTTTATTTAATTTTTTTATTTTATATTATTTTATTTTATATTATTTTATTTTATTTTTTTTATTTTATATAATTTTATTTTATTTAATTTTTTATTTTATTTTATTTGTTTTTTATTTCTAATTTTTTTTTATTTTATTTTATTTTATTTATTTGATATTATTTTATTTTATATTATTTTATTTTATATTTTTGTATTTTATTTGATTTTTTTTAATTTATTTTATATTATTTTATTTTATTTTATTTTATATTATTTTCTTTTGTTTAATTTTTTTTTTACTTCATTTTGTTTTATTTTTTTTTTTTAATTTAATTTTTTTTTATTTTATTCCATTTTATCTAATTTTTTATGTTATGTTATTTTATTACTTTTTTTCTTTTATTTTATTTTATTTTATTTTATATAATTTTATTTTATTTATTTTTTTTTATTTTATTAATTTTTTTATTTCATTTATTTTATCTATTTTATTTTATTTCATTGTATGTTATTTTATGTTATTTATTTTTTTTTTTCATTTTTTTATTATTTAAATTCAATTTAACTTCATTTTAATTAATTTTTATTTATTTTATTTTACTGTAAGTTTTAAATTATATTTCTAAAAAGATATAAACATTTCAGTTAAGTTTTTTAATGGGCAGTTAAAAAAAAATAAATTATAATTAAAAAAAATTAATAAAATAAACTACACTCTAAAATTTAGCCAAATTGAAACAATCATTTATTAGATTATAATTAATATATTGTGTAAATTTATTTACTTTCAAATTTCGATATTTACAAAATAATTGATTTCAAATAAAATTCATTACTGCGAACCGCAATCTCCAACAACATCAATACATACGAACATATAGTAGATGGGTGAGCTGTTATTAGTGACGGTGTGTATGTATGTATGAATGTTAAGTATGAAAATACTGTTAATTGAGTTAAATACATACAAGGCAAACACAGAGAAAAGTATTAATTATATTAAATTTATTATTAAACATTAATGAAGAAAGTTAAGGGAAAATTTACATTAAACGAAAGAAAAAGTTTAAAATGATAAGTATTTAATGATAAAATTAGAAAAAAACGTATAAAAACAGGACATCAATCTACCTTTGTATGTATGTATGTATGTTTTTAAAATGCATTCATTATAATCCACGAGCATCTATGTATGTATTGCTGCCACTACACTCACTTTAAGTACAATTGCAGGTTGTATGTATGTATGTTTTTATTACAATTAATCAAGGCAACGAAGTTGCAATCACTGAGTGATCCAATCAATCAATCAATCAAATAATCTTGCGCTTTGCTTTGCATTTATTAGTGTATGCATGTCTGTATGGGTGCACAATAGGTGTTTGCGAGAATCCCAATATTTCCCAAATGCGTCAAAATTCAGTGTTATAGCGCCTAAAACTGTGCTTATATGAGCTTATAGGAAGCGCTGTTAGCAGCTTTCTGTGCACGCCTTTTCCCTTCATCACCCTTCTTTCAAATCGTTTTCTCCGCCATCTAGGTGTCTATATATATGTATTTATGTATGGCTAGTATACATATGTGGGTATGTATGTATGGATTGTTGGGTAAATTTGGGTATTTATGTGGGTGTCTATTGGATTTTATATAAATTTTTGTATATATATATATATATATATAGGTGCTCAGTTGTGTGTGGTTATATGTGTGTGTTCGTGATTAATGTGTCTGGTATGTGAGTTCACGCATATGATTATCGCATTATCCTAAAATAAAAATGAGTTAATTTACATTTATTTGCTTAGTAAGAAAACTTTACGGACTTACCATGAACATTTTATGCATTTATGCTTTTCTTTAAGCAATATTTCTATTCTTCACTAACACACGAAACATGAAAGCTTATAAATATGGAAATTTTCATGCAATGGGAGAAACTTTTTCTATTATTATATATGTAGGTATATATACCAACTTAACTATATTTTGCAAATCTATAAAATTTTCGAAATAAAAAATTCCACAAAAATTATAACCGAAAATACAAATATTGTTTTGTTGGTATACATTTGTATTGAAAATATGGTGAGAAAATTCAAAATAAGCTTATAGTTTGTTATGACTAATAGCCAAAAAATTTCTTATTAAAAAAATATCATTTCAAAATTCACCTGCTAACCTGCCTACAATTTTTTTACTTTCAAAAATTAATTAAAATGGTTGTCAAAAATATTTCTTGCACTTAATTTGCTGACTTAAGGGATTTGGATTAGCAATTGGAAAATAAAATCAAAGTAATAGATATATGAAAAAATTAAAAAAAAAAAATTAAACAAAAAAAATATACAAAACTGCCTGTAAAAAACGCTATTTGCTGACCAACTGCTACTGTCAGTTGTCCTAAATTGCTATAGACATTTTTTTCTTTCTTTGAAGAAATCTTATTGCGTATTTGGCCATGGTCGAATGACGAATTTGTTTTTAAAAACATTACTTTTATTATTAATTTTTTTTTCGAATAAATAACGTTTTGCTTTCTTTACTTTGCCTTATTTGTTTTATTTATATCATAGCTAACAGACGGATTAAAACCCAAATATACTCCAGTTCGCTTTTTTGTTTAAATCAATTTATTTCAATATTACTTTATTTTTTAATAGAATTTTTTTTTATTTGATATAATTTTTTTCATTTTTATGTTTATAAAATTTTATTTCATCCTTTTACTCTATCAAATTATTTTTTTATTTACCTTTTTATATTTTATTTTAATTTTTTTTTGTTCATTTTTCATTTTTTTTGTACATTTTATTTTTTTTTTGTACATTTTATTTTTTTTTTGTACATTTTATTTTTTTTTTTTTGTACATTTTATTTTATTTTTTTTTTGTACATTTTATTTTTATTTTTTGTTTAATCTTTTTGTTAATTTTATTTTATTTATTTCTCCTTTTTCTTACTTTATTTTTTAATTTTATTTACTCCTTCTGTTTTTAATATTTTATTTATATTTTACCTTTTTTTTGTTTAATTTACGTTTCCTCCTTATTTCATCACATTTTTGTTTTATCTTATTTTACATTATATTATTTTGCTTTGTTTAATATTGTTTAATTAAAATTTATTTTTTTTCCTCTGTTTCATTTTGAAATATATTATTATTTTCTGGAAGAACAAAAGTTTTTGCTTTTTGTTAGCGTCAGATCTAACTATTATAGACTCGCTTTTAAATAATTCCCATTTTAAAATAAATCAAAGTAATACCCACATAATTAGATAATATTAAATAATTTTTCTTTTTATCTCGCATTATCATAAGCAATTGAGTAAATTTCACTTTCAACTACTTATCTCACACAATTTCATTTAATTAGATAAGTAGCTCTCTTTTTGTTGTTATTCAGTAAGCAGCTGAGTGCCAGTACTTTCGAAATTTACTCCAAATGAGGTTCTTATATATATATGTTCATGCAGTGGGTCAAGCGCTGTGCACATTTCAAGTTATATGAACATGCTTGCACTTATGCTTTTACGTCTTGTCTGAAATTTCATATACATATCCATGTACATATGCAGGCAAATCTATGTATGATACTGACAGTGTTCCTTAAACACAAGTACCTACTGTGGTTTGCATTGAACTTGAAAGACTTGTTCGCATTACATTAACCATAAATGTATGAAATTCAGTGCTAACAAACAAATGAGTACAGAAATTATATATATGTATGCATATAGTATGTATATGTATTGTTTTTATTATAAATAATACTCAGCTAAAAAACGTTATACTCTTATGTTTCATACTCTTAAGATGCTAATTGAAAAGTTCTCTTTCAATTCGTGTAGTGAGTGGAAATCACGGTTTGTTGTGCGCAAAAGCCGGTAGAAAAGGGTGGTTTTACTCGTACTTATGAAAAGAGAGCGGAATATCAGCTGTTTGGGTCTAAGTAACTACTGACAAATTATTGAAATGAATTAAAATAAAATACAATTTCAGCTGAGTAATTCGATAGCCATTATGAACGTTGTGAGATTTTATGAAATTTAATGATTAAATATTAAAAGTGGTAGTGATTCAAATTTAATGTTGACATTATGCTCATGTAGAGAAAACTTTTTTGGGTGAGAAATTAACGAAAAACACAAATTAGAATTTAAATGTAATTTAAAAATAAAACAAAATAAAATGAAATTAAAGTGAATAAAATTAAAAAATAAATCAAATTAATTAAAAATTAAAATGAAATTAAAAATATAAGATAAAATTAAATAAAAGAATTAGAATTCATATAATATAAAATAAAACAATATAAATAAAAGTAAAATAAAAAAATAAAATTTAGTAAAATAAGATATACAAAAAAATATGAGTTCATTCATTGAAACAAAACAAAACAATACAATATAAAATTTAAAAAAAAAAAAAATTAAAAAAAATTAAATTAAATTAAATAAGTAAAAATAAATAATAAATAATTAAACTTAAATTAAATAAAAAAATAAAAACAAATTAAAGTAAATAAAAGAAAAATTAATTCAAATAAATTATGTAAAAGATTTAAAATAAAATTTAAAATAATGATATATTATATTAGGCGTAATAAAAGGAAATCCACTATTTTCCCAATTGATGGTTTTAGTGATCTCTATCTCGCGTTCTATAAATGCGATGGGATTACACTAGATGGCGCTAGAAAGACGATATTTTCTACTTAAAAACCTGAAGGGAGAAGTGTTGATGACAACTTAGTTTGTATTTCAGTGCATACCAAAGATAGACACCAACCAAAGGGAAAATATTCTGAATTCTAATTTTTTTCTACGATAAAACGGTCGGACTTGAAAGGCAGTGAGCCGAGACAAACTTTCAGATCAGGACGGACGGTCAGGAGGGTTTTGTTGTAAGTTTGTTGAGATTGGCAAGGAAAAATGCATTATGAACTGCTTTCTTACGGCTGAACTCTTAGCTCGGATCGTACTACACGTATGAGCAAATGCCTAGAAGCGCCCAACTTTGGCAAAAAAGGAGTGGAATTGTGTTTCATCAGGACAAAGCTAGACCACACATCGATAGTGACTCGCCAGAAGCTTTGAGAGCTGGACTGAGAGGTTTTTATTCATACACCTTAAAACCCTGAACTCGTATAAAGTGATCATCAGCTGTTCCAGTCGATAGCGAATGATTTGGCTGGCCTCAAGAAAAGCCTTTTGAAAATCGACTGTACCAATTTTTTGTCAATAGAGACGAGTGTTTCTATAAGGGAGTTCCAATGATCTTATTTTCAAAATGGCAGAAAGTTATCGAGCAAAACGGTGATTTTTGAACCTAAATCAATTAATTCCAAATTTGTTAAACAAAACCTTAAATTTAATGCAGAGGCAATGGACTACTTTTTACTGGACTTATATTTTTATATTGAAAACTAACAAAATGGAGGGGCCTACAATTTATTCTAAGCCGCCTCCGAACGGCCGATGAATATTTATGAAGAATCTTTATTTCATGTCAGGAATACACTCGCTTGGCCTTACCTGCCGAGGGCTGACCGCGATTAGAAAAATTAATTTTTTGTTGTTTTGGATGTTGATCGAACCAGGAATTAAATTCCGTCTGTCTGAATGGCAGTACGTAATGCTAACCCTTTTGGCTGTTGTGATCGGAAATTTAGGTCTAAATTAATAGTCATTGGCTTTAGTTAGTACGAATAGATATTTTTCTATACAAAGAAAAGACAATTTTCTTAAATATTTTCCACTAAATAATATTTTTGTTTGGCATTTCTTTCTACACAAATTTCCGCAATTAATTTGGTTTAAAAATAATTGTTTCTTCTTTTCATATGCATATGCTAAACTAAAATATTTTTACTGCCTTTAAGCATGAATTTTTAAGAAAATTTAATTTAAAATTTAACAAGGCGAAATGTACATATTTCTACTTAAATTTATCCTTGAATTTTATAATTTTGCAGCTCATTAGTGTGTCAACAAAACCACGGCACATAATAAAATTTCTGATTTATTTATTTAAAATGTTGTATGAAACATCACACATTACATACACGTACATACGAGTACATATTTTCACCATAACATTCATTTTGAATTTTTTCGACGAAATTTCTCGCCTTTAATTTTTCATGTCAAATTGAATTTAGAGTGCAGAAAAAATTTAGAACAAACATTTCAGAGAATAATTTGCAAAAATAGATGGAAAATGGAAGGCAACATTTTCCATGCGTAAGCAAAAGCAACTAGAAAAGTTTATTATGACAATAAATTTGCATGTTCTCAAACCGGTGTAGGTATATATGTATATGCATACACATGTATGTATGTTACCAACTGGCCGTTAAACAAGTGAAATGCATTGCATGTGGGCAAACTTGAACGAAATTCTTGCGAAAATGAAAATTCTTCCATCAACGCCAACGCGCCGCATGTATGCTTGTATGTGTGTATGTAAATATGTATACTTATGAATACATATGGCAAGAAATTGAGGGAACAAAATTTATAAAATATTTAAAATTAAAAATCAAAAATAAAAAAAAGATTTGACTTCCACTAATTACAGCAGCCTGCGAAGAATGCCTGACTGCCTGACTGTGCCTCTGCTACCCACGTGAATAATAAAATGCATGTGGCACATAAACTTACACATAGAAATACATATATTGCATGTGTGAAAATAAATTTAGCCAGCAAAGCAAGCAAGATTTCAATGAACCGCCTCCTGAGCTGGGAGCCAATGAAGTAAATGTGTATGCTTGCGTGTGTATGTGTGTGTGTGCGTCATTGCCGGCAACGAAAACCGGCATTTTTGCTACCCATGCAGCGGCAACTGTTGCACAGTCCACGAAATTGACTACAACCGATCCACAGGCCAGCAGGCAGTTGGACTGACGGTGTTGTTGTTATTGTTTTTATTGTCATTTGTTTGCGAGGGCAATTTCGCCGGCAGCGTAACAACTGACGCGCATTCAGCGGGATTTATGCAGTGCACAAATGCACATATGAGACTGTATATATATATGTGTGTATATACATATGTATGTGTCTGCTAAAGGCTAGAGACCAAACGGGTTCCCATTAACTGCATGTGGTGGAATGTCGTTGCATCCTCCTGCACTTTTTTCTATTCTGCTTTTCACTTTATTTGTTTATTTATACTTTTTATTTTTATTTTCATTTTTCATTGCTTCTGTCTGCTTTCCTGCCTTCCTGCTGCCTGCCTATCTTCCTCGCTTCACTAACTCGCTACGCTTGCATAGTTGCTCGCTCATTTGGCGCACACATTGCAGCATTGCCAGCGATCATCGATCGTTTGCTGTCACCATTCGATTGCCACTACTTTGAGGGGCGAGAGCGGAGACGACGGTGCATCGATAGCGTAGAGGGCGATTGCTAAAAATACCCAGAAATATTGTTGCACTGCTGAACTGCGTTGTAGGCACTTGATCACTTGCTGTGGACTGTGGACTGCGCCACAATCACCGACGCCGCCATCAGTTCGAGTGCATTCACTACTGCGTTGCGGCGAGTCCGTGTGGTGTGGTGTGGTGTGGCGGGGCGAGGTTATGCGACGCGGCGCGAAGTGTCGGTGGCAATTGGATGTGAAGTAGAGACAAAATGTGAATCAGCACAGCAATGATTGTGTATATAGACATACATATATATGAGTATATATACATAATAAATATGTGCATATATATACTTAAACGCGCATGAATGGTAGCTTAAAGTCTCTAGAGATTTCTAGTTGGAAGTACAAAGGAGTAGTGTGCTCATGGGGTAATGGTTCGCGGCTAGAAAACATACTAGGAACGGCAGCTCATTTTTAGCTCTATTATCATAGTCCAGTCCGAGATTTTTTTTATTGAGAAAAGTGATGAGCCAAATGAACTCCCGAAATGGAAAAGTCCTTTCCTTGCTTCTCCACCAACTGCCCAGTTTTAGAAGTGTGCAGCTCATCTTTCCTCGACATCTGGCAAATATCGTCAACTTCAGAAGAAAAACCTTCGATGATACTAGAAAGTGACTCGGACTCGAAGAATCTTTGTGGTAGTTCAGAAGTAATGGCACCAAAGCCAAATATCAAGAAGAAGAAGCCACCCTGATTTCAGATTTTTGGAGTCAACTTTATGGAGCTAATCGTTTTTAGCAGCAAAAAAAAGTAGCTTCTTACAGAGCTCGCTAAAAAAAAAATAAATAAAAATTATTTAAGCACGCCATGCCAAATGCAAACCCTGGTAGAAGGAGTGAAAGGAGAATTCTAAAAAAAAAAATTTTTTTTTAAATATCTTTTAACCGTAATTTCTGCGAAAACGATGCCATTAAATGCACATAAAAATTTAGCTGTATGCATGCATACATACATATGTATATACATACATGCTTACATGTATAGGTATATAACTACAATATATTTCCAACAGCACTGACTTGTGGCATTAAAGATCGCTGACAGTGGGCGTATTTCACACAAAATTTTAAAATAAAATAAAAAAAATTAATTTCGAAAAACCAAAAACAAAAAAGAAAATTACGGTAATAATTCTTAAATCAACTGTGCTGCTGTGGCCAAGAATAATATTGCAGCAAGAATATGGCTTTTCTTAAGAATTTAACAAGCGTCAAATGCATCTAGTTAAATGCGAAGAAATTTGTTTTTTCAGGTGTATTTTTAATTTTTATTTTTACATTTTTTATTTTCTTTCAAATTTTTATTTTTTTATTTTTTTTTTATTTTTTTTTTATTTTTTTTTTAATATTTTTCTTCAGTTATTTGCTGAAATCTTTTAGGTATAATTTGTATTTTTGCTTCACAATTATTAGCTATAGAAAAAATTTCCACCATTGTTATTTTCATTTAAATAATGAGTAATAAACCGAAAATACATGAATTTCTAATGTTTATATACATATATATATATATATGTATATTGTCAGTGTTTAATAAGTATTTTTTATACACATACGTGCATATAAACATGTGTTATTTAAATATGAAAGCCATCACCTATATACACACGACTATATCATTCATATACATATTTTCCCTGCGCTAAATATAACTGAAAATTTTAAGAAAATCAAATCTCTTTAATACCACATAATGCGAGCGTGGCGCAGCAGCGGTCTAGAAAATCAGCGTGGATTTTCCAAATTGTGAAATTAGGTGGCTTTTCGATTGGCTTTTGCATGGGAAAGTGCTGAGCACATATGAATTGCTACTAAAAAGCAGGTGATATGTATGTGCATATGTAAGAAAAAAATATGTATATTTTTTATGCCATATATCTATTATATATACACATATATATATTTATGTGTTTGGCTTTTCTGATGATTTAAAAATTTATTTTTAAACAAATGATTTTTGCAACTTTTTTCGAAAATATTTGCTGACAAAATTTTTGAATATATGTGACCGGAGAGTTTAAAACATAATTAAAAAAAAGGAAAAAAAATAATTAAAAAAAGAAAAAAAAATAATTAAAGAAATGAAAAAAAAATAATTAAAAAAAGAAAAAAATAATAATTAAGAAAAAAAGAAAAAACAAAAAAGAAAAAATTAATAAAATTTTAAAAATAAAAAATAGTTTGGTCTCCTATCCTCATCAAGTTTAACAGTTAAAATTACAACATTTAACAGAAGTTCAGATCACTAATAAGGTTTTTTGGTCGCTTATTCTATATCTTCCAGGAGTAGAAATTTAAAAGCATGCTCCATCCACTTATATTCCACAATAAGTTGTACAAATTAAAAATTCGAAAAGTTTGCTACGAAATTTTGTAACCTATTTCTAATTAGAGCATATTCTATGCGTTCCATGGAAGGAAAACTATTTATTTATAATAATAATATGTCTTCTTTCTCAAATAGCCAAAAACTCGCTCTGAAATTTCGAAAACTTCTTCTAGTTGTAGCAGGAAAATTGTTTACAAAATGAGAAAACATGTTATTTCCACTGCATTTGTTTCCATACCCTTTGCATCACGTTCTATCGAACATATTACATTTGTCTCTATTCCGGTAGCATACTATCCAATCGGACAATCAGTTTTCTAGCACCCTTCATACTTAAGAAATTATCTTCTTCATACAGAAAGTAGATAATGTCCGACCCTTCTCACCTTTTTCGCGGCAGTAAATGCACAGAAAAGTAAACGATCATGGGTTGATGCTGAAAGCAGCTTCGAGGAGTTATCAGATCGGAGATAATATCAAGAAAATTATGTGAGCATTTTTCTGCATGCCTTCGAAAGGCGATAGACGAGTTCTAATTACAGTACAGACTACAGACATTCACTCGCCTGAATAAATGTAGCATTTTTTAATGCTCCCCAATCAATGGTTCAGCACATTCTAAAAGAAGCATATCCCACTGCCGATTTTCTGAAAGTTCTAACCTGGAAAAGAAAAACGAAGAATTTGAATTTCTTCAAGTAACAGTGCGGTTAACGTAACACTTCTTCATCCTTCATAAATAGCTTTAAAGAAATCTCAAGATTTTCCAGTTTTGCAAGGAGATCGATTGATTTCTAAGTATCAGCGTTATTTCATAGTTAGCGATGATAGTTTTTCTGGCTCTTTTGCATCGAGAAAAACTGTAAAATGTTTTAAAATTATTGCTACTACTTGCTCTTGCCCATGCCAAAGCGTTTAGCTCACATATTTCCAACCACATAATGCCCATCAAATCGACATGTAGCGCTGCAGCCCAATGCGTAGACGCTTATCAACACGAAACGAAATAAAAATAATCGAAAAACCTTCACATTTATACGTATTATGCCGGCATTTGATTATAAATACAGATAGATACTGCCGGAATGCTTGCTTATTTAAAAGTCAAACAATGCGACGCACCAACAAACACATGAATGGAATGACGCCAGAGAGCATAACCAAATATGAAACGTGATATGCAAACGCATGGAGGCGCCTCTTGAATGCATGGAGTGACAGACAGATAGAGAGAGAAAGAGAGATAGATAGAGAGAGCATACAAATGAATGCATGAAATCGGCGCAACGCAACAGCAGTTAGAGAGCCGAGCGTGCTACACTGCAAACTATAGCAAATGTCACTTTTGACATTTGACCTCAACGCGGCTGAGTAAATTGGCTGTCAAAAATCATGCAGACGCGCGCTGCAAGCATTAACTTTCGAGGGTGTTTGCAGAAATTTTCGAAAAAAAATTATTGACAAAAATAATTAAAATTTTGTAGAGTTAAAAATAGTTACACTAAACAGATTTGCGCACACAATGGCTTTATTCAGTGTATGTACATATGTGTGTGTTTGTATGTGAGAGAAGAATGTGCAAAAACATAAATATAAATCATGTCAATGACGTCTAATTGTACAACACAAATGTTTTTGTTTTTCGCAAAAATAGCGAGAAATGGCAGCAGAAGACAGACAGACAAACAGCCGATTGCACGCTCTCAAAATAATAATAATAAAACGAAAAATAATATATACGTATATATATATGTACATATATGTATGTAAAATTAGAAAAATAAAATAATGGTAAATAGTTGCTCACTAGCGCAGTCATTAGTGTATAGTGTGGGCTAAAAGAGAATTGGAGAGCGCAGCAAAGAGACAGGAAATTGTATGTTGCGCTGCGCCATGCAGGCGGCAAAAATTCGCTGAAGGTCACTAAAGGTCGACGCGCTACTACCAATAATCTGCTGTAAAAATGAATATCAGTAAAAAATGCGTTGCATTCTTTGAACAACCACAATTATTTTTTAGTAAGCATACTGCTGTTATCAACAATTTTCAAGGGAGGGAGTCAAGGGTTTAGTTTGTGGTTTAGTGGACAATGGGGGAAAATGAGTTGAAAAATCAATGTTCATAAATTAATTTGCCTGCGGTTTTGGCGGTTTTAACGCTTAATCAAGCAGCTGATTTGCCTCAAAGCCAAGCCGCAAGGCTGTACGAGTTTTTGGTGGCATGAGGAATGGGTGGGGGAGAGTAGGTCTTGTGGGTTAATAAAGTTAAATACTTCAAATATTTTTTATATTCAATTTTTTTTTTGCAACAAATTGACGTCGAAAAAAATTACGGGTGTGGAAAATTAAACAAATATAAAAAGGCAAAAATTACGATGATATAATATTGATAAGCAAAGTAAAGTAAAAAAAAAAATATTGAGGAGACACTGCACCGATAACTGGGTGATAAGGCGCACTTTAGAGCTTAGCTACGGTCCAGCTTCAATTCGGAATTTGTTAGGCAAGCAGGTGTGCGCACATGTTTCACTTAATATTTATATATAACTATATAATTGTGTCTTTGCTGCCGCCACCCAACTCACAGCTGACGACGACCCAGTTATTATTATTCCAACACTTATTTTTGCATATTTAATTTTTACTCATATTTCATTAGTGCTAATTGCAATTTCTAGTTCGCAAAATGTTTTCTCTTATTATTATTTATTTAACTGTTAATTTTTTCAATGTATAATTTTTGTTCTTGTACCAATTTTCTTTTTTTTTTAATTTTTTTCAGTTTCTTCTGCTTGCAAATTTCGCTCGCTATTTGTTCTTCTACTTGCAGTTACTTTATGGCAATTATAATTTTACAAAAAAAAAAATTAAATAAAGCTTGAAACGTGCGTGCATTTTTTTTAATTATTTTACAATAAGATTTAAATTTTTTTTAATAATTTGAACTTTTTTCTAAGTTTTTATTATTTTTTTATTAATTTTATTTAAATTTCTTGTAAACATTTTTGCTCTTATTAAGCGCTCGAACTTACTGCTCATTTTGTTTAATTTGTTGTTGTTCGTTAAAAATGTAATAAAATTAAATAAATTTTATAATTTATTAATTTTTTGCTTATTTTTCTTTTTCAACAAATTTCTTTTTGCTTGCACTTTTTTATTCAGCACTTTTCTACAAAAATCACTCTTCTGCGTGTATGCTTCGGGGTGGCTTGCGTTTGCCCAACTGACTGACTGACTACAGTGTCTGCCTGTCTTTATGACCCGTTCTACTCAGTCTCTTTTTCAGTGTTTCGCTTTTTGCGCTTTTACTGCTTTAACTTTCTTCACAAGACGTTGTTGTTCCGTACACGAGCGGCGAGAAACTGATTTTGTATTTCGTCGTTTGCCTACAGCAAAGCGTATATACAGCCGGCCCGCGAGCTAGCTAAAGCAAACAGTCAACACCACCACTCGACCTCCCTTTTAGAGCGGCGTAGAAGCTCTTTTATTGTTATATTTTTATTTCCATTTCCTTTCGCATACACGTGCGCATGTATTGGTGTGCCTTTGTGCGTTGTGAGCATGCTCTATCTTCTTATTAATCATCATAGCTTTGGTATAGGAAAGTGACTCGAATTCTAAAAGTATACAATTTTGTATTGTTTGTTAGTGCTTATTTGGTTATTTGTTGTTGATTTTGAGTTTCTTTCATTTGATTTGTTGTTGCTGTTTCTGCTGCTCTTATTGCTTATTGCAGGCATTTGTAGTAGCTGAGTAGGCGCTAGCGCCGGTGGGGGTATATTTTGACGTATATACTCGTATATATGTATATTTAATAGCACGTTAAGTATCTCAACTCAAAGCCTGCGAGTTGCTGGTGATTAGCAGAGAATCATAATAATGACGATAGCGGCGCTCTGTTGATCAAACTCAATGGAAAACATGCGAGTCCAAGAGTTGGAGGTACAAAAATATAACCCAAAGAGCTCTTAGTTAAATACTTATATGTATGTATATGTACAATGGCTGGTGCCGCTAAGAGAGTCAAAGGAAGAGTATGTACAAATATAGTGTAAATTTCTCTCTTCATTTTTGAGAAAAAAAAATTGTTTTCAGGTAAATATGGTAACCCAATAAGGAAATATTTATTAAATCTTATTTAACGGAAATTGTTTCTCTAAAGTACATACAATTTTCAAACGTTTCATATGCTCTCAAAAAATATATCATATTACTATTGGATGCGCCTAAAATTATGCTACAAATATTGTTTGATTTTTCTTATAGACTGTAAGGGTAAGACCTTAGCACTGCTGTGGCCTACATTTAGGCGATGGTGGATATTGAAAAAAAAACCTATAATTCAAGAGAAGAGATTTTCAGAATAGATTTCCCTTGCGCATAGTAGAATTGGAAGCTTAATAAAAAGTATGGAGAAATTAAATATTATCCACAGAGAGTACATGAGAAAGGCAAGCAGATGCTGAAACTTTCGGATACCTTCTCTCCACACATTTTATGGCTTCATTTGATTTATGTGCCACTCCAAAAATACAGCTCCCTTAATCCTGGGTGCATGTTATAAGAGTTATACAACCGATAATCATTTTGAGTTGGTAGTCTGACTAGTAAGATCCGCTTCGAGGATCCATGTCCTTCTTCACAGGTAGGTCAGAACTGGTTTCAGATCGTTGTTCAGTCGTCCGGGCCCATGGTTTTTTTTTTTTTTTGTTTTGGTAAAGCATTAATGTCTTTTGTAGGAGTTGGCAAGATGAAAAGAATCGTTAAAATCCTCTATGAATTTTTAGACTCTTTAGGAGTGAAAGTAACTTTTTATTGAATGACACGGATATCTCTTCTTCTTCTTCTTAATTCGCGCCAGTCGCGTTTTGTAACAATTAAAGACACCAAATGAAGCCAGATCCATCCTCATCTAATTTTGTTCTGCTTCCACCAGCGGGTACTGCATCGAAACACTTATAAAGCAAGAATATATTCGTCTATGCGGACTTAGCATGTATAGCCGAATACATCTTTGGCAAAACCCTTTCCCTGAAGGCTGCCAAAGCCAACTCATCAGATATCCCCAATGTTGGGATTTCTGCATCATAAAGTAGGGCGGAAATGATGGCGGAGTTGTATAAATTGCTGCTTTGGTTTTCCAGGCTGAAACCCTGATATTATTGGAACTTCCAACATCAAATTCAGAAAATCTTTAGCCTGAGTCTCACCATAAGCAAGAACGGGGACTATTCGAGTGTTCGAACCTCTTCTGATGTACTTGGATTTTACAACAATTGAGTTCTATCAGAACCCTGATGAAAGCTCCTAATGCTTTCAATAAGAGGACCGCCGAAAATAAGGCGATTTCATGACTTTCACTCTCAAATTGGGAAAATTTTTGACCACAGTCCCATCATAAACAGAACTGTGACCCTCCAAGCATATGAAGATCTTCCGATGCTCTTGGTATCACGCTTGCTAGGTTTTTAACGTATGTGAGTTCTTAACAGTACCATAAAACGCTGAAATAGAAAAGTAAGAACATGTCTTCTATCAGAGAACAACCCCTTCAGCCCTTGACAAACTCTATTACAATTTTTTTTAGCTGAATTCGCCGCACAGCTGATTATATTCGCTTCATAACCACAAACACTGCGCATGACCACCACACCGCAAACACCCACAACATTACGGCGGCAACAACAAAGCGAAGAAGAGAAATTGATAAAATTGCAACAAGAGCAACAATAGCGACAACAAACCGCAAATCAAAGAAATGTAATTCGCTTGAGCTGTCGCCGTAGCAGTCACCGTCACAGTAGTTGTCGCTGTTGTTGGCTGACAGAGTGCAACACTATAGCAGCGTTGCAGTCACGTGTAGCTTTGGCATTCTAACGCCGGTTCGGTTTCTGCTCAGCAGCGCGGCATAATTTTCCAGCACAACAACAAAGTAAGCAGGCGGTGCATTAAAACACAAATAGAAAATGTTTTTGGGAAATGATAGAAGGGAAAAGTGTTGTGCAGAGCTACTTTTGCGGGTGTGCGAAAAGTTGACGCGGCGGCGGCATGTTGCGTGTGCAGTGCGCCGTTGCATGCAACGTTACTTCGCCGCTCAGTGTCTCAAATTCGCCGCGCAATCACTTCAGTTCATCACTAGCGTTGCTCACAAGCGGTTGAGCCTTGGGAAATAGGCAGTTGAAAATGAGAATTCTCACATGGAAAGTATCGAAACGAGTGCTCGCGCCTAAAAGTGGATAAAGGATACAAAACACAAGGCCTAGTTGAAGTACTTGTGTGTGTGTGTGTGCGCTTGTGTATACAAATAATATATGTATGAAAACGAGGGTTAAGTTCACACGAATCAAAGGAACGCAATTAAATTTGTTTGCCTCAATTTGCAGAAAATTTAAATGAAAAAATGTGCGAAAATTAGGAAAAGTGCTTAAAGAGAGTGTTTTTAATGCAAATTTGAGGCAGTGAAGGGTTAAAGTAAACAAATTTAAAGTATTTATAAGAGTGTAAATCAATGTAAAAAACCTGTGTGCGAAAATTATGCGCAAATTGCCAACTGAAGATAAATTTAATGAAAAAAGAAATCAAATAAAAGTGATTAAAAGAGTTTAAAAGTGATGAAAATTAATATTTCTGAGTTTTCCCAAAGTGAAAAATACAAATTGCCTTTGTAAATACGCAACTCAAGGTCTTGCAGGAAGTGACCAAGTTTGCGCGAGAGTAGCAACAACAACGAGCTACCACTGCTCCACCTAGTCAAAGCGAAATCCATTTAGCGTTACTACCAGCCCTACACACCCTCTCGCTCCGTTCCTCAACACAGTCAATAGTGGTGCCCTTAGCGCCAGCAGGGCGGTCGTCTATTTGTGCGTCGTTCGCAAAACGAAAAGTTCACGCAGTGGAAGTTAATTGACCTTCAACTGTAGCAAAAACAGAATTAGAAAAAGCAGAAGAAGAAGCAGAAGCAGAAATTGTGACATAGTTACACATCACACGCTCAGCTCTAACTGCCGTCATGTGCCCCCAAATGCTACTAGAAAAATGAGAAATTTAAAATTTATATAATAAAAATTTAAAAAAATATAAATAAACAAATAAATAAAATCCCTCTAGAAGCTTTACATTTCTCTTGCACCCTTATCGATAATGTACAACGACAATTATGGAGAACTCCCCATCGAACTCAATTGAAAAGCAAATTGATAATTTCCTGGAGCATTTCAAACGCAGCGCCTCTAAAGCTATGGAGGCGGATTGGTGTAGTAGTGGCTCGGGCTCAGGCAGTGGCGGTAGTGGCAGTGGTGGAGCAGGTGGTGAGGGTTTGTGTAGTGGCATTTTTAGTGGCATCACCGCGAATGGCAGCGCTATCAATCAATCACCAATAAATCAACCATCTCTACAACAACAGCAACAGCAGCCACTACAACATCCACTGTTGCAGCGTACGAAGAGCCGTTCGAGTTGTTTGGATATTTCCGATTTATCAGGTGAGTGCGTGATAGGTGTAGTTTCAGAAGAAAGTCTATAGGAAAGGCTTCTAATTAAAGTGGACTAGAAATAATATTTGCGTCTGCGGAACTTTAGAATTATGTAAAGGTTTTCTTAGAGCCTCAAACTGAAGTTAACCAGGCCAACACAGTTTATAGAGGGCCGTTCCAAGGGGAAGGGAGAGCTTTCGGCTTTATTAAGTCGAAGTCGAATTGAATTCGTCTACGAAAGAATGAACTGGATCCCTAGCTCTACCATCTTTTACACCGAAAAGTCATATTCTAGAGTGTTAGGGAGGCATTTCAATGTGCGGGCTGAAGGTAGGAACAATTGGAAAGCTTTCTCATAAAAAAATGAGGGTACTGATGCTGGCTGGCTATTAATGATTTGCAATTAAAGCAGAGGAGTTTCGGTTAGTCTTGCAAAACCTTTAAATTTTTATTAAGAATTCGATTTTCTTTCACAATTTACTTCTTACTTGAGATTATCATCTTACATAGCCCATTACTTCATCAGCAATGTCAAAGCAGACTATTAAATGTCAATGGCTTTATTTTTGTGGGCAATGTCTTATTCTTAGGTAAATTTTTTCCCTATGAATGAATTGTATGTATGTACGTAACCAACCAAGAATTTCAAAGGAACATGTACTCTTTACGGAAGCTTATTAACCCTGTTACACACAATTCTGCATGGGCAGAGATGATGCACACCCTGTTGGAACGTTGCTGCGTACTTCTGTACTTTTTTGAGAAAATATGCCTAAATGTAGGCAACATTTTTTTGAAGTACGCCTTAGTAGACAGAGTAGACTGTTGCCTACATTTAGGTTGCAATTCAAGGAGAACACGTCCTGTTTAAAAATTAAAAGCAAAAATTTAATTTAGTCTGTCTTAAAACAATAAATTTTATCAATAATAATTATTTAATTAATACAAAGAATTCATATTATTAATGAAACCACACCAATACTCGAAAAAACTGAAGTATATTTTTAGTATTTGATTAATATTCAGTAGAACTCTGAAATGGAATTGCATTTTCAAACATTGAATCGAGTTAGTTTTTTGCTTGAAACTTCACAACAACACTTTTTTCAAACACCGAGCCGTTGCCTACATTTAAGCTGATGTAAGGGAAAAAAATTCAAAAAAAAAAAAAAAACAAAATTAGGCCGTTAGCCCCAGCTGTCAGTTGCCTTTAATGTAATGGAATTATTCATAATTATTTTTCATACAAATAAATAAATAAAATTAAAAAAAATTCAGCAGAATTTATAATTATTTGGAAATTCTTATAAAATGTATTTGAAAAAAATTTTTAACAACACAAAAATATAAAGAAAAATTCTTTATACATATATTCGCTACTTCTAACATTCAATAATTACACTTATGTCAAGTACGCCTAAATGTAGACAATGTTTTTATCTTTTGCATAAAAGCACTAAAACGTTGCCTACATTTACACTGATGTAAGTTAAATAGCATGATTTTAAATCAAATAATAAAAAGAAATACAAAAGTACGAATTATTTATAACAATATTTATTTATTATTTTATATGATTTAAAAGTAAACCAGACAATGATGAATACAAATTTTTCTTCTTCATATTTATTAATTCATCTACAAATCCCGAACAAAATTTAAATGTCCTACTGGGTGGCCTGACATACTCATGCACATATACATAACCACAGTTAAGGACGCATAATGAGCTTAAAGGATACAACGGTAACAGCTTGAAGACGATTGTCTTCGCTAAACACTAAAGTCGCACTGTCAGCGATTTCTTTGCCTTGCCTTGCTACAATTTTTTTTTTTTTCTTCCACTTCATGACATTTGAAACCAAGACGCCAGCAAGACGGCAAACGCATAGCTACGGACAACTAAACGTCTTAAACGAGTGTTTTTTTAGGGCGTGTGGTTAAATAGTGGGTGGCTTTCAATATTGATTTTATTTACTGTATAGTAGTAGTTATGCCACATACATACACACATAGAAAATGTATATAGGAAAGTAGAAAACTTCAAGTCAAACAAAAGAAGGAGTTTTTTGTGAAGAAGAAAATGCAAAAAAGTAGCAAAAACTTCCTTAAGGTGCGACAGACTACTTGAAGGGGATAATTATTTACAACCAGGGGAGAACGAAAACATAATTATGAAGTCACGGTTAGCCATTGGCAACGAGTTATTGGCCTTTAGTGGCTGTAATAATTAAGCAGCCGCTCAGCAGAGGTTCGCTTGAAGTGAAATTGGAATGGTTAAACGAGAGGGAGAAGTTATTAAGACATCAAAAAATAAATATAAAAATAAAAATAAATAAAGTAAAACAAAAAAAAATAATAAAATGAAAGGAAAAAGGAAAAGAATAATTAAAAATTAAAAATACAAATAAAATCTAAAAAAAATAAAATTAAATATATAAAGGAAACAAAAATATAATTACAATTAAAATTAAGAAATTAAAATAAGAATCAAATGAAAAAAAAAATTGTAAATATAAATAAAAATTAATATTAAAATAAAAATCAATATAAAAATAAATATAAATATAAAAAATGTAATAAAAAAATAACAAAAGTAATTAAAAGAAATGATACAAAAATATAAATAAAAATAAACATATTAAAGAAAAAAAAATATATTTAAAACCAAAAATAAAAAAAATTAAATAAAATCATATATAAATAAAATCTAAAAAATGAACATAAAAATAAAAATAAAACAAAACAAAATAATAATAATAAAATGAAAGGAAAAAAAGTAAAATAGAAATAAAAATTAAATAAAATTTAAAATTTAAATTAAAAAATGCAAATCAAACTTAAAAGAAAAATTAAAATAAAAGACTTTAAATTAAAATTAAAATCAATATATAAATAGCTACTAAAATAAGAATAAAAATAAAATTAAAAATGTAAATATAAATAAAAATTAATATAAACAAAAGGACCCAAGTGAAAATAAAAGTTAAAGAACTTGAGTGAAAATAATAAATAAAAATATGAATTTTAATTAAAATGAAAATAAAAATTAAAACAGAAAAAAATAAAAAGGAAAATAAAAATAAAAATAAAGAAATTCAAATAAATTTGAAAAATAAAAATAAAAATAAAAATAAAAATCAAAAATAAAAATAAAAAAAAAAATAAAAAACAAAAATAAAAATAAAATTAAAAATAAAAATAAAAACAAATATAAAAATAGAATTAAGAATACAAATATAAATACAAATAAAACAATGATAAAGATAAAATTAAGATGAAAAGAATTGAAATAAAATAGAAATAAAGAAAAAATAAAAAAATACAAAAACAAAAATAAAATTAAGTCATAAAAACAAAAATAAAATTAAATAAATATGGAAATTTAAATAAAAAAATTAAAAAAAAAACAAAAAAATAAATATTCAAATAAAAGTATAATAAAAATGAAAGTAAAATTGCATTATAAAAATTTTTTACTTTTACAAAATCTTACTTGTAATTTTATATACATTTAAATTATTATTTTAAATAAAAAAAAATGAAAATAAATATTTTGAAAATTTTAATTCATAAAAAGTTAAAGAAAATTGTCATAAATGTGGTTGCACCACTTTTTCGCCTTTTCGTCGATTTTGTTATCCAATTTGCTTGACATGGTTTTATTTGCTTGCAACGCGGGTGACTGAAAATATGCAAGCAAATGTATGTTTCCTATGCAGCTAGTACTACTTGTGCCAACAGGGCGTATGAGTGCCAATGCCTGCACTTGTTGGAAATGCAATTAACGCAGCAGACGCCTGCATTTGCGCTTCACTTGCTCATTCATTTGTGCATTCATTCATACGTTCATTCGTTCGTACGTTGCACGCTTTGCTGCTTTTAACGGCAATGTAACATTTCTATCATATTTATTTTCATATTCCATTTATTTTTTATTATAGTTTTGTTGTTGTTTTTTTTTGCCGTAGCATTTTTGCATACATTTCGATATTAAATGCAAATCAGCTAGCAAACAAACAATAGCAGTGCAAACATAATTTCCATAAAGTCGATTTTTTGTAGTCTTCTTATACATATATACAGATATAAATGAGTTTTTTTTTTGTTAATTTTTATAGTCATCCAAGCTGTTATATGCAATAAAATTATGTTTGTGTGTATTTGTACATATTAAATTTTGACGACACGTCGCAGCTGCACTTCAATGGGCGCTCTTAACGTATACATTACAACTTACATACATACAAGACACTAACTAAATAAGCAGTCTTAGTAGTCTTACATTTTTTTATTTTTTGATTTTCTACTTTTCACTTGTAGTCTCTCAGCCGGCATTTCATACTTGTTACCTTCATCAACCACTTTTCTGCCACATTTTTCTTACCTAGCCTTTTTCATTGTACAGCGTCTCCCGCCACAGCTCTTAATTGACATGCCAGCATATTCATTTAGTTAAGCACATGGCCACATTGGCTCTCTCTCCCCTTGTCACTTGCTACCGCTCTGGCCGCACGTTTCATGGTATGCTGCGTTTGCTTCTTTTCCAAATGTTTCCGTTTCGGTTTGCTGCCCAGCGGGCATTTCTTTTTTTTGTTGCTCTACAACAACTATATTGTCATATTTTTATATTAACAGTTTTTTTCTTTCGTACATAAGATTTTGCTGTCCCCTCTGTAATTTTCCCGACCTTTTTTTTTATCTTTGAAGTGCAAAATGCTTTGAAAGCTTTTCTTTGTCTATTAATTTACTGTACGACCTTGAGTATTTGGCAAAAAAAAGTATGGTGTATGTGTTGCAAGTGTGTGAGTGATTGTTGTAAAATGCAGCCCAGTGAAAATTTGCTGGAAAAAAGTTATGAAATTTTCCTCTGTGTAAGCTTTTGTAAAGCAGTCTCTGTGGCGGAGAATTATAACGCATTCAATTGCATGCACAAAAGTGGTTGAAAAGGAAGGAAATAAGAGGAAATGATAATTTTAAATACAATAATTTGAAATATGAAAAAAAATTGCAAAAATGTATTGCATTTTTTTAATAATTAACAGAGGTAAATAATTTGCTTAATTTAAACCATTATTTTATATATTTATTTTTTTTTTAACTGAATTAGTTATAATGCTATAACTGCAACCTTTTTGCTTGATTTTCCACCACTCCTTCTTCTGTCTCAAGTATAAAGATTCTTACTGTTCTTTAACAAACTGAAGTAGTCATTTTGGTACTTATTTTCCATGAAGGGACTGAAGCAGTCGAACTTACTAGGCAAGGCACGATCAAGCATATTTTTCCAGATAAAGAATGTTTTGGTAAGTCTCTTGCTCCATCCAAACTGTTATTTATAGAATATACTTATGAACAGAACACACATGAATGAAAAAAAACAAGCGGGACTTACTCTCTTAGATGTCAGCGCATCTCTAGAGTAGTAGAATTCCTAATACACCACTGACTGATTAGGCGACAAACAGAAAGCCGACTTGTCTTGTGTAGAGCTAGGCTTCAATAACCAGATTTTTTGATGATTTACCTAAGAAACCAGTCGTACAGACAAATAAGCTATTGGAATTTATAAGAGAATCGATGTGGGTGGACAGTAAAATCCTTGGATTATTATTGAGATAAACAATTCATGGTTAAATTTACCTTGCTTAACTTGAAATTATAAGCAAAAAAGCGTTACCCCTTTACCCAATTAAATTTTAACATTTTCTTAGCGTGAACCGCTTTCGATTATAAAAGCTCATTTAACTTTTTATAAACTGTCCAAGCTCATTTTAATTGGTATGAAACTTGAAAAAATTAATTGATTATATGCCTGAATGTAGGCATCGTTTTTATTATTACATATTTTTTTCAAATACCCAAGAGACTGAAATGAAGTCGACATTTAGGGTTTTATTGCATTCGCAAAGTAGAGGTATCTAAACCTACCACCATCAGATGTCGTTGGCAAGCGATTGCTCTTGGTTCAAGTCAAGTATTATTTTTGGAAGTTTAGCACATTAGCAGCCTTTTTTTATAGAATTAATTAATTTTTATTTATCTGGCTTTATCCTAATTGTAGGCAACACTTTTTCATTGAAATATACATAATGAAGGAACAAAGAGGGAGTGATTGAGTAATTTTTTTTCTGTTATTTTCAGCGCTTTTCAATCGTTTTAGAAGATTCAGCAAGTCGTTTTTTTTGTCATTTTTTAATATTTTTATTTTTGTGCTTTATTTCTTAAAGCAAATTATCTTAAAAAACTAGCCTTTTTTATATTATAAATATAGAAAATATTTATTTAATTTATTTGTTTCAATTTTATTTAAATAAAATTAAAAAAAAATGGTTTTTTTGTTATATTTTCGTGTTTTTTTATTTTGTGATAAATTTATTTTTTTTTTTGAATTTTTTTTTTATTTTTTTCTTCAATTTTTTATAATCTGTTTATTTTTTTATTTTAATTTCTCTAATTTCTTTTCTTTTTTAATTTTTCTTTATATTTTTAATTCTCTTATTTTATTTATTTGTTTTTTTTTTCTTTTTTTAATAAAATTTTAAAATAATTTTTTTTGTTAAATTTTCGTTTTTTTAATTTTTTTATTTTACTTTTTATTTTTCTTTATTTTTTGTTAAAGTTATTTTTTTTTTATTGTTTTCAATTTTTTATATTTTTTTCAATTTGTTTTCATTTTTATTTTAATTTCTTTATTTTCTTTTTTTTAATTTTTTTTTATTTTTTTATTTATTTAATTTGTTTTCATTCTTTAGTTTTTTTTAATTTTTTTTTTTTTAATTTTTCTTACTTTTTATAATTTTTGTTTTCTTTTGCGCTCAATCAGAAACCGCCAACAATAAAAATGTATGCAAATTGTATTAAAAATTTCTTTCGTCAAACTTTTTTGGGTTACGAGTAATAAAATTTTGGGCGAGAAAAATATACCACACGCCTGCCTCAAACTGCAGGCCAAATGAACTTTACGGTTTTATGCATTTTTGCGCAATGTTTTAATTAAGTGCGTAAATAATATGCCAAAAAAGTGCCGTAATGATGACTTCATTTCCAAGAATATTTTACAACTTACAAACAAACAAAATTGAAAAAAGTTTTAACACAAATATGCCACTTTGCATTTGCCTAAGTATGTTTATACGTGTGTATATTGCTAAGGGGATTTGGCAATTTAATTGGTAGATTACTGCCAGCGAAAAACTCTTTCAGCTGCAAAACAGTAGCAAAATGAAGTCAGGTGTATTGAGAGACAGAAATCACGCAGCAAAGTAGCAAATAACAAGCACTCACTGCTCCCGCCGCTGTTGCTAAAAATAAGCCCTCCCCCACTTTCAGTAACACTTCTTCATTCAATTCTCCGCGCAACTACGTCATCTCCTTGTGGCAGATACTCACTCGCACTGCTTGCAATTGCGGAAATGCGCATCGAACACGCAATCTTTGGGTAAACAACGTCCCGATGGCGTGTCGCAATCAAGAAGTGAGTAGTTGAGTTGTGGAAAGGCGAAAAATTTTTGGCAGCTAGTGCCAACTTTACGTACGAAATGCATTGAGAAATGGCTGGCTGCTGTGTTGTTTACGGCAACGGTGGCGGTGGCTGTGGGGAACTCATTTCAATGAGTGCTGTAAGTAGCTGCAGCAACGAATGGGAAACAGTGAAGTAATGTAGCAAATTTATGCTCACTTCATTTCGTGAATATCTCTTTTTGGCCCATAAATGTCGGGCGAAATGAACTAGATTTTTGTTTCTCTTTAATTATTTTTTTTTTCATAATAATTTTGAAATTACTTTGAGATTTTTTATTATTTTCGACTGCATAGAAATAAGTGAAAATCATTGCAATAATAATTGGAGCACAAAATCAAAGCAGGCAGAGAACAATATATTTACTAATTAGTTGGGGGAAATGTACAATGATATTTTCAAATAATTTCTCAGAGTGCAGGACGCTCGGTCTCATGGAAATAAATGAATTATAAATTAACCAAAACAGAAGCAAAGTTTTTTGTCTGTTGAAATTAAAATAAAAATATTTTTAAATTTTCAAATCTTTACAAAGAGTACACAGACAGATTTTTGAAAGGTCCTTTTCTAACTTCAGCTATTCTGAGATTTCTGGGGACTACTTCAGTCTCTATTCTACACTATCTATTGCTTATTTTGTAATAATAAAATAAAATAAAATAAAATAAAATAATACAAAATAAAATAAAATAAAATAAAATAAAATAAAATAAAATAAAATAAATAAAATTAAATTAAATTAAATTAAATTAAATTAAATTAAATTAAATTAAATTAAATTAAATTAAATTAAATTAAATTAAATTAAATTAAATTAAATTAAATTAAATTAAATAAAATAAAATGAAATAAAATAAAATAAAATGAAATGAAATAATATAAAAAAATAATATAAAATGTAATAAAATAAAATAAAATAAAATAAAATAAAATAAAATAAAATAAAATAAAATAAAATAAAATAAAATAAAATAAAATAAAATAAAATAAAATAAAATAAAATAAAATAAAATAAAATAAAATAAAATAAAATAAAATAAAATAAAATAAAATAAAATAAAATAAAATAAAATAAAATAAAATAAAATAAAATAAAATAAAATAAAATAAAATAAAATGAAATGAAGAGAAAAGAAATGAATTAATATAACGTAAAATGAACTAAAATAACACATAAAAAAAGGAAATAAAATAAAATAAAATAAAATAAAGTAAAATAAAATAAAGCAAAATAAAATAAAATTAAAAGAAAAGAAAAGAAACAAATTAAATAAAGTAAAATGAACTAAAATAAATCCAAATAAAATAAAATAAAATAAAATAAAATAAAATAATATAAAAAAATAATATAAAATGTAATAAAATAAAATAAAATAAAATATAATAAAATAAAATAAAATAAAATAAAATAAAATAAATAAAATAAAATAAAATAAAATAAAATAAAATAAAATAAAATAAAATAAAATAAAATAAGATAAAATAAAATAAAATAAAATAAAATAAAATAAAATAAAATAAAATAACATAAAATAAAATAAAATAAAATAAAATAAAATAAAATAAAATAAAATAAAATAAAATAAAATAAAATAAAATAAAATAAAATAAAATAAAATAAAATAAAATAAAACAAAATAAAATAAAATAAAATAAAATAAAATTAAATTAAATAAAATAAAATAAAAAGAACTAAAATAAAACAAAATTAAATAAAATAAAAGGAAATAAAATAAAACAAAATAAAATAAAATAAAATAAAATAAAATAAAATAAAATAAAATAAAATAAAATAAAATAAAATAAAATAAAATAAAATAAAATAAAATAAAATAAAATAAAATAAAATAAAATAAAATGAAATAAAATAAAATAAAATAAAATAAAATAAAATAAAATAAAATAAAATAAAATAAAATAAAATAAAATAAAATAAATCAAAATAAAATAAAATAAAATAAAATAAAATAAAATAAAATAAAATAAAATAAAATAAAATAAAATAAAATAAAATAAAATAAAATAAAATAAAATAATATTAAATAAAATAAAATAAAATAAAACAAAATAAAACCAACTAAAATCAAATAAAATCAAATAAAATAAAATAAAATAATATTAAATAAAATTAAATAAAATAAAATAAAATAAAATAAAATAAAATAAAATAAAATAAAATAAAATAAAATTAAATTAAATAAAATAAAATAAAATAAAATAAAATAAAATAAAATAAAATAATATAAAATAAAATAAAATAAAATACAATAAAATTAAATTAAATTAAATTAAATTAAATTAAATTAAATTAAATAAAACAAAATAAAATATAATAAAGTAAATAACCTAAATTAAAAAATGAAAAAAATACATTTAACTACTACGTTAAGCTTGAAATATGTGACTTACACAAACTGAGTTAGAAAAAATAATATAAAATAGACTTATCGAAAGTGCAAAATTGGTGAAATTAAATTCAGTTAAATTAACTAAAACAAAAAATTTAAGTAAAATTGATAAAATGGAAGTAAATAATAGTTAAACAACGTTACAAATTTTAATTACAAAAAAATGTAATTTTAGTTAAATTAAATAAAATAAATAAAAATAAAAAATTATATTAAAAATATGTGTATGTGTGTATATAAAAAATGTAAAATTAAATAAAATAAAAATAAAACATTTTTGCTAACAGTAAGTATATTCATTATTATTTTTGTAAAAAAAAAACAAAATCAGCACAAAAGGTCGCCTGCTAAGATAAGTAGCATTGAAGTTAGAACAAGTGATTTCTGCGCTTATTTTCTATTGGCAGTCGACGAAGCTATGATTGCAGCCATTGTGGCTCCACCAGCTGTGCTTATTGTTGTAGTAAATGGCATATGCGTTTTTGTGTTGCCCCAGTTAGTTGAACATTCTTATCGTCATTGCATTTTTTCCCCCCGCCAGAGTTATCCTAGAAAGAAAACAAAACAAACAAAAAAAACAGAACAGAACAGAACACTTAAAAGATATGAGCTCAAATCAAATGAAACTCATTTTCAAGCACAAATACGAATGCACTGTTACTGTACAAATGCTTTTATGGTTCCTACTAAGTTGTTTGCTTGTTTCCACATATGTATGTATGTATGTATGTTCATATTCTTTTTATGTGCATTTACTTGCAATGACACATTTCTTCTGTTAGACTTTTCTACATTTATCGCATTTTGTTTTGAATTAATTTTTTTTTTTTTTTTTTTTGCAAATCCGCCAACATAGACTGAGTGGCGTCACTGAAAAGGGCAAAGCACTGTGTAGCGCGCGAATTGCGAGAAAAGGGTACTCCGCGTTTGGGTGGTGGGTGTTTGTTTACAGAATATATGTAAGTGGGTGGCTACTGTTCAAGGAGCAAACTAGCTTCCAGATCCTTAATGCTAGTATGTAAATATATGCGTATGTTTTGTAAAAATGTAAATGAGTCATGCTTTCTTCAGCTTTAGAGTAGCTATCCACTACTCTCCTCCCAAACAGCGCAAATGTTTGTTGAATATCCTCTTTTTTCCCACCCACCTGTGCTCACTGACTTTGAAAGACATTCATGAATGAGACCACTTATGCTTTTTCTATGCTACTACCCAAGCTAGTTGGAAGTGTGCTGAGTGGGTGGCGCTTGAGTTATGACTCATTCAAGGATGCATCATCAACGTCATCAACATCATCATACGAATGAATGCATCAACATTAAGGCAAGTAAGCCAACATAATTGTATTCATGTTTGTTTATTCTCTGAGCAATTGCGTCCTAGATTATCCACGTCCATTGCATCCAGACTTTCTTTGTTAGACTTACTTAACACGGTATGTGGTGTGCGACGTTAAGTGAACTCCAGGTAATTACGTGGTTACAAATACGCATACTAAAATGATAATGTGAAGAGCTTCTCAGGCTTAGTGCCGCTGGCTACCCTACCACTTGAGAATGGTCAAAATGTGAGTGCGGTAAGTTAGAAGTCAGCAAAACTTCTTAAGAAGACTTTAGAAAATAGCAGAAAGAAAATTAATGCATTTTTCACATAGGTATGTTTGCATATTACAGCGTATATAATTCGTATATAAACCCAGAAGCGTTTTCAACAAAAAATCACACTTATATGGTTTTATAATCCAAGTTAGCTGCATTTCTTACGACCTCTCGATGCTGCTAAATTCATACTCTGATAAGAATAAATAAATTAGCGACCTCTGTAATTAATTTTTTCCACTTAACAAGAAATTGCTGTTCTAATTAAATACTAAATTCAGTTTGAAGCAGTAATAAAACCATAGAAGCGGGTATTCATACATTCAAGTCCTCTTAATTTTTATTTGCGTTAACACTACAGCAGCAGTCGTTATGTATGTAGGTTTGGAAGCAAAAAAATGCTTAGTTTTTCATTAAATATAAATTGTAATCCTTTTTTGCTCATATTGATATTTTGAGCAAACTAAATCAGTTTATAACCAAATAAAAATTTACTTTCGAACGATAAAAAAACCAGAAACTCATAACATGGTTTGCAAAAATCGGTTCATTATTTGCAGCGGCGACTGTTTTTTAAATTTTAGTATTCATATTCAATGAATATTTTATATTAAATTTAAATATAATATTTCTCTAGTATATTTTCAGCAAAAAAAGCTAAAAAAAAATGCTTTAAAAGTACATTTACACCATTTAATACGAACACTCATCGTTTTAATGTTATTTATTACAGAAAATGTTAAACTTTAACATGCTCTGTTTATTAGCATCACAACTTTAACATTTCCGTAAAATCTACTACAATTTGCATTGCATATAACAGAACACAAGAAGCTAACATAGGTATAATCTGCTCCATTCTCCATAAAGTCAAAATATAAATATTTACGACTATGCTGCTTCCCAGCACACACACACGCACACGCATATGTATACATTTGCCATTTTCAATGCCGGCATCAAAACACTCACTGCATTCTACTGTGTATATGGATAAGAGAAAGAGCGCATTCGCTAGGCACAAGAGAGCAGCACTCGGGCGCACATTTGACAGTGTGATAAATGTCAAAAATTTATTTGCTGACCGCTTCAATGCCATACGTGAAATGTACATCGCGGCTGTGACAATCGAGTGAATTTCCTAAATTTTCTAACAAAAACCAAATTGCATTCTTTATTTGCTTATAAAACCCACAAACAACAAACGAAATATGAATATAATGTATAAATTGTTATTGTGCAGATGAAGTGGTGTGTGCGTGCGTTTAAACGAAAATTAAGTGAAAACGGAAGTTCCTATAAGTGAAATGAAAAACTATTCTTCCTCTGCAAACAAATCTCAGTGACAGAAATGAAAATTTTGTACATAATCGAGCATACATATGCACATACATATATACTTGTGAGTAGATAAGTAGCTATAAATATAATATTTGCCGAAAATGACTAAATATTTTGCTTTTGCTTTTAGTGCATTTGTTGCATGTTTTATCATATTTCCTGTGTAATATACATATATGTGAGTGTGTGAATGAAAATCTCATTAATTTAGTGGTGGGAAAGAACTTCAATTTATTATTATGGATGCTTCTGCCACAGTTCAATGACAGTAAAATTAAAGTAGCAGATAAGATTTGCAGTAAAAGTGGTTGTTTTACGAGTACATATGTACTTATTTATTTATAGTTGATAGTATGTGCGTGTGCTTGCCGCTTTATTGATTTTGTCTGCGTCTTGTGGCGTTGTCAGCGCGCAGCATCAGCTGTATGGCAGTGACCATGCTGTTTACTCGCTACTGTTTAGCTTTCCCAGCTGGCAATAAACTCAGCGTTACTTGAAAGTCGTAATATTAATAATAATAATAATAATATTGATTACAAATGCATTTATGTACATGAAATTTGCGTATGGAGCTCGCCGCTATTCTAAGCAAACGATGCGCTGAAGGGAAATAAAATCTTTATTATCAGGGAAGAAATTTTTGCGTCGCCTTCTGAAAGTAAACTTTGTGGTCCATACGTCCATAAGGCAGACAGACATTTTGTAAATGTTGTAGGGAGAGTTCAAGTTCCACCCCAGTTAAATGATGAGGGGAAATTGGCACGTGAGATGCGTGTAGTTTGATGAAAAATTTACGAATGTAAATAGAGTATGTTATTGTTGTTGTAGGAGCGGTTACGGGAATTTTCTCTACCTAGAACTGTGAATTTTATGAAGAGCCGCCTCTTACACCAGACCAGATAGAGCCCCTTGAAGCTCTAGTGGAGATGACTAGAATCCCATAGTTTCCACGATAGTCCGGCCTTTATACGGGAGCACTCAAATAAGGCTTTAGAAAACCGAAATATATAATTTTTTTTGTAGTTATAACCACAAAAGCTCGTTTAAAATCCCTTACATCCAGGTGGTTATACCAGATGAGGACTTACTATCATCGAGGTGGCTTCAACGAGGAGCTGGTTCTTCGGAAGAGCTATTAAACATGATTGTTCGCGACAAATCTCGGAAAGCATAAACTTAGGTTCTGTCCCATTGATTCCTGCCCTTGGTCATTTGATCAGTGAAGTGATAGGATTAGAGATTGATTTATGGTTTATTTATTGTGTGCAAGTAAAATCTAAGTAAGTATGGTGGTATTGCTGGTGGCCTATGCTGCAGACTAACTAGTTCTCGATGCCAGCCCTAAGAAGAGGGTTTGGAGCTACGGTGGTGCAAGGTGTTGCCCTAGACGGGGTTAGAGCGCCGAAAAAGTAACAGCACTTGGCCGTATAAACTCCGATAACTAGGCGGCTGTGTTCAGAGTATATATGTAACCTACTGACAAAATTAAGATATGGATCGTGCCTCAGACTCAACTCCTACCTAACATAACTAAAGCTCCCTCATTTAAAAACGCCCTCCCGGAGTCTGAACCGATGGTATCAATGACATAGTCTCACTTCGTCTGCTACTAGGCGGTGTTGAGCGATTGGATACAGCAATAATAACAAACAGCAGCTCTGCACCTTCTCAGATGCCCTCCGGACATGGGAAAAACCAATGCGTTCCGCCCCATTCCTTATCACAAGTCTCGTACGAAGGAATCATTTATTCTCCCTATCCGCTTATGTTAGGTCAAGTAAAAAGTCCGTTCGATTGTCATACTATACGGCGCTGAAAACGTGTTTATTCGCACTAAAAGTTTGTCTTTGACAGTTTTTCGATTGATTGACTAAGTATGTTGTGAGCGCTCGTCAAAGATGGACACCAGGAAAGAGAAAATTCGCTATATTATACAATTTTTCTTCGATCAAGGCGAAAAAGCAGCCAAAACGGCTGAAAAAATTAATTTAGTTTATGGGCCCGATACTGTAAACGGACGTGTAGCACAAAAGTGGTTTGCTAGGTTCCGTTCCGGTAATTTCGATGTCAAAGATGCGCCACGCGTCGGATGGCCTGTCGTCGAAAATTGCGATAAAATCATGGAAATAGTGGAAACAGACCGTCACGTGAGCACTTATTTAATTGCTGAGGAACTAAAGATAAGCCAGAAAGCCGTTTGAAACCATTTGAATAACCTTGGATTCAGAAAGAAGCTAGATGTTTGGGTGCCACACGAACTAACGCAAAAAAACATGATGAACCGAATTTCCATCTGCGAAACGCTGCTGAATCGCAACAAAATCGACTTATTTCTGAAGCGTTTGGTGACTGGCGATGAAAACTTGATCACTTGCAACAACGTCAAGCGAAATCGGTCGTGGTCGAAACGCGGTGAGCCGGCGGAAATGGTGGCCAAGCCAGGATTGACGGCCAGGAAGGTTTTGCTGTGTGTTTGGTGGGATTGGCAAGGAATCATCTACTACGAGCTGCTCCCCTATGGCCAACGCTCAATTCGACCCTCTACTGTCAACAACTGGACCGTTTGAAGGCAGCACTCATCCAGAAGAGGTCATCTTTGATCAACACAGGCCGAATTGTGTTCCATCAGGACAACGCCAGGCAACACACGTCTTTGGTGACGAGCCAGAAGCTCCAGGAGCTCGGATGGGAGGTCCTAATGCATTCACCTTATAGTCCGGACCTGGCACCAAGTGATTACCATATTTTCCTGTCCATGGCGAACGCACTTAATGGTGAGAAGTTGGCCTCAAGAGATGCCTGTGACAATTGGCTCTCCGATTTTTTTGCCAATAGGGACGCAGCCTTCTGCGAGAGGGGTACAATGAAGTTGGCATCTCGTTGGCAACAAGTTTGCGAACAAAACGGCGCATATTTGACTTAAATCGGACAAACGTAAACAAAGTTTTCATATTTTGATAAATCACAAAAAAAAAGCCGCACGAACTTTTTACTTGACCTAATATAATGACCATACGAACGTTTCATCATTTCATGGGATAAATAAAAATAAATTTGGCAACTGATAACATTTTACGAATCTCCTTTACTTAGAATGATCGTCGTAATTCAATGGAATAAAGGGAAGAACGATGAGTGTGAATATTTATTTTTAAACGTTTTTTCGACTGCTTTTTGGAGCATAAAACAAATCGATGAATATTTGAAAAGGGCATAAATATCAACTGCATAAGCCACTTTTGGAATTCTTCCGGCTGTCAGCCGACTGTCAGCTGGCCCAGTCGCTATTACGTCGATGCGAAGGCACTAAGGTGTGTAGGTATATGAGTATATGGTATACTATATACCTATGAATGTACAAAGTTACGTATCAACATTTTGTAGTGGCGTCGAAATGACTCAAATGGTCGATTGCCAAATGTGCAATTTATGTGTATTGCATATTAATATTTCTCACAATTAAAATTTGCTTTCATTCAATGCAGGCGGTAAAATAGTACTTTTATTTAATTTTTTTTTTTAATTTTTTTTGCCAACGTTGGCCATATTGTAGGTGTTTTATAATTTTTTTTTATTTTTTTTGTAATTTCCTTTTAATGAATTACAAAACAATTGCCCACTTAATTGTCACATTTGCGGCAAAACTTTTCAACGGCGACCAAACAGTCGGAATTTTGTTTTCAAACGGCTTACAAGGTTGTGATTTAATAGTGAACCTTTTAAAAAGTAGTGGTGATTATTAAACAAAAAAAAATAATAAAAATATAAATTTTGCCTATAAAGCTCTTATCAATCACAGAGTACAACTGGTTATATACTAGTGTTAAAAGTATCAAAAGTGCTTGAAATTTACTTATCGGCAATATTAAAAATTTGCATAATCTCAATTTGAAGTGTGTCTGCACTTAAGTCATACGAATTTTGTGCTAAAAAGTGTCAGCAGTGAACTTAAGAGTTTCAAAGGATGGGCAAACACAAACGTATGCTTGTGCAAAAACTTAAGTGCTTTAATGCATTTAGCAGCAAGCGGAAGAATGGCGGTAAAAGTAAGTGAAGAAAACTTCGATTAGTTCCAAAAACAAAGTATAGTGTAAACAAAATCAAATACTTCTGCTTATTCCTATAAATATAAGAAATCGAGTGTGATCTTACGACTTAGGAAAAGTTATTTCGATTTCATTAGAAAATTTTTTTATCTATTGGCTTTAATTGGTGTAAAAAAAAAATTTTTTTTTCTGCTTGAAGAAACATGTAAACAATTACAAACCGATCGCAAATTATTCCCTGCTGAAAAAAATTCACGAAAAAACATCGAAATTTCAACCGTCACACCGGGCTAGTACCTTAAATACAATTTTTATTGGTATTGGTTTTTTTTCGAAAATGAAGACTTTATTGTGAAAGAATTGTTATATACACGTATTTAATGTTCAAAGTATTGCCCATCGGAAGCTACGATGTTTGCCCATCTTTCTGACAGTTTGTGGATCCCATCCCAAAAGAACTTCTCCGGCTTGGAGGTCAAAAAAGAACCGAGCCAATTTCTGATACCCTGTTCTGAAGTGAAGCGTACTCCGGTGAGGGCTTTCTGCATTGATCTGAATAAGTGGTAATCGGAAGGTGGTATGTCTGGGCTATATGGCGGGTGATGTAGAACTTCCTACCCACAGTTTTCCAAATAGGTTTTAACTGGCCTTGCAACATGTGGCCGACCGTTGTCATGATAAAAAATTATTGATTCGTGTCTGGTCGCATATTTTCTTGTTGTTTATTGTTTTCGGTAGAGGTCTCCATTGATCGTCTGACCCGATTTCAATAGCTCATAATAGAGCACACCCTTGTGGTCCTACCAAATACAAAGCATACCCTTGGCACCATGGATATTCGGCTTTGCCGTGGATGTAGATGGTTGGCTGGACTTCACATACGATCTCTTGCGCTTTGGGTTATCATAATGAATCCATTTTTCATCGCCAAGTGACAATCCGATGAAAAAATGACTTCTTTTGGTGGCGTTGAAGCAACATTTCCGATATGCACAATCGACGTTCGACGTCTCTTGGCTTTAATTCATAAGGCTCCCAATTTCCAAGCTTCTGGATGAATCCTAATGATTTTAATCGTCTGGAAACGGTTGCTTGATCAACTCGTTATACTTTTGCAAGTTTTTCTTGCGTCTGCCAGGCATCTGCGTCGAGCAATGCCTCCAATTCTTCGTCTTGAAATTTTTTTTGGCTGTCCGGGTCGTTCTCCGTCGTCTAAGTCGAAATTGCCACTTTTAAACCGTGCAAACCACTTTTGGCACGTTCGTTCGGCTAAAGCATGGTCACCATTAACGTCCTGTAAAATATGATGGCTTTCGGTAGCACTTTTCTTCATCTTAAAGTAATGTAGAAGTACTCCCCGCAAAAACATTTTTTTTTCTGGTATAAATTTCGACATTTTTAAATGAATGAAACAAATTGTTGTTCACGCTAAAACAAATGACATCTACTGAAAACGACGCAACGGAATGACAGTACCTTTGAAATGAATATAGCCACAGATGAACACGACCCGAAATGATACTAGTTGAGCCCTCTCTTAGAAAACCGCACCCAATATTTGAATAGCTCGAGCGGCCATCCGAGAGTTTTCTCCGGTCTTAAAACCTTTTGTCGACCAGTTTCTCTAGTTTTTCATATTCCGGCCTGTACGTAAAGAGCTTGAAATGTCATGCCAGATTTCCCTTATACCGAGTTGCTGATGAGTCTTCTCACAGAGCAGGAGAGCAAGTCGAGTAGAAAACCATTCAGCTGTCTGTTGTGATTGCAGCTTTTCGACTTCAAACCTTCCTTAAATTTGTTGCTCAGAGGTGGGTGCGTATCACCGCTGCAACAAGAGAGTGGTCCGCGTCGATATTGGGTTCCCGGAGTTTACGCACGTCAAGAACACTGGAGAGATGTCTTCCGTCTATCACAAGATGATCTATCTGGTTTTGGGTTTTCCGATCTGGAGACAGCCATGTAGCTTCTGCTGGAAACTTTTACTACAAACAACAATATTTCGAGCCCAACCCATTTGGGATGTTTCGTGGTTGAGACCGAATTTTCCGACAGTTCTGCTGAAGTTATTTTTTTGCCCACCCTGGCGTTGACGTCGCCAAGAGCTATTTCGAAATCGTGACAGGACCTGCGTTCATAAGTATGTTCGAGCCACTCATAACAGGGAGCCTCGGTCACATCGTCCTTCCCTTCCATCGGGCTTGGTATAGGTAGTGTTGTAGAACTTTTCATTGGAGCTGGTTTCTACGTGGTGGGTCGTATAAAGCGGGCATTATAAAGTAATATAAAAACACCAACAAATACACACATACATACGCATAGAGCGATTTTTGAATGCAAACTTTTTTATGAGCCTTTAAGTTAATAGCTTTTTCAAGCCATTTCACTTTAATGTTCATGCACGACATTTACGTATGTACTCGTATATGTAAGTATTGGCAGGTTCATACATACATATGTACACTCTTCACAATATGACATGCATTGTGTATGTGGTAGTTAAACACTTACCCAATCCTCAAAATGTCAACGAGTTGCATCTGAAACTGTCACGTTAGACACTCAACGAAAAAAGGGTGTGAACACACACGCACATACTCGTATATATATGTATGTACATCACGCACTTACATAGGTATGTATGGTTGTGCGAATATTGAATAAAGCCGTTATGATTAACTCGCATTGAGAGTATGACACCAGCGTTGACACGCTCATATTAACTTTGCATGGAAGCTGCTGTGGTGACGGCTTTGGATTCTGCACACTGCTGCATGTACAATGTACATACATATGTATGAGTATATGTGAGTAAATGTAATCGGGTAGCGGTTGACAATATTTGTTGCACTGATTGCCCAACCAATGAATGAATGAACGAGTGAACGAATGAATAACTGAATGAAAGCCCATCCTGGCTGTCTATCGTGTTGGCATTCCCTGCTACTGTTGTTACTCTCTTCTTCGGCTGTTGGAAATTTCAAGCTTGACTGCTGTCAAGTGCAACAAAGCATCATATGACACACATACCTACATATTGCATATAAATGTGAATACCTTTGTTCGTTATAAATATAATATTTATACTTTGCGCATGCGGAGGGCGGTGGGGGTGGCAGTAGTGACAGCTGTGACAACAACAGCATCAAGTTGTACGTTGGCTGATGAAAGATGTGTGGCAACATTGTTTGAAAGCTTACAACGCATCTCTATTGTTTGGCTGGAATCATGCGCTACCATATACATACCTATATTATATATAGTATGTATGTACATATGTATGTATGTACAAACATCACCCATTTCGTTGACAATAAATATAAAAGTTGTTGCAACCAAATCCGTTTACAATCTGACGTAAGAAGAAGAGTTTACAATGAATATTTTGTGTAAGTTGAAAATCAAATTTCCTTGTGGTCGTTCGTACGTGTACAAGGCGTGTCCCATTGAAAACGAGACTAACCACAAAATATTTTTTTTTATGTTTTTCTTTACTATGAACAAATCTTGTAAGAGAGTAAGTAAAGGAGGAAGACTCCCTCGCTGAGTATTAAAAGAAAGTACTCTTTTCAACATTTTTGGGTTTTCAACATCGCTAAAACAGAAGAGAGGTATAATGTAATGAAGAGCGCTTTCCCCGAGTGCTTCGCGATCTTAAAGCTAAAGGGTGGTTAAATTTTCAAGGGCCGATGTTGATTTTGAATAAAACACAAACTATTAAGGAAATTATTGAAATTTTATTTTATTATGATAAATTGGTATTACTCAATTATGTATGTAACAAAATATCGGCCAAATGAGCGCCGCAACCTCGGCGGCACACCTCCATACGATGGTCCAAATTTTCGATGACGCTGAGGCATAATGGAGTTTCTATGCCGTTAATGTGCCGAATTATCTCATCCTTTAGCTCTTGAATTGTTGCTGGCTTATCGACGTACACCTTTTCTTTCAAATAACCCCAGAGAAAAAAGTCCAACGGTGTCAAATCACATGATCTTGGGGGCCAATTGACATCGCCATTACGTGAGATAACACGGCCATTGAATTTGTTGCGCAAAAGAGCCATTGTTTCGTTAGCTGTGTAGCAAGTGGCACCGTCCTGCTGAAACCACATATCGTCCACATCCATATCTTCCAATTGTGGGTGCATTGGTTTTTCGACAATCACTCTTGGATTCTCATTCGCCCAAATGCGGCAATTCTGTTTATTGACGAATCCACTGAGGTGATAATGTGCCTCATCACTGAAGATGATTTTCTTCGAAAATTTTCATAATAAGTCTGGATAACTTTAACACGTTGTTGGATTGTGTATCTCTCCATGGTTCAAATTGAGTAAGTCTGAAATAGAGAAATGTCAAATTAAATTCGGAAAAAAACTTGGCGTTTAGGTGTGGTTCACATTCAACATCGGCCCTTACAATTTAACCACCCTTTATTATAAAGGAAGAAAATATTTTCCTAGACGGCATCCAGGAAAAACTTACTGGGGTTGTTGGACTTTACTTGAGTTTGATATAAGCTTCTTCGTATCTGCAAGTACTAACAAAGGAAAATTCAACGAAAATCTCCGCCAGCATCGAAAATATAATCGATGACGATGGAAAAGACGTTCCATTACCTGACCATAAAGAAGTTCGAAGAGCAATCGCCCGCTTAAAACCTAACAAAGCGGCTGAAGCTGACGACCCACCGGCAGAACTATTCAAACTTTGTGGTGAAGAGCTGATAAGGTGCATGCATCAGCTACTTTGCAGAATATGGTCGCACGAAAGCATGCCCGACGATTGGAATTTAAGTGTGCTCTGCCAAATCCACAAAAAAGGCGATCCCACAGTCTGCGCCAATTATCGTGGAATAAGCCTCCTTAATATCGCCTATAAGGTCCAGTCGAGAGGAAGTGTGAAAGACTCAAGCCCACCGTCAACAAACTGATTGGACCTTATCAGTGTGGCTTTAGACCTGGTAAGTCAACTGTTGACTAGATATTCACCATTCGCCAAATCTTGGAAAAGACCCGTGCAAAGAGGATCGACACCCACCACCTCTTCGTCGATTTTAAAGCCGCCTTCGACAGCAGGAGCTGCCTTTACGCCGCTATGTCTGAATTTCGTAACTGACCTTAAGCAACACTAAAAGCTCCGTCAAGATCGACAAGGACCTCTCCGAGCCGTTCGATACCAAACGAGGTTTCAGACAAGGAGACTCTTTATCGTGTGACTTTTTTAATTTAATGCTGGAGAAAATATTACGAGCTGCAGAGCTAAATAGAGAATGGTACAGTCTTCTATAACAGCATACAACTGCTGGCGTATGCCGATGATATCAACATTATTGGCCTCAACAACCGCGCCGTGAATTCTGCTTTCCCCCAGACTGGATAAGGAAGCGAAGGATATCGGTCTGGTAGTGAATGAGGGCAAGACGAAATATCTCCTCTCATCAAAAAAACAGTCATCGCATTCGCGGCTCAGCTCCCATGTCACTGTTGACAGTCATAACTTCGAGGTCGTAGATAATTTCGTCTATCTAGGAACCAGCATCAATGGCAATTGAAAAGTAAAGTCCTCTCCCGACGAACGAAAACCAAACTCTACAAGTTCCTCATCGTTCCCGACCTATGGTACGGAATCATGGACGATGACAACATCTGATGAGTCGGCGTTATGAGTTTTCGAGAGAAAGATTTTGCGTAAGATTTATGGTCCTTTGCACGGCGACATTGACTTAGTTCAGCGAATCAAGAAGCAGCGGCTACACTGGTTAGCTCATGTGGTCCGGATGGATACGAATACTCCAGCTTTGAAGGTTTTCGTTGCGATGCCCGCCGGTGGAAGCAGAAGAAGAGAAAGACCTCCAGTCCGTTGGAAGGACCAGGTAGAGAAGGACCTGGCTGTACTTGGTATTTCCAACTGACGCAAGGCAGCGAAAAGAATAGAAGAATGGTGCTCCCATATTGATTCGGCTATAATCGCGTAAGCTGTGCCAACGCCAATAAAGAAGAAGAAGAAGAAGAAGAAGAAGAAAACCAAACTTCAAAGTTCAAATAGCGATTTTACGACTGAAGAACAATGTAGAAGTAGAAGACTATGCTACACCGATCGAGCTATTCAAATTTTCAAAGAACCAAGCAAATGCATGCAAAATGGGGAAAGAGAAAAGCTCATCGTCGATGAATTGTTTGGACTTTATCACTTTTATTTTTCATAATTGCTTCCTTCGGGAGCCAAAACTAATACCAATAATAACATCAGTTTGAAAATTCCAAGGTAACCTAATTTACTATGACTTGACTTTAGGACGCTTCGAGAGAAAGATATTGATATAGATTTGCATAGAAGAGCATGTCGTCCAAGCTTTGAAAGTTTTTGCTGCAAATACCCGCTGATGGATACTTGTCTGGCTTTATTTAATGACTGACGTGCCACGCTTGACTATAATCGCATCAACAATGCCTACGCCATTCAAGAAGAAGAAGAAGAATGCGTGCAGGTGATCGGTATTCCAGTTCAAGACCGCATTCGGGTTTCACATCTCTAGACAAAAAATGAGTCTGGGTTAAAAATGAACATGTTAAGAGATAAGCTAAAGAGCGAGCAATAAACGCTCTCTTTTAAAGCTTCAAGTGATATTGTTTGTCTAAGAAATATATTTGTAAGCGCTCTCTACCAGTTTCTCGTTTTGTCATCACACTTTTCAGTAGATTATAGAATTTTCTGTTAAACAATTGTGATGCCGTTATAGTGAAAAGTGTTTGTGTAAGAAAGTATTAATAATAAATGTGCTGAAAATAGTTTAAAAATAATTTTAAATTTTAAGAAAATGCAAAATATCCAAAGTGTTTGCAAACAAAATAACCAACACGGGCACGCTGAGTCAAGGACGGATGAGGAGCTCTACGCTGTCCTGCATGAAATAGACAAAACGAACTGTGCATACTTATTCGAACGCTGCAAAGGTACTGTTATTGCCAACACTTCTTGACTTGCACATGCAATTAATATAAATATATTGAAAAACAACAAACTTTAATTATTCGCGCAGCGTACAACGTGGACGCGCGTCAACTGCCCTACCTGACCGCCAGCCACATTGCGATACTGATACCGTTCTTCCAGTTGGGCATACGCGTGGAATTCGAGCACTTACTAAAGGAGTGGATATCGAAATGTCGTGTGGAAGAGAAGGAAACGTGGAACGGATCTGTGCAATCCTCGATTAAAACAAAAATGCAAGACGCCAGTACAATGACTGTAGGCACAACTTTGGAAAGTCGTGGGACTAATACAGAGCCACCAACTACAGCGCCACCAACTACAGCGCCACCAACTATGGAGCCACCAACTACAAAGCGACCAACTACGGAGCCACCAACTATAGTGCCACCAACTACAGCGCCAACAACTACAAAGCGACCAACTACGGAGCCACCAACTATAGTGCCACCAACTACAAAGCGACCAACTACGGAGCCACCAACTATAGTGCCACCAACTACAAAGCGACCAACTACGGAGCCACCAACTATAGAGCCACCAACTACAGCGCCACCAACTATAGTGCCACCAACTACAGCGCCACCAACTACAGAGCGACCAACTACAAAGCGACCAACTACGGAGCCACCAACTATAGAGCCACCAACTACAGAACCACCAACTATAGAGCCACAAACTACAGCGCCCAAGAGTTTTCCGACAGAGAATGCCGAGCAAAACAATGATGAAGCCAGAGAGTTCGGCAAGAATCTAGCATTTGTCGACTGTATCAAACATACTCCAGCTGTCTCAACGACCCACTGTTCTGAGCAATATGTAAGCTTTTCCTTAAGTTCAGGTTGTGTACTATTTCCTTTTTTTTAACACGTTCTTACAGTTTCTAGGCGACATTATACCCGACTGCTTAGCTGAATGTCAAAGGAATTATAAAGAAAATGATAATTTACTACGGGAAGCGGATCGTCAACAACTCACTCGCGCCATAATTGATTATTTAGTGTCTCGTAAAATCAGATATAATTTTAGAATAGCTGAGCAACTAGCCAAGCAGATTACGAAGCATTTCCCCACCGAGAGGAAGGTATGTATGTGTATGAAGATTGAAGAAATATCTTAATGAACCGTGAGGAAGAAAGTTAAAATATATATTGTAGAAGAAATTAATTTCGGTATCGGCCGCAATACCCTCCTCGATATGGAATGTCAACCCGCCCTCTCACATGATATCTAAAGATACTAATAAAAGTCCTTCAGCCATATGTGGCGGCTTAGCATAAACTATAGGACCCTTCATTAGTTGGAAAAACATCAAGACACATTCAACAAATTTGAGTAGTCGTAGAGGTTGCTGACTGTGCTGAACGCACAAGAACATGGTTCCGAGTCCTAGCCAGATCAGCATCCAAATTTATTAACAATTTTTTTTTTTTTTTTTTTTCAAAATGCGTTCGCTACTCGCCAAGGAAAGCCAACGCCTCCGAGTGTATATCCGATATGAACTATTCTTAAAAACCCAACAGCCGTTCGGAAGGAGCTTTAAACTTTAGGAACTTTAGGTGTCTCTTCATTTCCTGAAACAACTAGCCGTACAGCGTGAATCAGTGTAGGTACTTGACTGAAACCACGGTAGCCCAACGTCTATTCCGGGGTACGCGCTGAAGGTTACATTACTCTGTCCCTTTAGATTAGGCAAGCATCAAAGAGTTCTTTTTCAATGAAATCGAAGGGTATATAGTAAGAGAGCATTCCTTAGCTGCCTCGTTAGGTGGTCAGAACACGGTTCTACTGTCCTTTATGACTGTCCATGAATTTTTGTAGCAAAATCTAAGATTTTACCACTAAACCTTTACAGCGATTCTGGTACGCACAATTCTATAATCTGTGCCCCAAACATCGAGCAGACCGAATGAAAGCGAAGCCACATCATATAGCGATGGAAGACAATGCTGGTGTGTACTACTATAATATTAATATATACACATACATACACATACATCTATACATATATATAGGCAAACCATCAAGTACAACCAATTGTGAAACTGTCTCGCAAGTGTTCGACATGTGGAAAGACTCCTGGCCAAATAGGTGTGAACAGATCAAACGCCTGCGGCCTGGTCGTGTGCAAGAAGTGGACAATCTGCTCGCCGCATGGCTAAATTACCGAAGTGCATACGGCACCCAGCTCGTAAGTAAATGAAGTAAAACAACTCACGAAAAGCTTTAATATTTTTCCACAACCTCTTGGCCAAATGCAGTTAGCCTACGACTTTGAACAATTGTATCCGCAGAAAATCGTGGTATTTAAGGAACGTTGGCAGATATTTATCACATCCATCGTAGAATTCTTAGAGAACCAGGTGAAGCTCGTTCCGATTTTAAATCTTTCTAATCATATCAAGCAACATTTTAAAAACAAAGGTAATACATATACATACACATATTGCATGGCTTAAAGTGACTATCATTTTTCCTTTACTCCAACACAACTAGTCAGTCGAGAATGCTATCTCGTCCATCTGATGCACATCATCACCGTACCGTCACGCTATTACACCTCACCAGATCTCCAAAGTTTGTGGCAGCAACACATCACCGAATCGGAGCATGCGACCATGCGTCTCGTGGCGAACGAGTATACATTGAGAATGTACAACGAGTTACATCCATGTATTTTCATGGTGGGACGCAAAATGTCCGAGATCACCCAGTGTGTTGTGGTTTGGCGTAATTGGCGTTTTCATTTGCCCATCGGCGAGGCACTGCTCACTGTGCTGCAAATTTATCTCGTCTTCAAGTTGGAAATTCCGCCAGCTTGCCGGAATTTCTGGCAATTCGTGCGTGACTCCTTATGCGATATTCAATTGCCAGATGATATCTCGTGCACTCAATTGGATAATGCAAAAAATTATGTATTGCACAAACAGTTTCGAAAAGACGAAAGCAAAAGCAAAGCAGTACACCATGAAATTGACATAAAATATATTTAAAGAAAAAAAAAAAGAAAAAATTAAAATATTTGACATTTTCCGTAAATCTATATTAACATACATATATGTATGTATGTATGTATGTATGTAAAATTTTTTAAGAAATAAATATTTGTGAAAATAATGGCCTACAATAAAAGTGATCCCAACGTAATAGCTAGCGCCGCGAGAAATTCAACTTCCAGCTCTGGTTCGAGTACTAGTCTTCCAGTTGGTCCTTATCCTGAAGATAAGCTCAATACGCTCATGGATAAGTGCTGGACGGATGCCATAATCAAAGGTGGTGTTGGTTTCGGCATTGGATTTCTATGCTCGGTGCTATTTGTACGTCGTTTTTGGCCGCCATTGCTTGGTGCCAGCTTTGGCTTGGGCGTGGCTTATAAGGAATGTGAACGAAATCTTCTATCGCTAACAGAATGTGAGCCAAATGTTGAAGTGAAAGGAAAGAAAATTTTATAATGATTTGTATTGTTGTTGTGATATGCTAAATAAAAGAAAAGAGCAAAAAATAATTGTTTTGGGTTCAATATTTCAATGGATAGACATAAAACATTAAAAACTGTCAAAAATTCTGGTGAGCTGTGCTTCATAGATCTCATCACAAGAACTTGGTCTTGTAAGTTAAATAATATCAGACATATTCTGGTATTTATAAATATATACTTATACATATATAAGTAAATATATGTATGTATGACTTAAAAGTTTAACCAAAGCCTAGTGGTTAACCACAGCGCATCTCCTTCCACATACATGTACATATGTATGTAATCATACTCACCACGGTTTTTGTTTACATTTTATTTGTGTTATCAATATCGTCAAGAAATATTTTGTTAAAATATTTATTTGCTAACGTTTGATAAACAGCTGAGCGCTAAAGCTTTCGATTATTTGCTATCAGTCTTTCTCTTTGATAATACTCACTTATTCTCATACTCTCAATGAGCTTTCAATTAAAATTTGAGTGAAGGCTAGAGCTGCCAAATATAAAATAAATATTCTCCGATTTCTTTGAAGAGAAGGGCTTAAGAACCTTCAGTAATTACATTTGTAAGTTATGCTAACAAATTAGTAATAAATAATAATTCAATAATTATTAATTAATATATTTTACCCACAAAAGTTTTAGCAAGAAGAATATATATATTAAGATTTTTTAAAATTCTAATGCAGAACTGTTCAAAGTAATTTTGATAACTATAATCGCTTATAAATTTCAATTAATTACTGCATAAAAAAATAATTTTAAATCTGGTAGAATGAAATTTTCCAGATTAATAGTTTACAAGTTTATAGTTGGTGGCAATAAATAATTGTAATTCTAAAAATACTAATTTAATTCATTAAAAAAAATATATTTTAAAATCCCCACTTCGTATATCTCGAAGAAAAAAACAAACTTGAAGTTTCCAATTAATGATTTTTATTTATCTTTTTGCTATTTTCGGCAAATATAGCCACTCGCCAAAAAAAAGACAACTGATCATGATGGGTTACTATGATCACCGACCAAAAAATAACATTAAGGCTTACAAGTCAATAACAAATTCTATATGTAAATCCATTTTTCTGCCCTTTTTTAAGTTCAGTATGTTCACTGTGCCACCAACAGCCAAAAGTTATGGAAAATTAATTTAAAATAAAAAAAAAATTAAATAAAATTTTCTAATTGAGGTCGCCCCTCGGCAGGGAATGTCCACCCTTCCGATTGTATTTCGGACATGAAATAAAGGCTCCTCGTGAAAAAACCATTAGTTGTTCGGAGGCGGCTTAGTATAAACATCAAGACGCGAAACCACAAATTGAAGGAGGAGCTCGTCCAAAAATAATAATATAATTAAAATAATGACAAAATATCCTTAATTTAATATAAAAAAGTGTATTTATTTTTGAATAACATAAAAACAGTTTAAACAAATTAAATACAAACTGAAAAAAATTCTTTAAATGAAAGCTTTAGACTAGTACTAGAAGCTTATTATTTTAAGTACCAAATTTTGAAGTGTTAAAATTAGTAGAGATATTCATTCAAATATTCCTTAAAGTTAAGTCTCGGTGAAGACAAAGCAAATTTGAAATGTAAATATCAAGAGGAAATAATTTGCGTAAAGCTTAGAAACTGGTTTTACGCAGTTGCGAGGCAGAAAAAAAACATATATTTATTATCTTGTTGCAATAACAAATCTATTAATAAAAAGTGATAAAAGTTCACACGGAGTGCTGAGCTTTAATCATGTGAAAGTATGACTGAGCACCGCTCCAGTAGATAATATCCCGAACGACATCTCTAAAATCTCTAAAACGCGCTTGGTAGTGACACGATTAATAGAGGTATTGAAAGAAAGAAAAATTAAATTTTTGATTCTTGACAAAATGGCGAAATTAGGAAATAAATTCTCTACACTGAATATTTCACTATAAATTATAAAAATAAATTCCACCATTTATTTAAGTCTAATTTCTTCATTTAATACCTAAGCTATATATTTACATACATACATATGTACTTACATTTGAAAAATTTTTTAGAAAACGAAATATTGGGGTTTGAAAGACGCGCTTAAAGTTCTAAAAGTATAAACAAATATTTTTTTTCAAAATCCTTGTATGCCTTTGAAGATATCTATTGCATTAATCTCAGATTTAGAAAGAATGAATTTAATATACATTTATACATACACGTATGTATATATGGTACATGCACGTTGTATGTAATAAAAAGGTTTTTTTTAATATTTTGAAAATTTTAACTACATATAAACTCTTAATACAATGTCCATTATTAGTTTTAATTAAATTTAAATATCATTTAAATTCTTTTTATAAATATTAATAGATAGTTTTCATTTTTCGATAAATAAACGGTCATAAAATAATAAACTGTTCAAATTAAAACTGAAAACCTATCATTTTTAACTCCAATATGTATAACATTAAGCTTGGCAATCCTAAAATATAATCTTCTTAGAGAGCTAGAAACATACTGAGAGCAAGATCCAAAACAAATGAGAGACCCACAACAACAGGTTACCAGAACACAACGGCAAATCTTCTCTGAGCTATTTTAGGTACGATCTCCAACAAATGCCACACAAACTTATGTACATACTCGCCAATATTAGAGAGCAAAACCACTTTTCGAGCATCCACAACACTGCATACGCTGCGGACCCAACATGTTAATATCGCTGCGCGTGAGTTCAGTGCCGAATGTGAGTGATGAAAGTAATAAGTCGTACGTGAAACGTCTGTTGCCTTCGAAGAAAGTTCAAAAGTTCTCCCGTTGACAGTCGTTAAATTCAAGCTTAATGATTTTTAAAGCCACAAATAGGCATAAATCTTTGAGGTGATTTTTTTACGAGAAAAAAAAACTGATAAATCGCTTATAACACTCGCTTTAACACTTGTTCTGCTCTATGTAAGCCTCGCGTGAATGTTTAAGTGTGTGTATGTGTAACGCGTAAAACATAATTAAAGCTAAAATCTGTGAATGAGCAAACAACATAAATACACAATAAAATAAAAAGTTTGGGAAAAAAGTGCGCGTATAATTCTATTATTTATTAACCAAATGTATGTACATATGTAACTAAGTTAGTGTAAATGAATGAATATATACATGTACATATGTATGTTGATGTTGATATGTAATTATATAGTACATAGGTGTCTACAGTGCCTGTTGCATCTTTTCTAGTTTGCCTCTGTCAATTGTTGTGCGTGTTTTTTGTATTTTATATACATGTTTTGTTGTGTTTGTGTGTAACTAGAATATATCACAGGTTAATGACGTACACGAGCGTTGGTTGGCTTCTAATTGCATTAGCGTGATGTTGTATTACGGCTGACATGTTTTACGCTTATATTTAGCTATGCATACATACGAACAAGCAAACATACATGTGTACATATGTATGTACACATCTAAGGGAATGCGTGCTAATATATAGAATATATAATTCAAAGTGCAAATTTAAGCATACATACCTGCTATATTGTGATGGAAGTGTAAATTAAAAACAAAAATAATTAAACTAAAATTTAAAAAAAAAATTAATTAAAAAATTTAATAAATAAAAAAAGTTTATCAATAAAATTTGTTTTAAGCTTCATTTAAGGGATTGTATATTACCCGTGAAACGCTTAAGGAAATTTAAATACTGTCATTTGAAATTCAAGAATCCATAGATATAAATAATAAACTGTTTGTTGCCTACATTTTGGCGCAAAAAGAAATATAAGAAAACTAAGTAAATAAGCATATAAAGTTCGAAACTTTGGATAAAGAACGTGTAAAACTCATAAAAAGTGTATATTCACTAAGTACATAAGCATCATTCGATATTTTTCTTTAGATAAATCATTTCAAAAAAATATTTTTGCCGTCTGAAATATGTCAAAAAATTTTTTACGCAAAGAAAACTGAATCTAAAGAAAATTTAAAAAGCTAAAACTCTTCACATATAAGGTTTTTTAAGTAAAGATTCTAGAGAAAATCTGAAATCTGAAATGAGAGAGTCACAAAAAAACTCTTTATAGTTATGCCAGCTCATTGGAGACTCGTCGAAAGATTGATTCCAGTTACTTTCATGCTTTTGATTTAAAATAAGAAATTTTGGTTTGGAAAATATAAGCATATATTTTCTTATTCAAAAATGTCATAAAAGAAATTAACTCCTTCAAAACTATGATAACTGCTGCGCCTAAAATTATGCTATAAATTTTAATATCTAAAAATTTAGTGCGACTTTAAGCCTCAGAAAATCTCTCATTATAGATATCATTAACTTAGTGAGACTGACTAGAATAGGTCTTAGTATTGAAAAATTTTCAGCAATTAAAATTCAAAAGATAAATGAAAAGTGATAAAAAATATTACAAAAAATAACATTTTGTATAAAAAATCATATTTACATTTATTTTAAAAATTTGCGTCTTTATACAACATCTGCCATGTGCTTTATTTTAGCCATAGTATATATGCACATACTCTCAAATATATGTACATTATATCTGAATTCAATATCTATATTCGCGACGAGTGAAAATTGTCATTTCATTTGCAAAATTCTTTTTTTTTATCAATCTACGCAATTCTCTTTTGCTTTTAACTTGGCTTTTTAAATACAGCTTCTTTTCTCCTATATTTCTTATACTCGTGTTTGGTATTTTTTATCTCCCTTGCGTATGTGTATATGTGTATGTGCTTTGAGCATTTGGTCCAAAAATAAATCAACAAACTGACAATGTACAGAGTACAAAAACATTAAATAGCAAATATTGTCAGCAATTAAGTAGAACAACAAAAACAAGTGAATAGGAACGACAACGTACTGCAGCTTTTAAAATAAGAAAAAATAAAGAAAATAATTAAAGAATTGAATTTTTTTCTTTAGAGAGATATTTTTTTGGCGCAAATGAAAAGACGATGTAGTTTTATTTTTTATTTTTGTGCATATGTACATATATATGTATGTAATACCAACTAACAAAAAACAGCATCAATAATTCATTAAAAATTGCAATATTTATGAAAAAACTAGAAAATTATAAGAAAAATAAATAAAAAAAATAAAAAAAATGTAAAATTTATAAAAAAAGTTAAAATTTATGAATAGAATTAAAAATTAAAAAAAAAAGTATTTAACTAGATTTAAAATTTACAAAAACAAATTAGAAAATTAAACATAAAAAAATAAAAATTAAAATTTATAACAAAATTTAAATTTATTAAAGAAATTTATGAAAACAATTATGAACTTAAAAATAAATTAAAATTTAAACAAAATAAAAAAATATAATATAATAATTAACTTATAAAAAAAACTAGAAAATTATAAGAAAAAAAATAAAAAAATCAAAATGAAAAATTTATAAAAAAATTTCATATATATGAATAAAATTACAAATTAAGAAACAGTATTTAAAATGAATTTAAAATTAACAAAAACAAATTAGAAAATTAAATACAAAAAATAAAAATTAAAATTTATAACAAAATTCAAATTTATTAAAGAAATTTATAAAAACAACTATAAATTTAAAAACAAATTAAAATTTAAACAAAAAAAAATATATTATAATAAATCACTTATAAAAAATTAAAAATTAATAAAAACTAATCAAAATATATTTTAATTTATAAAAACAAATAACAAATGAAATTAAAACAAAATTTAAAAGCTAGAAAATTTTAAAAAATAATGAAAAATTAAAAATTAAAGAAGAATAAAAATTTAAACAAACTTTAAAAGTTAAAATTTTATAAATAAATTGAAAAAAAATTTAAACAAAAATCAAATTTGTAAATAAAATTGTAATTTATAAAAAAAATTAAATTTTAAATTTTAATTTTTTAATTTTATACCGTTTTCTATTTATAAAAAATATTTACAAAAATAAACTTCTGTCTCTTATTTGACTAGTAGTATAATACGAGTATTGTTCGAGTTTTTCATATCACCGTAAAATCGATTTTTAATTAAGGCTAAGTAAAGGTATTCTTTCGTTTCAAACTTTCATTTTCTCCACGTATTTCTACTTTTAACGCTTTTCTATCACGATTAGCATTTCTTCTATTTTCTTTTGTTATTATTTTCGTATCAAAATCTCACTGAATTTAGTTCAATACAGATGTTTATGCTGGTATATCGATTGAAAGTGAAATTACCCACTCTGTTGTATATCAAACTGTTTTAAGAGAGAGTAATTTTATTATCGGAAATACAAAATATACATTTATTTAGATATATTATATTTTTTTTGAACGTCTCAAATTTTCAACAGCTGCAAGTGAAAAAAAGTTCACAATCATTTGGAAGAAATTTTCGATTTTTTTTTCTTTTTATCTTCTATCGCTCCTCTCAAATTTTATATTTTGTCTATCACTATCACGAATTATTTAATATTTTTTTTTATTTTTTATTTGCATAAATGAAATTATTTACATAAAATCTATGATGTCTCTATTATTAGTTTTTCTACTTTTCTTTTATTGCCTTTCAATTTTCTATCAAGTCAAGAGTAAAAAAAAAAATTTGTTTGCAAATTTTATTAGCAATTAAATTCAATTTATTATGCAAATCTACGTTTATTTGATTTCAATTTGCGCAGATCTCATTCATTGATCGTAAATTGTAGAATTATAGTAGTAAATTGATGGGTAATTTTGTTATGGCTTAGTGTTGGTATTTTAAAGGCATTTAAGATAAATAAAATTTTTGTAATAAAAAAATAGAAAATTGAAAAATTGTAATAAAAAATATTTATGGAGAAATTTATAGTTTTTACTATTATTATTATAATTTTCTTTTCAATTGTATTTTATTTTATATCCTTATTTTTTTGGTTTATTTATTTATTTTTTTTTTTACTTTGTTCCAGTACACCTAACACCATTGGTTAAAATTAAATTAGGTTACTCGAACTCATTGATTTTTTCCTTAATGTCTGTTTCTTCTAATTTTACTCATGATTTATTATTATAAGCCTGTAGTTCATATAATTAAACGAGTGATTCAAACATAAGCTTTTTACGCTTCAATTGAGAAGTATAATTTTTTACTAAAATACTAAAAACAGCTGTCAAAAATACATATAAACACTTGTTATACATTATCACCTGCAATATAATAGTATTTTTTATTATTTACTAAAATTAAAGTTTATATTTAAAGAAAAATTACTTTCCGATTTTTTTAAGTTGAATAAAGGTTTCACCATATTCTTACAAATAAAATTCTGAATTAATTATTGTTCATTTTATTTTATTTTATTTTATTTTATTTTATTTTATTTTATTTTATTTTATTTTATTTTATTTTATTTTATTTTATTTTATTTTATTTTATTTTATTTTATTTTATTTTATTTTATTTCATTTTATTTTATTTCATTTTATTTTTTTTTTTTTTATTTTATTTTATTTTATTTTATTTTATCTTATTTTATTTTATTTTAATTTTATTTAATTTTATTTTTTTTATTTTATTTTATTTTATTTTATTTTATTTTATTTTATTTTTATTTTTTTATTTTATATTATTTTATTTCATTTTATTTTATTTTGTTTTATTTTATTTTTTTATTTTATTTTTTTTTTATTTTATTTTATTTTATTTTATTTTATCTTATTTTTTTTTATTTTAATTTTATTTTATTTTATTTTATTTTTATTTTATTTTATTTTATTTTATTTTATTTTATTTTATTTCATTTTATTTTATTTCATTTTATTTTATTTTTTTTTTTATTTTATTTTATTTTATTTTATTTTATTTTATTTTTTTTATTTTATTTTATTTTATTTTATTTTATTTTATTTTATTTTATTTTATTTTATTTTAGTTCATTTTATTTCATTTTATTTTACTTTGTTTTATTTTATTTTATTTTATTTTATTTTATTTTATTTTATTTTATTTTATTTATTTTATTTTATTTTATTTTATTTTATTTTATTTTATTTTTTTTTATTTTGTTTTAGTTTGTTTTATTTTATTTTATTTAATTTTATTTAATTTTATTTTATTTAATTTTATTCTATTTTACTTTATTTTATTTTTTTTATTTTATTTTATTTTATTTTATTTTATTTTATTTTATTTAATTTTATTTTATTTAATTTTATTCTATTTTACTTTATTTTATTTTATTTTTTTTATTTTATTTCATTACATTTTATTTTATTTATAAATGTAGTAAAATCATAGTAAAAAGTTGATTGAACCAGGTCTTAATAGAAAACCTCAAAACAGACTCTAAAAAGAATTCAAATGACGTTTACCTACCTAATTCGTGTTACTGTAAATAGCGGCAACCACTTCAAATTAAATATTATATATATTTCAACTATTTATTAAAGTTGCTAGAACGCAATATTACAACAAGAAAGCTATGCAAGCAACAACAACAGTGATAGTAGCAAAGCCACGCCAGCTGCGGCCTGAGCAATGATCTTCACTTTGCTGCGATGATCGGTTTGGCCGCTAAAACCAGTCATTGGCAGACGCTTCTACTTGAAATGCATCCATCATTTAGACAGCTCATACATACATATGTATGTCAATTTGTATATGCTGCTTGCAAAAGTCGTTCTGTTCATTAATTTAATTGATCTTTGTTTGTATGTATTTACAACGGTATATATTACAATGATTTCAAAACATTTAACTGTCTTTGAGGCCACAAAGGAAATATGTACATAAAGTTAAGTTGTATATGTGTGTTTGTACACATGTGTGAGGCCTGCAGCGAGTGTCGCTGTAGGCGGTAAAAAAAATAAATAAAGAAATACGTTTTTTTTCCTTCTTTAAGCTTCTTTTATTTTGATCTTCGATTTTTAGTACTCTTATCATGCCTTAGTCTGTTCTTTACTCACTCTTTACTTTTTTATTTATTTTATTATTTCTTATTTTATTTTTTATTTTTTTTTTAGTATTTAACGTTACATTGTTTTATTTGTTTTATTTTATTTATTTATTCACACTTTAACACCTTCTCCTTTGTCTGCGATTTGGCGGTCTTTTTGCTGTTGTAATTTTTTTTCTGTTTTTTTTTTTTTTGCATATTCTGTCACATTCCGCTGCAAATTATTCACAGCATTCCTTTGTTTTGTTTATGAAGTGCTGACCAAAGTGAAATTCTGCATAAAAAATTTTGATTTGTGAAACGAAAAGAAATTTAAATATTAAAATGTCTGTTCACCAACAAATCGAAAACAATTGGATAAAAGAATTTGAAGAAATTGTGGGTTTTGGTAATTGTTTGCCTTTCACTTTTTATAAGAAACACGCAAAGGATGACGAAGGTAAAAAGTAAAAAAAATAATAATACTAAGTAAAAACAGTATTTCTTATTTGCAAAATTTACTGTTTATAATTTTTTTTATAAGCAGAATTCTTTCAAAGCATTAAAAAAAGAGAAAAATGCTTCCAGAAGTAACCATTAGGAAGGTTATAAGGAGTGGCAACGGATGTGGGAACATCAGCACATGCTTCATAATGTCAATATAAAATGCTGATCTTCATGACTTAGATTCTTGGTAAGGGGATTCTCCAACAAATCTTGCTAGGTCATTTGCCTAAGCATCTAAACTCTAGATCTATAGATTCTAAATCATCTAGAAAGTGAGATTTCGCAAGTATATTTCAAGGCGGTTGCATATAAACAATTGTCTTCTTCTCATCATTATTCCTCCAACTCGGAAAAATGTTTCAAAGTAACTCCTAACAATTTTGCGCATAGTTCTACCTCAGTATAAAATTATCTTCCAGATGTATTTGTTATCACTACCACAGAAGTGGTTTCCTCCAAGATCCGTCCTGTCGGTTTTCTACATAATCGTTTGCTCGCTCCCAAAATTTCCTAATATGCCTCTTGGAGTGTCTCGGTACTGAATATATTTCTTTTTATATTTTAAAAAGGTTTAAAAAACTACCAGCTGTACAGTTACGTATAAATCTAACGGAACTGTTAAGTTCAGTTTTTTTTATATTCACAAATATGGTCATTATTTATTGTATAGAGTTTCAAAGAAAAATTTCTAACAAAGATATTTTGAGGTAAGGTTGCCGCCTTTCTTATTTAAAATTTATTTGTGAGTAATGAGTAATATTTGTAAGTAGTTGATATTAAAAATAAATTGGGAGTCAAGGAATTGATGGTTAAATATTTGGAGAGTTGCCACCTTGTCAAAAAATAAAAATAAAAAATAATCAAAATATATGAGAAATAATTTAAATGGCAACTTACGAGCATTTTTATGCTCTCGGAATGGATCATAAGGGGTATAAATAAAAAAAAATGTATTTCCGTTTCCGCTGTTTCTTGATTCTCTGAACTACATATGTCATTGGCGTCGTATATCTCATACAGCCCATCATTCCATCGGCTGGGGTATTCGCCGTTTCCAACTTACCCAAAACATTTCTCTGTAAAACTCCTAAAGGTGACTCATTAGATGTTGTTATCATCCATTCCTCCGCACCATATATCAGAATGGGACCGATAAGCGACTTGTAGAATTTGGTTTTTGATCGTCGAGAAAGAACTGGCCTACTCAGTTCAAAGTAGCACCTATTAGCAATAGTGATTCTGCGTTGGCATTGTTGTTGGTGTTAATACTGGCTCCAAGATAGACGAAGTTATCTACGACCTCGAAGTTATGACTGTCAATAGTGACATGGGAGCCGAGTGCAATGACTGTTTGTTTGATGACAAGAGATATTTCGTCTTGCCCTCGTTCACTGCCAGACCCACATCCTTCGCTTCCTTTCCAGAGAAAGCAGAATTCACTGCGCGTTTGTTGAGGCCAATAATGTCAATATCAGCAGCTGTACACTGAAACCTCGTTTAGTACCAAAAGGCTCGGAGAAGTCATTCGCTATCCTGAGGGAGCTACACTGGTGGGCTTTAGTCTTTCCCATATAACTATCCACTTCTCACACAACAAAACGATTAAAACGCTCAGAACAGCACTCAGCGCCTTAACCTCAGCTTCCCTCTCAACCACCTTTAATTGCACGCTTCGTATCATTCACACATTTTATTAACTTTTTTATACACAAAACAAGCTATGAAAAATATTCTCGTTCTATACCTACAACAAACGTCATCAGCATCGAGCGCATAGAATGAGAACCCCCCCCCAACCACACAATCGGCAATGTCATCAGCTCGAATGACATTAATTTTGTTGTAGTTGTACTCGCATATACCCTCCATTGTGGCTCGGGTTGTTGGATTCGCCATTATGGCAACGATCTGTTGACAATGGCAAACGTCACGATCAGCTATTGAAGGTGTTGGTTTGCTTTGTTATTGTTGTTGTTATTATTATTGTTATTGGTGGCGCTGCAGTCTTTGCAGTGCTTGTGTAGCCACTCGCCTGAGTTTCTATGTCAGTTGTTGTTGTGTTGTATTGTTGTTCAGCGGGTTTGTATGTGATTTTGTCGCTTGTTTGCCCGCCGAGTCTTCCAGGTAGCTTTTGTTTACATTTTTTACTTCGCTGCTTCTCAGCTGCACTCGCGGAGTCACATAGACGCTGGCGAGTCTGAGATGGATACACCAGGCTTTTGCGCCCAACCAGCGTTAAATTCAATTGCGCCCAACACTGTGACTGCGAACAACAGCAATGACGGCGAGTGAATAGATCGCGGCAGTCGCACGGGTTTTTAGTATTGTAATTCGTTAAACAAATGGGTGTTGTTGTTGTTATTATTGTTTCTACTGTCATTAGTATGGTTGTTAGCGCTTTAGCGTGCATATCAAGTGATCGTCAATTTGTTGTTGTCTTGTGTTCTTCAAATTTAAGTGGTTAAAACAGCTGATTTGGGCATTTTACGAGTTGTTTACATACATACGTACATATGTGTGTGTGTGTGTGTGTGTGCTTTGTGTTTATATATAATTCTTTTATCTGTGATTTCACAGAAACTCACTGCTGTAAGCAGCTGTTTCTATTCCCCAGAATTAATGCTGCGGCAAGCATAAAAAGTCTGGCCAAATTTCGCAAAATCAACACAAATAAAAATCGAAGAAAATTCGGTTTAAAGACCAAAAGTGTAAAACAACAACTTACATAGAGAATAATGGAAAAGCGAAGAGAAAATGAAAGAAATAAAATATGCGCGCGACCGCCAGCAAAATAAAAGTGTTGTAAAAAAACGTGCTTACCTTTATACATATGTATGTATGTACATATGGCTGAAAAAAAAAATTAAAAATAACTAAAAAATAAAACTTCATCAAAAAGTAAAAGAACAAAGTATAACAAAATAAAACAAAAAATTGAAAAAAGAAAGAATTGGTAATTTGTTGGTGTTATTGTCTAGTGAACACAAGTTGAGGGCATTGTGGCGCCGTCGGAGGTGAGCACAACAATCAAAAACTTCCCACCAAAAGTGACTCCATTACGGTTTACATACATATCCACAGCAAATTCAGCATGGGAATCGGCATCAGCACAGACACTGTCGGTATGAAATTCCGAATTTCTACATTTTTGTTTGACGAAAAATAAATTTATTTCGATATAAAAGCATATTTTTTGCAGACAAAGCGTTTTTTTTTTAGTTTTTGTTTATACATTTTTTGTTTCTTTGTTTTTTTCTTTTGATTTTGAATTTTTGATATCTTCAAAGGTGCAGTGTTTTTCAAGTACTCGTGTTGGGAATGATTGATTTAAAAAACAACAAATTACATTACCCAGACATATTTTGATGATTAAATGAGTTTCATTAGTTTGTTCTGAAAAAAAAATTATTTCAAACACGCGACGGTAATAAATTTCATTTGGGGCTAAAAATTTATTAAATTACAATTTAATTTAATTTATAATAATTATACCTTTCATGTACATGAAATGAGAAATAATATACTATTTAATCCTAAAATGAGATACCATAAATTTGACATGGTCAAGAGAGTTTATTTTATTTTATTTATTTTGTTTTCTTTTACTTTTTTTTATTCTATTTTATTTTAATTTATTTCATTTTGTTTTATTTCAATTAATTTCATTTTACTTTGTTTTATTTTTATTCATTATATTTTATTTTTTTTTTTCTTTTAGTTATATTATTTGATTTTATTTTACTTATTTTGTGCTTTATTTTATTTTTTTTCAATCTTTATTTTATTGTATTTCACTTTATTTTAATCTATTTTATTTTATTTTACTTTATTTTATTTTACTTTATTTTATTTTCTATTTTACTCTATTTTATTTTATTTATTTTACTCTATTTTATTTATTTCATCTTATTTTATTTTATTTTATTGCATATTATTTTATTTTATTTTATTTTATATTATTTTATTTTATTTTATTTTCCTTCATTTAATTTTATTTTATTTTATTTTATTTTATTTTATTTTATTTTATTTTATTTTATTTTATTTTATTTTATTTTATTTTATTTTATTTTATTTTATTTTATTTTATTTTATTTTATTTTATTTTATTTTATTTTATTTTATTTTATTTTATTTTATTTTATTTTATTTTATTTTGTTTTATTTTATTTTATTTTATTTTATTTTATTTTATTTTATTTTATTTTATTTTATTTTATTTTACTTTATTTTATTTTATTTTAATTTTTTATTTACTTTAATTTTCTTTTATTTCATTAATTTTTTAATATTTTAGTTGTTTTTATTTTATTTTATTTTATTTTATGTTTTTCTTTTTATTTTAACTTCATCTCTGGATTTATATTCTAAAATACAATATGAGCTCACTCATATAAAATTTCGTATTGCTGAAGAATTCACGAAACCCCTATAATCTTATGTGTTTCTTATTAAATTTCATTACGCAGAGCATTTAGTATTTTTAATATATTTGTTTTTCAATAAGTGGTTTACACGAATTTCGTGCTTTTCAATGCCCTGTAGGAAAACAACCAGACTCTAATTCTGCAGTAGGTTAAAAACAAAAAAAAGTATGTTCTTTTAGATTGATAAATTTGAAGTTTTCAGTTTTATTTCGTCGAATAGGATTTTTCCTGCAATGCACTATATTTGATGTAGTATTTATTTGTTAGCATATATGTAAATACTTTTTTACGCGTTTATTTATATTTTACGAGTAAATAGCATGAGTTGCGCACATTATAAGTAGCGATAAATATTTTTAGTCATACATACATACTCATAAGGGAACGCCCTTTTGGGAAATGAGAATATCTACAAACCTCCTTAAATATTTGCTGATAAAAACGATGATATAAATATGTGTTTATCCACCAGTTAGACCACATATCTATATGTACATATATATGCATAGTGTTTTATTATTGCCCTCTCTGACGGAAATGTATATGATTTAATATTGTGTAATGGCATATCAAAAATTTATAAAAATCTGCAGAGATTTGTTTATCGATCTGATAATCCAAGTCCTCAGTAAAGAATTTCCTTACAAAATTAAGTTATGTTTCAAAAATTGTTTACAAAGCAACAACAACAAAAAAACTTCAAAAGAATTCAACTAAAAGGTATTTAAGAAGTCTTCCTCTTTAATTATTGGTTTTTACAATTTTCTTATTTTTACTACATTTTTTTTCTTTTCTAAAAAGTGAATATCTGATTTGCTTTACGAGATCAATAAAAGAGTAAGTTAAGGTCTTATCCACCGAAAGCCAACTCTTCCAACCTCTTTAATTATTAGTTCCCTTTTCGAATTAGACTAACGAAGGTAGTTGAAAAATAAATGAATTAAAGAAACGAATATTTTATCGATTATTTGTGTATTAAATTCAAGGCTTTATTTACCATGGTTAGTTATGTAATTTATATCAAGTATGCGCCGTTTTTCTCGATAACTTTTTGACATTTTGAAGATAATATCATTATGCTTCTCACAAAGATACCCTTGGACCTATTGATAAAATATTGGTGCAATCGATTTTCACAGCCAAATCATTCGCCGTAGGCAGAAACAGATGGTAATCACTTGTTGCGAGGTGGATGCATAAGAACCACCCAACGAAGTCCTCGAAGCTTCTGGCGCATCACTATAGATAGGCGTTGTCAGGATGAAACACAATTCGTCCTCTGTTGGCCAAAACTGGTCGCCTCTGAGTAATTGTTTCCTTTAGACGGTAAAATTTCTGACATTTTTTTATTTATATATTTTTATTTCTTGCTATAAATGAAACAAATTTGCTTCTAACTTAAAAAAAATCGAGCAACTATATAAATTACTCTTAAAACAATAGCCTGTTGTTGCAGAAATAGGAAATGGCTAAAATATTCAAAAATATTTGCATTAAAAATTCCATATATGAGTATGAGTATAAGTATCTGTCATCAGCTGCAGCCAACTTGAACGAATGTTTTATTGTTTGATCTATTCTGCGCTGTCGAAAAGTATGTATTTATAATATTTATTTTGCCTTTTCCCCGACCTTCATGGGAAAAGCCGCACAAATTAGTTTCCAATTGTTTACTTCCACATTGTTTTAATTATGGCTTTTGCTTTCATATTAAAAACTGTGTGTTAGAGATCTAATACTTTTTATGCTTTACACTACATTTTCATTTGATTTTATTTTTTGTATTTTTTTTATTATTTTATGTTATTTTTTTTTTTGTCAAAACGCAATTAACCTACGTTTTGTGTTATGCTAACATTTGTTTGATGCTTTTATCATTTAATTTTTGTTTTTCTAATGTTAACATGTGTGTGAGGTGTTTTTTCTATTGTTGCTTTTTTCTCTGTTTATATGTAGTTATGTATGTATGTGTGTTAGCTCGTTATTACCTTTCTAATTGATGGTACAAATGAACGTGGGTACTTTTCAATCTGTTGTAGTTAATCATAGTTTTTTTAGCGCTTAAATATATATATCTGTATGTTTGTTTATGTTTGCTGTCAAATGTTACATACACGTACGTTTGTATGCCTGTAAAGTCTCTTTTCACTGTGAACCCAATAAATTCTAAATTATATAGTAAGCGACAGATAAATAGAGAGAGAGGTCAGTTAATTGTTGCCTTTCTCGGCTGAAAATTTATTCTACGTGTGGGACATCTGAGGGCAGTAGGCGGGGTTAATAAATATGTGTTAACATTGTTACTCTTGAAAATTGCTAACTAAACCTCAAACTAAAAATATATATGAAATTTCTGTTAACTCATATTTTTTGAAAGTAATTACAATCTTTCCAATTCATAAACAATTTAGAAGGTTTTTGCCTAGAAATGCCGTTGTCATTGTGTTGAAATTTCCGTAACTTATAATTATTGTTTAAATATATATGAAAGCTTTATATAATTGTAATTATTAATTACCTTCGATATTTTACTCAACTGGTAGTAGCTACACATCAAGTAGATGGGGGTGAGGAGGGAGGGAGAGAGAATAATTTTGATATTGTTCTGCTTATGACCGAAAAGTTTACAAAATTTTTTTGATATCAAATTTTTTCCCCTAAATGAAACTTTCCAAAAAAAATTTAATTTCCGAAATTACTTTCATAAAATAAAAACTTTTCTGAAATTTTTATTTTATATATTTTTATTCATTAAACGAATTTTTATTTCATTAAATAAATAAATTCCAAAATTTCTTTTCATTACGTAAATGGGTTCAAAAACATTTTTTTTCCAAAATTTGCATCAAATAAATACTTGCCGAAAATTTTTATTTTCTTACATTTTTTCATCAAATAACTACTTTCTAAGAGCTTAAGTAAAGAGAAAGAAGAAGATTTTAATTTCACAATTTTTGTTTTCATTAAATAAATACTTTTCAAAAATTTTTATTTTCTATTTTGATTTTATTAAATATGTACTTTCCAAAAAAGTTTGATTGCCGAAATTTTCGTCATAACATAAAAACTTTCCAGATATTTATATCTTGTAATTCTGTTTCTTTTGCAGTAAACAAATACTTTCCAATAAGTTTCATTTTCCAAAATTTCTTTTCATTAAATGAATACTTTCAAAAACTTGCTTTAATTAAGCAATTACTTTCTATATAATTTTTTTTCCACAATTTCATCAAATAAGTATTTGCCAAAATTTTTCTCATTAAATAAAAGCTTTCCTAAAATTCTTAGTTTTTAATTTTTGTTTTCACTGAACAAACACTTTCCAAAAATTTTTATTTTCCTAATTTTCTTTTCATTCAATAATAACTTTCCAAAATTTCTGTTAAATAAATAAATGCTTTCCAAAGAAAAGCTTTCTAATCACTTTTCATAAGATAAACGCCTTCCATAAAATTTTTGTCCCCATTAAATAAATACTATCCAAAAATGTTTATTTCCTATATGTACATTCCAAAAAACTTTAATTTCCTGATATTTTTGTCTCGTATTTTTTTTCTTTTGCAGTAAACAAATACTATCCAATAAGATTTATTTTCCAAATTTTCTTTTCATCAAATAAAAACTATAAATTAGTTTTCCGTAAACTAATGCTTTCCATACATTTTTATTTTCCGATTTTTTGCTGCGCAAAAAAGTACTTTTCAAAAATTTGTATTATATTAGGTCTCGTTTCTTCAATAAAAGCTTTCTATAAATTTGTATTTTTCCAAAATTCTTTTCATTAAATAAACACTTTCCAAGAATTTATGTTTTCAATTTTTTTTCATTAATTTATGTATATTCATTTTTTTATTAATTAAGTAAATTTCAAAAAATTTTGTTTTACAAAATTGGCACTCACTTTCACACTTTTGGAAAGTTTTTACTTTCTAAAATTTCTTTTCATTAAACTTTCCAAAAAAATTTCATTGTCCAATATTTTTTTTTTCATTAAATAAATACTTTCCAAAAATTTTATTTTCCAAAATTTTTTTCTTTAAATAAAAACTTTATTTTCCAAAAATTTTACTTTCAAAAGTCCTTTACATTAAATCAGTAATATGCAAACATTTTTGTTTTCCAAAAATTTTTTTAAATTAATTTAGTCAAAATTTAATATTTTTTTTTCAATATATTAATTTAGTCTTAAATATAATTTTAATAAAAAAAATGTAAAAGACGTAGGAACTTAAGAGAATTTCAAAATAAATGTTTTTAAAAAAATATAAATATAAACGTTAAAAATATATAAAACGTTGTAGTGGAAAAGGTATGTAGTTTAAATAACTTATTTCAAAGTATGAAAGAATTTAAAATAGCAATAAATAATATTTGCTTCGCTAAAAACTCAGTCGCCCATTGTAAGTAAGAGACGTATAATTAAGAATTTCTTTAATAAAAATGAAGTTATGTGGGACACTTCTTCATTCTTTACAATTTTCGCCAATTAAGTTCAATCAAAATGAGCACAAAAAATAGTAAAACCAAGTATTAGTTTTTGTGTAATACAATATTTAGTTAATTTTTTTATTTTATTTTTTTTTTTGTTTTTTATTAATTTGATTTCATTTTATTTATTGGCGCCGCTTGCTGTCAGTATCTCACCAGACGGCAAAGCTTTATTTGTATACACTTGACTGCCTCCAATAGGTACTAAAATGGCAATGAAAGTCGTCAATATACATTGTATGAGGAGAAATAAAAAGAAAGTAAAAGAAAAAGTAGAGAAATGAAATAAATCAGCTTTTTATTTATTTATTTTACAAAAAAAAACATGACAAAAGTCTTATGTGGCAAATAAATAAATTGTTAGTCTATAGACTTTTAATTTGTGATTTATTCCTGGGTTGTTTCTTTTGGAGAATCTTGAAAATTCTCAATATATCTAAACCTCGTTAACTGATCACCTGTCTTTTGATAGCTCACTAACTGAACAGATATGATGCTACAGCCATCTGTATAAAGCACTATATGTTCTAGCGGTCATATTTTTATAGATAAAGTTAAAAGCCAGAGAAAAAGTTTTCATGACAGCACATTGATAGACAAGTATCCCGCGCCAAAAAAGGAAATAATCTAAGAAATCGACACAAAGTATTGAAAATTAAATACCTAAAAAATAATAAACCATTTCTGAGCTTCTTAGCAGTTGTTCATGTCAGTCGTTTATTTTCCCCCAGATTGATGCCAATTGAAGGCACCAAGATCTACATTCTGCCCTTTCTCCAGTTGATTTTTAAATATAGAAAAAAGACCTTCGTCTAGCTCTGCCAGCACAGCTGATAATACTTAATTCCCTGTACTATGTCAATATCCCCGCATATCTCACATAGCTCATTGTTCCATCGTTCAAGACATTCGCCGTCGGTAGGTTCGAACTTTTCGAAAAAACTCTTTTCTTAAAACTTTTAGTGCCACCTCGTCAGATATGTTCATCGTCTAAACCTCGGTACCATAAAGTAGAACGAGAATGATCATTGCCTCGTAGAGCTTTGTTTTTATCCGTCGAAAGTGGACTTTACTTTTCAATTGCCAGTCCAAAGTAGAATCTGTTAGCAAGTATCTTTCTGAGCTGCATTTCAAGCTGATATTGTTGATGGCGTTAATGCTGGTTCCTAGATAAACATCAGTTCACAATATCGTGAGAAGCAAGACGTAAATTTGCAGTCTCTTTGTTTGATGGCAGGAATATTTCGCTTGCCTCCTTAACTAGCCTGGAGAAAGCAAAACTACCAGCATGGTCATTGAAGCCAATGTTGTCTGTTTAGCTTAGCAGCTTGTTTTCTTTTCCCCAGCATTTGGTTGAAGTCGTCAGACAAAAGCAAATCCCATTGTGTGAAACTTTGTTCTTCCCAGAAGTTCTTCCTGATGATGGAACGTGGATATTGATCAGCGTTATATTACGCAGGTGTTCGAAGAGGGTTTAAAATCCACAAAAGACTTGCTTTGTGTCGTTTATTTTCTTACGAATCTTCTCCAAGTTTTTCCAGACGGTGAGTATTTAGTTAATAGTGGGTCTAGCAAGCCTGCAACAGATCCTGTCTAAGCTTGAGGGGTAGAATGGTAGGAGGATGTTTAGCAGAAAGAAATGATGTTAACAAATTATATCCTTGAATTTATTCAACGAGCTATCTGGCTCTTCAACAAATGCGGGGGTGAACTCTTTAAGAAAAATTAGAGGGAGCTAGTGAGGGATTACTAATTCTCTATTACCTCTCAAATTTATTGGATAGAGCTCGGGTGTGAGCTCTGGTTGAAAAATTGAAGGTTGTTATTCCTCCTGTGGTTGGATATGGTGGACGGCCACCATTGCACTGTTGGGTCGATAATTGTTTGAGTCCATTGATACTTCAAAAAGTTTTAGTGCGGGAGAGTACTCCAAGTGAGTTTATAAGCCAAGCTTACAAAACTTAGGAAGTGGCGTGTTTCAGCGGTTCCTGATACCTGTTTTCCCTCGTCTTACCCATCATCTCTAACTAGCATCTATTAGATACTTTATCATATCACTGTCCACCTGATAATTGTAGTGTGCTGCTCGCTTGAACAGGTCCGCTCTGTCCTTTACCGTCAGAATATTTGAATCGCTCAACCGGTGGACCTTCTGCCCCCGCCGATTTTTTGTTCTAGAGGCGTGCGATTACGATAAGAACTATTTCATCAAACTCGGAGTATGAGATATCTGTTCTGTCGGCATCGATTCGATATTCGGGTTTACTCTAAGTATAGGTCCCTTTGATACCCACTGCAAGTCACGAAAGCTACTCATGGAATTTTGGATCAGGTTCCTGCTGCAAAAGAGCTCAATAAAACGCCTAAGATTATTTTTAGGCGCAGGATTCTTTACAGTCAGTCTACTAATTTATCGATATCGATTAGAATTGGTATATAAATATAAGTCTTCACTAGTCCAAGTCGAACTAGTTTTAAACATGACATATTAAATTAAAATTAAATTATTTTACAAATATTTGTATATACATATATATTTATAACACCAGAAAAAGCTTTTTGCTCTATTTTAAGTAAACAAATGTTTAATTCTCTCTCTCTCTCTCTCTCCCTCTTTGCAGATAATGACGTTGAGAGCGTACTCGCCGAATCGCAGGCAATTGTTTTGAGCGCCTCACAACAACGTCAACAACAATTAATTAATCAACATATGCTCGAATCGCAAACGTCGGTGAGCAGTGGCGCCTCAATACAGACAGTGTTGCAGCAGTCGATGTATGCGAGTACGACGAGCACTAATAGTTTACAACAACAACAACAACAACAACAACAACAACAACAACATCTACAACGTACCGGTAGCATATCAAGTAATAATACAACACCGGCACACAGAGCAGCCACAGCAACACCAACAAAAACACAACAACAGCTAACAGCAGCAGCGGCAGCAGCAGCAGCGAATAACAGCGGCAATAACAGTGCGTCTAACAGTAATCAGATATTAACAGGAGCACAGAGTGTTTCATATGCCACAGAAGCATTGATAACATTGCGACCGCAGTTACAGCAGACAAATTCATTACAACAACAACAACAACAACAGCTGCCACCAGCTGAGTGCATAAACTCGCTGTTGGAGCACATCAGTCCGGCAGCGGCAGCAGCGGCTATGAGCGGTGAGGGTGTGCTGAATATTGCCGATGTTGCCGATTTGCTGCATCCGCAACACGCGATCATAACGGGTAAAAATAAGCATCAACAGCGTATACTTTATTGCCAATTTAGCACACTGTGAGATTTTATTATTATTTTTGTTTATTTTTTTTTCAGGTGGACGCTCACATGGCGGCTGTCCGCTGATCATCTTTCCGGATAATAATAATTTCAATTTATTGGAAGAAGCGGATTATCAAAAATTAATTTTATATCTCACATCAGTGCCATCGTAAGTTTATTGAGAGAAGATTTTTTTTTAATTAATTAAATAAATAATTTTGTACAATTTTCAGGCTGCAAGATACCGATTTGGGCTTTCAGCTAATCATCGATCGACGAAAAGACAAGTGGACATCAGTGAAAACAGCACTACAGAGAATCTCGGTAATTAATATATTATATTTACATTCGAGAGAAGCTCAAGCTCGGCGCTCGCTTTTCGTATTTGAGAAGGAAAATCCGGAAATTTAAGGGGTTAAGGGCATTTTATTGGGTTTTCGTACAGGTGCATGGCAAAACACTGACGATTATGAGGACTGTATATATAGATATGGCACTGAAAGTAGCATCCCAATAGGCACCTTATTGAAGCCTAACCTCCACCTAGGCACATCAAAAGGGAGTACTTCATATGAAGAGCACCATCCAGCAATACGTGCAACAACGGCGTACAGACAAGCACTGAACGCCATTCACCAGGAACACCTTCAAAGACTCCCTTCCCGTGAATGGCGTGCTCGGAGTTGAACCACCACCAATTGCAGACAACGAGCTCGAGCTGCCTCGAGAGACCCGCGTGACTCTGGCACAACTTAGGTCTGGATATTGTAGCAGGTTAAACTCCTACTTATCCAGACTCGACCCCAGCATACCCAACGTGTGTCCTGCATGTGGAGAGTCTCCGCACGACACTAACCACCTCTTCACATGCCCGCTTAAACCGCCTCATATAACCCCCCTCTCCCTTTGGTACAATCCTGTCGAAAGAGCACGTTTCCTGGACCTCGGCGACTTAGAATGATTAAGCCTGTCCTAAGCGGGTGTAAAGGAACCGCTACAACAACAACAACTAGGTATATGATCGCGAATGGTAAATTCCAGCGCATTCAAAAATTGTAGAAAGGTTTTAACCTCAATGGCAAGCCGTCTGATACATCAAGTATCGGGGTTTTAATCACAAAAGAAACTTAAGACTTAAGTTGTTGATGCTTAAGTGTGTACTAAATGGCAACCCCCAGTTGAGTTCGTCCTTCTCAAATGTTAAAAAATATAATTTCTTTTCAGGAAAAAATATTTCTGTACCTTTAAAAAATACTACTAAAACTTTTTCTCCCTTCACAGATCTACTTCCCCGGCATAGTGCACGTGGTGTACGTCTTGCGGCCATCAGGACTATTTCAAAAAGCCATATCCGAAGTGAGCACAAAATTTTCAAAAGATGAATATCGTTTTCGTTTGGTGATTTGCTCGGCGCTTAGTGATTTGCACGAGTATATAGATAAAAGTCAGCTAACGGTGGATATGGGCGGCACTTTAATCTATTCGCATCACGAGTGGATACAGCAGCGCATAGTAAGGAAAAATTGCAGTTTTAAATTAAAAAAAAACATAAATATTAAAATTTCCAACTTCTCTCCAACAGTCACTTGAAAAATTCTCTAGTCTCACGCATCAAGTCTCAACGGAATTGGATATTTTCATACAAACCATACATGATACGGAATTTCCCAACTCGGTGGAGGCCACGCAGAGATTGATTGATGTGCAAGGCAATGATTATGAGCGTTTGAAGGTTATTTTGTTTTTTTATCAATTTATTCGAAGTAATAAATTGTTTATTTTCTACAAATTTTAGGAGGAGATTTTGGCTGCTGCAAAACATGGCGAAACTTTGTTGAATAACATTAAAGGCAATGAGGAAATAAAAGAATTCTCAGAGCGCACCGGCAATGTTAGCGCAATTGAGCGGTAAATATTCAAGTTATCTTTTCTTCACGCCTCTGTGTACTCTTCTATTAATCATTGGTGCTTTCCTTTGGCTTCTCTTGATTAAGTATATATAGCAATTCTCTACTGCCTTAATTTAAAAAAAGAACCTCTTTAGCCACAACTCCAAAAACCCTCTTGAGTAATTCCTTGAAATTTCCTTTCCACCCTCTCCTTCTTTAATAGTAAATTAACAAAAAAAAAATATGTATCCTCTTTTTTCTTACACATATTTTTCACTTTACTGACTTTTTTCTAATGTATAAAAAAAATTTAATTATTTTGCCTAATATACATATAGCTCTGCACTGGTTTTGTAAAGTGATTTAAACAAATTTAATTGTAATTGTAATTTCGATACGATTAAGTCATATATTGTTGTTGGTAATTTCTTTGAGAAAAAAAAAATCGTTGAACACATTTTGGTGAAGATTTACACGCACATATACATAAAAATAAATTTATTTTTTTTTTTTGTTAATTTTATGAAAAACATTTTTTATGAAAATTTTATAGATGCCCCAGTTCCGTATGATTCTTGAAGAGAAAAATTCAGAATTAATCTATTGTATATTATGCCTTTTCCGTATCTGAGCCCTTGAGAAATATACTTTTTTTTTAGCTGAAGTTTTTATTATTCTAACGAAACCAGTTTGCCTCATTTTCCAGGTTGAAAGTAATGAAAAATAGTTATAAAATGCGTTAAAAAAGTTTTTCATAAAATATATGTATGCATTTATTTATCAATTTCTATTTGTCACTTTGAAATTATTTACTCTCAGAATTGTTTTTTTATTTACATATGGGTTATCCATGTCCTTTTTTCAACGAAACCCTTGAATCTTTTGGATAGGAAAAAGTCACAGGGTGTCAAATGTGATGAAAACCGTGGCTGTAGCATGATTACGGTATGTTTTTTGTGCATTTCTCTTTTTTGTCTCTCATGAGCACTTCAAAGGATCGATTAGACATTGTTTTGATGTCATAATTCCATACCAATGAGTCTTCTATGATCCTTTTATGGAAAGTAAAATAATTTGTAATTTCATTAATCAATTCTTATTAAAAATTCAACAATTTCGGAATGATCTTAACAGCCGGCCCTAGCATGAGTCGATATCGCGATTGAAATCCTCAGCAAATTCTCTTATAGTGATTCTCCATAATAAATTTTTTCAGTTTCTCAGCATTTTGATCTGTTGGTGATGTGCCGGGTCGAGTGAGAGGGCATTACTCCACTCTTCTCTATCTTTATACAAATTCGTTGATACTTTTTTCTCGACCGCAGACAAATTATTTATATGTAAAATAATTAAATGTTCTTTTTTTGTTTCTCAATAATTTTTGTACATTCATACACATTCACACATATCGTAAACACCTCAATAACACCATTGCATGTTAAATATACAAGTTTAGCTTCATACATTGTCTCACACTACACCGGCTTTTGTTGTTGCCTACATTTCAAATATATAAAATTTATTCTTTTTCAACTCGGTAAAAAAAATATGCTTAATCATAAGTAATGTTGTTGCAGTTGTTGTTGTAAAATATATCAAATCGATTTCTTTCTAATTTTTTTTTGTCTATAAATTTAAATGTTGCATGTTTGTTATTAAAAGTAAATATTAAATACTAATATTTAAAAATCCATGAAAAATGTTATAAATGTAATAACTAACAGTATTTAGAAGATTTAAAAAAATAAATAACTGCAGAGTCGAAAAGAAAAAATCAAACTTTTGAAGCCTAAAATTATACTATAAAAAAATTATTCAAACTGTCGGTCGCTTAAACATCTTGTATTGTATATTATATACATATTTTTTATATGAATTTCTTTGTACATACACTCAACATCCAACAACAATGTATACCGGTACCTCACCTACATCTCAATATTTATCTCAATCTATTAAAAATCAAAATTTCAAGAACACACCACAAAATACACTGAGAACCAAAATTAACCGCACTCCGCCACGACGGTTACACTCTCTGACTCACCTGTTAAGTTTTCAATTATTTACTCACTTGTCTCTCTCATTACTCTGCCACTGCTCTCATAAGCATATACTGTTTTTTGTCTCTCTCTCTCTCTCTCTCCATTTCACAACAAAAAAAAATCACAAAATTTCGCGTTTCTTAAAAATAATTTACTTTACACCAAAAACAACAACAAAAAATGTATTTCACTGCGGTTTTAAAAATATATTTATATTTTTTTTTTCAATAATTTAAAAATGGAAAAAATTAAAAAAAACTCGGTATACTTGCCGCAAACTTGCAAATGCCACACATTGGCTATTGGCCATGCTCTCTCTCTCTCTCTGTCTCTCACTCACGCAGACCCAGTGCAGGGAACGCCTGCAATCGTCCATCACATCAAATAATCTATCATCAACAATATAAATTCAAAAAACCACAACATTTTGATGATTGTCGCGATTATCGCAGACTCTTGGTGCAGCTGGAGGAGACCGAACGGCGTTTCGATGAATTCTGGCGTACGCATAGGAATCGCTTGCAGCAGTGTTTGGAGTTGCGACGCTTCGAGCAGGACTTCCGGGAGCTGCAGGTGAGAATATTATTTATTTATTGTTTTTTTTTTTTAATATAATTTTTAATTCATTTTTTTTTTTCAACAGACAATTTTTGATGCCCACCTAAAGTGCGTCGCCGAGATGACCGAAATTGGTGAGAGTGTTGAGCGTGTGGACGCACTAATGGCCTATACAAAACACTATCAGGAACTGAGTCGTGTGGATATTGAGCGTGCGGGTGAAGTCATTAGCGCTGGACAACAATTGTTGGGCGTACGTGGCGTCTATCCGTGGGAGATTGTGCAGCCGAAATGCGACGAGTTACAACGTGTTTGCGATATAATATCGGAGCGTCTGTGCAAGCGTCTCGAGATACTTGCCAAGAATCGTGAACTAATGGAGAGAGTAGAAAAGGTAAAGAAATTGGAAGCTAATACCCTTAAAGTCTAAAACTATATACGTAAGATAATTATAAATGAATTTAAAACAAAAATCTGTCTTTAGGCTAATCAATGGTGTGCCAATGGCGTAGAGCTTTTGGCTTCCCAACGCATTGAGAAATATTCGGCTTCACCAGAAATTGCCGAACAGAGTTTACAAGAAATACAAGCTTTCATTGCTTCCGCAGCGGAATTTAAATTATCTAGTCCAAGTGAATTTAAGAAAATCTTCCTCGAGAGTACAACACCGGAGACCAAAGCGCTTGTATCACAAGTAAGTGTAGTTTAATAGAAAATTATATGAAAAATATGGAAAAGGTTTGAAGATTTTATAACATCTGGACCTAAAACCATAACCAAGCGACAAACTCTCAAGAAGTTTAAAATATTTCCTTTTTTTAATTTTAAAAAACCGGCTGGGCCAACGTAATTATATATAAAATTATTCGGTACCACATTTTTTACCACCCTAATGAAACTAATTTACAAACCGCACACTCTTTTTAATGCACGTGAGCGCAATTTAGAATTTCCAGTACATAAAAGAAATGGTTTCAAAACATATGTGAGCACTTAAATACCCTTAACAAGTGGAGGTAATTGCTATATATTGATGAGTGCATAAGTTCGTGCCCGATTCCGCTGGATGCCGTACGAATCGGTTGAGAGTGGCGCTCGTGAAAGAAATATATACGTATTATATATCGTTGGAAAGGTGACAGTCCGAACTGTTAATCAAGCATAAAATAACTTCATTTTGATTTGAGTTGCTTAGTGAAAAGACGCATGGAAGATGAACAACGAAAAAGATCATAAGCGTCATATTATGTTATACGAATTCCGCAAAGGAAAAACAGTGGGCGCTGCAACTAAAGATATTCGCGAAGTTTATTTGAACCGTGCTCCAGCACTCCGCACAGTAAAGAAATGGTTCGCGAAATTTCGTTCTGGAGATTTTAACCTCGAAGATCAACCTCGCAGTGGACGGCCTTCTGAGCTTGATGACGATGTTCTAAGGACTTTAGTTGCGAATAACTCACGTATTTCGACGGAAGAGGTTGCCAGTGAATTGAACGTCAACAAATCAATTGCGTTTCGTCGTTTAAAAAAGGTTGGGTACACTTTGAAGCTCGATACATGGGTGCCACATCAGTTGAGTGAAAAGAACAAAGTGGACCGTATGTCAACAGCAATTTCTTTGCTTCGACGGTTCAAAAACGAACCTTTTTTGGATCGGCTCGTGACTGGTGATGAAAAATGAGTCCTGTACAAAAATGTTCAACGCAAAAGAACATGGAAACAGGCACACGAAGCGGCGGAACCGATGTCGAAAGGTGGATTACATCCGATGAAGGTACTGATGTGCATTTGGTGGGATATCCGAGGCGTGATCTATTTTGAGCTCTTGCCAGCTGGAGAAACGATCACTGCCAACAAGTATTGTCGGCAATTGGTCGAATTGACGAAAGCAATTGATGAAAAACGTCCGATTTTGGCCAATCGCAAAGGAGTTCTTTTCCATCATGACAACGCCAGGCCACATGTTGCAAAACCGACCCTGGCCAAACTGAAGGAGATGAATTGGGAAATCATGCTGCATCCCCCATATTCACCCGAAATTGCACCTTCTGATTATCTTTTGTTTCGATCGCTGCAGAACAATTTGAATGGAAAAAAATTTAAAAATGTGGAAGACGTCAAAAACCACCTTGACACCTTTTTCAACGAGAAACCGCGCGATTTCTATGAATCAGGCATCCGTAAATTGGTTGAACGTTGGGAGTGGATTGCCGAACATGATGGCGAATACATAATTGATTAATAAAAGCGCTTTCTTCAAAAAATTTCAATTTTAGTTTGCACTTGAAATCGGGCACGAACTTATGCACTCATCCTAAATGCAGAGTGCAAAACCAATCTTGAACCCTAATCAAAAAGTACAATAAAACGGACAAACACTAGGTTGATTGCGGTCAGAAGCATTTTACACTGAAATATTATGCATCAGAGAATGCAATATTTGAAAAAAAAAATTAAAATATATTTTAAGCTGTGTGCGTTCAGTTTGACAAAGACAAACAGAAATATTCTGTGGTTCCTGATTCTTATACATACACGTATATGTACGTACTTTGTATACATAGTCGAATATATCCACATGTACATAATAAAATTATATTTTTTTTTTTTGCCTTAAATTCCATACAAATTTTTTTTTAATATTGTACATCATACTATTCTAGAGACTTTAGCAAAATCAATTTTTAACTTTTTTTGGGCATCGTCAAGTTGGTAAAAACATTCTTCATTTTAGTCCTATAAATTTACGTATTACCCTAATGTACAATATACCTTCCAACTCATCAAAATATTTTATTCTGAGCTACACACATACACATGTACGTATATAGATTGGGGTGGTCGTCTAAAATTAAAAACGCTTCTTTTTGCTGAATATAACTTATTGCGTTCGCAGATTTGAGAAAAAGTCTGAGATCTGAAATAAGATCGATTTCTACTCATGTTTTTTCTTGATGAAAATTATTATTTAAAAAAAATGTGCCTCTTAACGTACGTAAGTATTTTTTTATATTTTATTTATTTTTTTTTTTATTTTTTTTTTTATTTTTTTATTTTGTTTTTTTATTTTTTTTTTATTTTTTTTTATTTTTCTAATTTTTTTTTTATATTTTTTTATTTATTAATTTTTTTTGATTAAATTTATATTATATTTATGAAGATTTTCTTCAAAAAAAAAATTCAGTAGCTCTATATAGTGCGCCATTTTTGTATATTTTTTCTACAATATTTTTGGAGTTTTTTATTTAAATCATTGGAAAATTTAAATTTTTGACTATCACTCTCTTACTCTACTATGAGTTGGCTGTATGATGACTTGCGATAAAAGAACACCATAAACCTGTTAATCTAAATACAACAAAGATCTGCGCTGATCAATACAGATGTTGGACGAAAGACTATACAGTGCAAGGCCACCAGTACTTAATGGGTTAACTACGATGGATGTATGACCCGGTTTCACCCTAATCGAAAGTTAAGCCATACTTTTAAGAAGATTTCAACTACTAAATAAGATATCTTACCGATTAACCTTCGCTGACTTTATCACAGATTTCAAGGTAGTTATTTCGGATAGGAAGCAATGAGGTAGAATTAGTAACAGCACGTCCGGACTCGATTATTTTTTATATGGATGGGTCATAACTAGCTAACAGGGTTTGTGGCGGAATCTACTCCACACAGCTAAGTATTAATGAATATTTTCATTTACCAAAACACTGTAGTGTGTCTCGAGCGGTACTACCAGCTATGCATGAGGCTGCCAATCAGCACTCTCAGAAAATTGTATCCATAACTTTTCCCATAGCTAGTCCGCCCTGGAGTAATAAGTAATCAATTCATAAATTGCAGAGAATTTTCGCAGATCGCATAACATCATAGGCCACGAGCGGTTATCGAGATATCTACCATATAGGGTCTTCTTACAGCGTATTTTCTATTGGACACACACACCTAGAGGCTAGGTGGACAATTAAAAGACCTCTTTAGAAGTCGTAGAGAGGAGAAAGAACTTAAAACCTTAAGGCACTTCCTCTTTTTTAATGCCAAATACTTTAAAGCATTAGGTGGAAGTCTCAAGGCATCACAGCCTTTGGAGACTTGAGCAGAATGCAAAGATTCGCCGTTTGCTCCGTTGTGCAAACTCCATAGAGTTGCCTATCGGATGGTGCTCATTAACATCTTCAGTAATAGAATGAGTCTACTTACTCTGCCCTAAGTGTTTGACGCTGCCACAGCCCCAGCCACATCTGTCTACCCACATGCCGATCACTCTAATGTGAAAAAATTTTAATATCGCAATATTAATATGAACACAAAATTTAAAGTACAGTTGGCACTGCTTTAAGTATGACATAAAAATATATTAAATTAAGACTCTTACACAGCGGCATTGAATTTTCACTGAGTCTGCTTAAGTAGTTAAGTACGCCTCTAAAATGTAGATAATTTTCACGAACAAGCAATTTTCTTCCGTCAAATAAGATCGCTTACATGAATGTTTCAATTAATTTAGCATTAAATTTCATATATTTTATATTTTTTCAACAATCACTTAGAAAGCTTGTAATTAATTTCTATAATTTTTTCTTCCCTCACCCAAAAAATATACGATTGAATTGATTTCTGCTAATTTTCCACATTTACTCTTTATAAAGTTTGTTATAAAAACCGTTTGAGAATTGCAGAACCGAAGTAAAATGTTCTCACTGGTTTCCCATACAGTGATGTAAAAATTTCATTCATGGTGCGCACTCTGGCGGTGCTGCTATTACAAAGACACAAGAGGTGTGTTTATTGTTAAAAGGCCTAAAAGTATGCAATGTTTTTTTTGGCAATTTCGATTAAGCAGCAAACTTTTAGCGGTCTTTTGTTGCTGCCAAAAGATTACAAGCTGGTTGAAAATTGCAAATACCAACAATTATATGCCTAAAAGTATGCAACAAAATTTTTTATTTTTTATTTTATTTTTTAATTATCCACAATACTCGTATATCAACGCTTCACTGTAGCAACAATTCTATTTATTTTGAGCATTAGCCATGCTTTGTGAATCACAGTCGAGCTTTATTGTTACTGATATTATACATAATTACGCACATATTCACTCATTCATACATATATCAATGGCCACATGCTTAAATAATGTACATACCATATAGTAAATACTTTGAGTGATCGGTTGTTGTGCACGCCAAGCGCAGCAAAATATTCAGTTTTCGCCCATACGCCAATTCAAAGGGCAGCGAAGCTCAATTTTCAATACGAATCTTGCGTCTGCGTAATTTTTTTTTGATTTGTCTCTCATTTTTTTTCTCCATTTTTTTTTAAATATTGTACATACATACGAGTCTCTCGTTTCGTCGTAACTCAGCATTTTTATGCTTTTATCACATTGTAGTGATAAAAAAAATTCACACTCACACATACACACATACATACTCGTACATCGGTATATGGTATACAGGCATGCAAACCCGAGTTTATTTGCATAAATTTTGTTAGAATCGCAAGCAAAAATCCACAAGCTTATCGGCGTGATTGGAAAAAAAAGAAACAACAACAACAACAACTAGAAATGTCCGTAATTTCGAGCGATATCTGCTACTTTCGGCGCTGGTCCAGTTCGTCTATGGCAATGGCCAGCAGCGCAGCGCGATTGTGTAACAGTGAGGCTGCTAATGTTGATCAAAAACAAAATTGTTGTTGCATTTATCATAGTAATGAAAAATGTAATAGCAACAACAACAACAACAGCAGCAACAACCAAAGTAACATTAGTAGTGACAGTGCGTGTGGAAGTGGCCAAAATGATAATAAAAGTGTTTACAATAAGGAGACGCATAAGCAAATCAAAGAAAATTACAACAACGCCAACAAGCGCGACGTCTGTGCCGATGACGCGTCGTCGTCCATGCTGCCAGTGAGTAATGAATGCAGTTTATCGTACAATTGCCTTTTATTATTAAATTGTTTTTTTTTTTAATATTTTAATTATATATTTAAAAAAAATTTTCTCCGCTTTGCAAGTTGTTGCTTATCAGCAGTGGTTGCCATTGCCATTTGTGAAAAAGTGCAAAAATAAAATATTTTTATTTACTATTATTTTTACTATTTACAAGTGTTTTCCGCTAAGTGAATATTACATATGCATACATACATATGTATGTGCATATATACAGATACATACATATGTCCACTGTGATTTCAAACGTCTAGTCAACAGCTCGTTTTGCGACACTTCAGCGCCAAATAGCATAGTCTCCAACATCCGATCACTTAACCCATATTTGTCCGCCAATAAATGTATGTATACGTGTATGCGACATATATATGTATGTACCTATATATGTATATAAAAAATATGAATCAGTGTTGTTGCGGCGCCCAGTTTACCGGTCTCGACTCAGATCCCACTTAACCAATTAAAGTTCTACCGTCCTCTGCCTATAAAGTGCGAGGCTGTTAGAGGTTTTGTTGTAGTTTATCGGAAAAGTAGTTGAAATCGAGGTCTGTATACCACAGTAGCAAAGCAGAAGTAAACTTTTCGAAATCCAAAGTGATTGGGAATTTTAATTTTTAATATATATATCACTTTACAAGAGCTGAAGTTTCTATAGTCCAAATTCAAGTTCATGACAAGTTCTAAGAATCCACCCGGCTACAGCAGCCGATACCCATCGTCACTCGTTTTTAAGTAGTCTTATTCCTTTAATTATCAGGGTAGGGTCAGCATTTAAACTTTCTATATCAGAGCGGAGCCCGAGGTTTCTGTACCGTAGTTCTACTAATCTATAGTGAACTTACCATAATGGGTGCCTGAATCGAAAATACCGTGCAGGAAATAGATGGGAATGTTTTTAACCCCGTGTGTGTCTCTTCTGGAGAGATATGCTTTACGTCAGGTCAGCAAATGCTGGGCTAATACAAAAACGTGCCGGGTTGCAAGAATTTTTTGGGCTGTGAGTTTACCCTCGTCCATAAGAAAACTGATAATTCGTTCAAGTGAGATCTTCTCCTGAATCAGCTAGTTACTCTGTAACCTCAGCTGAGTATGTCTCGTACGAACAGCCTTAAAAGAAGTTTTTAATTTGAGTTTTACCTTTCTGAGCGGAAGCCAACTGCTTTCGAGCCACCAAAAATATGATGGGCTTGCAAGAATGAGATCCTTTGAGTCAATATTACAGTGCTGGAAACGGGTAGATATTCACATGAACACAGCGAGACCACTAGTCGATAAACAGTAAGCTAAGGCGTATCAGGTAGCAAGTCCTTTTGACCTGTAATGGATCTGTGGAGATCAAGAGATATTGTGATTTTCTAGTGGCTTATATGAGAGCTCGCAGATTGTCTAAGTGCGATCTACTACTAGCTTAGCTACGTAGAAGCTTTCCTCTTGAGATTGACAGCTGAATATTTCCGAGTAGTTGTCATGCTAATCCGTAATGAGCTCGCAAGAGGGAGAACTCTCAATATCACCGTGCAGGAGACGGAGTTGCCTTCGACGGCGAGTGGCCTTGTTCTAAATAGTGAAACACTTCGTCGTCAAATCAAAGTTTATCGGAAAAGTAGTCGAAATCGAGATATGTGTACCAAATGCTGGGTTAATAACAAAAAGTGGATCGGGCTCGAAGAATCAGCCTGAACTCGTTAAGTCATACTTATAGTTCTTGTTTAGGATTACTCCTATGTTTAGAAACTATCTAATTGGTATGACTGCAGTCAATCTCAGGTTCTAAAAACTGGTCTGATGTTGAGTCAGTCTAGAACTTAGCGAAGGGATCTCGCAACTTTGTTCTCAGATTATAAAAGAAAACAAACCCCAGCCATCTATCGAGCATTAGAGCGGTCTCGTGATTAGCTTTGAGTATTTATGAAGTTATAAACTCTTACTCGGCCGTTCGGCAGTCGTTCTATAATGGTTTTGGTATCAGAGTCAGTTCTAGTTTCTGCAGTCTTCGTTTTGAAATTGCAGCTCAAGGGATTTATAGCCTGGAGCTGACGTTTATAATGTTATTTTTTACGGAGCCCATTGTCACTCGCTCCCATGGATCTCCGCTCTGACAGAAACTGTGTCGGGATTTTCAAAAATTTTCAACCAAAATCGACTATTTGTCACATCTCTTTCACATACATATATAGGTATATGTACGCGTATGAGTGCATGCATTAATGTGGCATGTTGCAGCATGTGTTGCAGCGAATTTACTTTGGGGCTTGCAGAAATTCCAGTTCGCATGTACTTGTATGTCTCGCTGCTGCACTACAAACACTTTTATTTCCTTCAACGCCAATTCATTTACCTTGGTTGGCCTTTAATGGTCGCACTGGTGGCCACAAAACGTGCGTGCGTGCGTCCGTCCAAGCGCATGCGCAATAGTTAGTTGGCCGACAACGAGTTACGCGCCCACAAAATGTTTATAGTATGTTAATGTTGTTCTTGTAATTGCATGTTGCCGCAACAGTTAATCCCGATTGGGGCAATTGAAGTTGAAATTGACTCAATCGAAAATCGAAAAATCAAAAATCATCAAAGAGCAGCAAAACAAATTGCTGAAAATGGTTATTGGTGTGGCTGTTGCACTTGTTGTTATCACGTTTGGGTCGTGTATATGCTATAGTGATTTTAATATGTACATAAGTATATATTGCTACAACAGCATGTTGCAACTTCAACTCGTTTGCGCGGCTACTGAACTCCGCTGAGTTGCTGCAATCATTTGTTGTTGTTTTCAAGCAGCGTATTTCCATGTTACTCATATTTCCTTTAAGGATATGTATGGTATACATACATATGTATGCTGTATATACATATTTTTGTATATCCATATATGTATGTATATATATGTAGTTGTCTTGTTATTGCCACAATTGCTACCTCTTGACAGCTTGACTGCATTCATTTGCTGCGCAGCTGCAATAGCAATTGCTTTAATTGTTCTTTAAGTCTCAGCAATAGCAACATAACAACAACAATAAAAGATTCTTGAGCATGCAGTCTGTAATTCTATCTTTCATCAAATCAGTATTTATTTTTTTCCATTGATTACCCCGACTGCACCGACAAGCATCTCATTTCTCTTTGGAATTCTTTTCTCATTGATTATATCGGGATAAGTACTGACGATGCAACTAACGGTTACGTAACTGCATATTGAATTACAAAAACAAGTTATCAAGAGAATTCCTTGAATTGATACTTACAGACGTACTTGTGTTTTACAACAATATTGAAATTACACCGATTGATCGCTGTCACGTTCAACTTTAAAGACTCTTATTGTTTCTTGAAGGAAAAAATAACAATGAATTCAAAGTAACTTAAAGTCAAATGCCTTCCTTGACTTCTTTTGACATGAGCTGCACACTTGAGAATCTGTAAGTGAATATACCTATGTATGTCTCCTGATGTGGTTTTGGTCTCTAAAACTGAGAACCAAACTGAGCAAACTGAGCTCAGGAAAAATACAAAGTTACCCTTCTGAAGCACTTATCCATAGACAAAAAAATATGAACGCATATGCCACTTATAGTTCAGTCAGCTCCCTTCCGTACCTCACTTCCATATAGGCAAATAATTGTCAAATGTTATGCTCGCACATTTCAACTACGAATCAGCTTATCTGTTGGCGGCTGTTAGTGTGCTTACTTACCTCTCAACAAATTTCAAATTTTTTTACTCAAATCTTGTTCAAATCTAATCGCCAGTCAAATATACGTCAACTATGTTACAATAAATAATTAATTTCTTGAAGAAGAAAAACTTCCATTGACTTTGTTTATTTCAAATTAAAGTATAAAAGACTATACAAGCCGGCTTTACGGAAAAAATTCATATCACACATGATTTCTCTCTTACGGTCGTCCGAAACGTTCATTTAGATGACCCCGTCACGAGATAAGTGGTATCAGCTGATCTGGTACGTCGTTGTCTGGTTAAAATAGTGATAAATATTGCTCTGCAGTTGAGCGGTCTTTATGGCATCCTCATTGCTCTCCGGAATAACAATCTTCAGGTAGAATTTATTAAATTTAAAAGAAAGTACAGATATGGTGATAGCGAGCGAAATAGTCGAGTGGTTAGCATTGCGTATTGGCGTTCGGAAGGGCAGGGTTCAAATGCTGATTCGACCAACATCTAAAATAAAAGAGTTTTATTTTCTCTAATTGCGGTTGCTCCTCGGTAGGGGCTAATACCAAGCCCTCCGAGTGTATTTCTGCCATGAAAATCAAGGCTCTACCTAAAAGTCCATCAGCCATTCGGAGGTGGCTTACAAGAAACTGTAGGTCCCTCTCTTTGTTGGGAAAACATCAAGACGCACGCCACAAATTGATGAAAACTTTCGGTAAAAAATTATATTTCGCTATATCTGGCAGACTCCTGGCACGATGAATCCGAAAATGGATGATTAAACCGCAGATGGTTGTTGGAGCGGCTCCTACTCAGCACTATTTGAGCGTAAACATCCGCGTCGAGAGTCGGTCTCATCGATGTGGCGTAATAAAAGTTGTAAACCACCAGTCTCATGAGTTCAAAGTGAGTTGTTACAACCGAATCGATATTAGTTTCGAGATTTAAAAGACTATATAGTTCAACTTTTCTGGCTTACGTGGTGACTCGATCATCCACCCCATATTTTCGGCGTATTATTAGTGAATATCTCTTGTTATTTCTTTCCAGCCGTACTTCCCCCAACAGATTACCGTCGATAGTGCTGCTTGATATGATGGATCTCGAATGACGTGGACCTGGTATAGACTGTTGGCTGCTTGCTTGCTTGAGAGCTCGGCGCTATGGTTGCTATATTATTGGTGGACGTGTCTCGCTTCTAATTATGCAGAGTAAACTGAATCCTTCTGCTGGAAGAGTTTTTTTTGGCGGTGATATGGTTTTGCCCTGTTAAAAATGCGTTGAGGCGGGCAAAAAGGACTTGTTTTCATGCCATCCTGCGCTGAATAGATTTAGACGGGTGGAAAGGACGAGTTTTTGCGCAATCGTCTATGCGATAATCTGTTCATATCATAGTAGTAGCCGAAATTGGCGCCCTAACACGTCTTCATAATGGGATTTCCACCTCCCATTCTTTCTCTACCAGCCACGTCCACGGTTTATTATGGTCGGTGATGCCGGTTGACATTGCACTGCCATCAAAGTACAAAATTTGATATTGTGCACTCGTATCTTCAGCAAACACCGAAAATCATCGAAATCGGAAAGCTTCATCATTTAGCTCCCTCATTCAGATGACCTAAGTTTAGTTATATAGCATATTTAATTAGTATTTCTATTTTAAGTAAACCTCTAAGGCCAAAAACTCTATATAAATCAAAGCGTTTGTATTTTCATAAAAAAAATCAAAAAAATTAGTCTTTAATCTATAGAAGTTCCAAAAAGTCATTTAAAACTATAATTAATTATTATCAACTCAAACCACAACATGTTGCGACAAACTTGTTTGACGTTCGAAGCGCACATGTTGCACATCGAACATGTTGCAAGCGAATGTATACCTTTTGATCTTTCCTATTTTCTATTTTTCCATTATAAAAATTCTTTGCAAAAATTCTAAATCATACATCATACTGCTGAGCACACTTGAACTGACCTCGCCACTGTCAAGAGGCAGCGTTAACCAGGCCAGCACCTCACAATCATAGAGCCAACTAACCAACACTCAACAGTTTGAACTGGCTTTTGGTATCAATAACTACCAACGCTACAATTACCACAAACCAAGCCAAACGTTCTACAAACCGGCCTCGCACAACTGCGTCGCCTGACAGTATCAGTGCAAATCGAGGTTTATAAGTTAAACTTGAAAATTTTTATTTTTTTTTTTTTTGTTTGCCACTCCATGCGCGCGCTGCGCCTGCCCACCAACGACAATGCCAGCGGCTGTGGTTTGTTGTGAAACAGGATTTTATTGCAGCATAAGAAGTTGCAACGTCGATATTATGCATTGTTGCCGTGCAAAATTCTAAGTTCAATTACATATATACACGTACACACATAAGAGTACTCGTACATACATATATAAAACCTGAAATCACCGGTCGGATTACACAATTACAATTCGTAATCTACTTCTTTTGCGAGGGGCAAGTGGTTGGTAGAAGGGGGTTCAAAGTATGGCAAGAATTGTAATTGTTGAGCAAACCGCAGTTGAGTGATTATGGTTTCTTTCTTTATACTTAACATATGTAAGTACAAATTCTGATGCCAACTCAATTGTAGGCGAATAATGCAATTTGGGTTTCCCCTCTCCTTTTTTGCAAGTCTTTCACGGGTGTTTGCACGAATTGACGCAAACAGAAGCACCTCAGCGGTACGGTGTATTGATGGTTTGCCAACAAATGGAGGGATCTAGAGTTTACCCTAAGCCACCACCGAATGGCTGATGGACTTTTTTGAAGAGCTTTTATTTCTTGTGAGATATATACTTGGAAGGGTTGACAATCCACGACTAAGAGCGACCTTAATTAGAAACTCATAACTCTCTACATAGTAGCACGCACTGTTATCCACTAGACTACTAACACCGCGACTCAAGCCTTGATTGTACTGTGGGCTCTGGTTCTTTGAATTTCTAGGGAATGGAAAAAATTGTTATTGGGTGTATGCATTAATTCATGCGGTTTTCTAAGAGAGGGCTCTACTAGTATTATAACGCGTCGTGTTCATCTGTGGCTAAATTCATTTCAAAGGCATTGTCATTTTGCGACGTTTTCCGCAGATTTCATTTGTTTTAGCGTGAACAACAACAATTTGTTTCATTCATTTGAAAATGTCGAAATTTATACCAGATCAAGTGTTTTTGCGTGCTAAGTGCGTGAAAAGTGCTACCGAAAGCGATCGTATTTTACTGGACGTTTATGGTGACCATGCTTTAGCTGAACGAACGTGCCAGAAGTGGTTTGCACGGTTTAAAAGTGGCCAACGGCCAACCAACAACATTCACGGCAAAGCTGAATATCCATGTTTATGCTATGTATTTGGTGAGACCACAAGGGTGTGCTCTATTATGAGCTATTGAAATCGGGTCAGACTATCAATGGGGACCTCTACCGAAAACAATTGATTCGTTTGAAAAAGGCCATCGCGGAAAAACGACCAGAATATGCGACCAGACACGAATCAATAATTTTTCATCATGACAACGCTCGGCCAAATGTTGCAAGGCCAGTTAAAAACTATTTGGAAAACTGTGGGTGAGAAGTTCTACCTCAGACATAGCACCTTCCGATTACCACTTACTCAGATCAATGCAGAATGCCCTCACCGGAGTACGCTTCACTTCAGAACAGGGTATCAGAAATTGGCTCGATTCTTTCTCGACCTCCAAGCCTTAGAAGTTCTTTTGGGATTTGATCCACAAACTGCCAGAAAGAAGGGCAAACATCATAGCTTCCGATGGGCAATACTTTGAACATTAAATGTATAACAATTTTTTCACACGAATTAATGCATACACACAATAAAATAACAGTTCTTATACTGAAAATCACCTCTGGGCACCAAAGAGCAGTCAGAAACAGTATACCGTAAGTGTGGTGAAATTGAATACACCATACTATTGGAAACAACCTTTACTATTCACCTTTGTGGGGAAAAGATACAAATAATAATAAATATTCAAATACTAGTTAAGAACTAGAGTTTCTACATAATACTTAGTAGACCATTGCGGAGAAAAGTGATTAAAAAAATTTCAAGCACTTTTTCACCACGCTCTAACAACATAAAAATAGCATAAAAAGAAGAGATTAAATTTTAATAACTAGTTAGAAAATTAAAATTCTGACACATTGTAAGTATTTATTGACCTTGCCAGCGAGTGTTGGCCAGAACCAGCAAGTGGCGTTAAACGGCGTGAAAGAAGAATATTCTGACATTCTTATTCCTATGTAAACATGTATGTAACCCTGTATGAATGTTTTTTACAAAATGGGATTTTGCGTATACACAAATGTAGGTATGTATGTGTTATTTATTATATACAAAGATCTTACTAAAAGCAGATGTAAATATGAGTGTAAGATGATGTGTGTACGTGTATGTACTTTAGAACCAGAAGCATTCAAGTATTCTTAAAGTCGAAGTGGGTCAACGGTGTTGTTTTATTAATCAAGTGGTTTGCATTGACCAAATTATGTCAAATAAATTTTTCATCGCAACATCCCACAGGAGGATATTCAAAAGAACATATTTACATGCATGTATATATACCTATGTATATATTCAATGTAGATATGTATGTATAATATACACATTTTTACATACAATCCGCATACAATTTGTAGTTAGAATGTGGCGAGTCTTAACAAATTTTAATAGTTTGTGTGGGATATTGCTGGTTTGGCAGTGTGACATACATACATTACGCTAATGTAGTAGTAGTGGTAGTAGTAATAGTGGTAGAAGTTGTTGTTGTTAGAAAAATGCTGCCACAAAAAGCATGCTTTATGTGCAAATATCTGAGAATACGGTTGTATTTCGGTTAATACTACACTGTTAGCTACAACCAGTCCGCTGGCTGACCTATTTCAAAACAGGCAAATAGTTTTGTTCAATCGAAAAAGTCTTCAGAAGAAATGTAGGAAGTGGTGGATATGAGTAAGCTAAGAGTAAGCAGAAATGTAGTTGATAATTTTCGCAGTGATAAGTAGGGAAAGAACAAAAAATCCTAATGCAATGAAGAACATTTTTTTTAGATCTCAAAGTCCTTAGTGGCATTTGAGGCATAGAAGAAACGAAAGATGAGAAATTCAGAAACTATTGACTCCTACAAGCTTGAGCAGACTCATTTATAAATCTGAAATGTTGATAAACCTGAACTTTTATTGCAGAGGACCTACAGTAATACCAAGGCTCTTTCGAATATCATTTTAGTTTTTATCAGACTTATGGAGCTAGAATTTTGGAACCAAAAGTATGATACTCTGAACCAGCTGAGAGCACCTTTCAGTAAATTGCACCATATGCTCCCAAGGTTAGACTTCATGAATTGCTTTCAGATGAGTATACCATTTAGAAAAAATTGAGTGAGGCTATAGTAAGAGAGGATGATACCATCTCCATTCACATAGAAATGGTCAGTAGGCCACAAGTGAATAGCATTAGAAAAGCTACTGTATACCGCATATGTATGTATAGGTGGATAGCTTGGCAGCATCGCTGGCCTTATAGTCGCCAATGACGAACTCCAATTTCGTCAACATCTCCAATATCTGGGTCTCGGCTAAAAAAATATTTTTCATAACAAAACAGAAGCTTTCATTAGAGAACTTAGTTCCAATTCAACTAACAGGAACAGATATCTATATAGAACCATAATATGGGTAGTAGGAACCTTAATGTTCTATGGGGTCACAGTCTGGTGACATATTGTTAAGATGACGGCCTTCATGCTCATTACAGTAGCGCTGCCTTCGATTAGAAAAAGAAGGCCTTTGAAACTCTACTTAATCTTTTCCCCTCAGATTTGTATGGTAAATTCATGCGAGCTATAATGTCATAAGGCCCAAGGTAACTCAACCATAACTCTATACCTTTCTCCGATAAGATGAACTGCAACACAAGTTTTCTATGTTTTGGTAGCTTGACAGACACACTGTCATTAAGTCTCTTCAATGCAATCATTATCACCCCAACTCGCGACTGTATGCAAAACGACTGTGGGTTGGGTTCTCAAATACAAAGATATCACAAGGAATTAGCCAACGAAACAGCTAAAAAGAGAACAGTACTAACTGCAAGTAATTCCACATTCCTATTTTCTCAGTAAAATGCCTGCAAAGATCGGGCTGAACCAGTACGAGCAATAGCAAGCAGATGGTAGAGATGCATTGTAACCAGACAGATCTAGTCATTGACCGAAGAGGCGACAACAAAGTCTATGCACATTCTAAGCCGAACCTTTCTTAGCACGGTTTGAAAGGAACTTACGGCAGGAACTCTAGGTGCATCCCTTACGACTACAGTCGCAACTGCGGTATGGTTGGTTGGTGGTTGATTGAAGTTGATGCAGTGTGTGGAGTTTGCATGTCTGAGCAGTCGCCGCATCTTGGAAGTTAGAACAAAATGGTTAATGTGGAAATTATTTCGGGTGAAATTTTTATCTAAAAGATCTCTAGATATATATTGCAACCATTCTTGCCTTTTTTTTACCTCCACCAACACATAAAAACTGAGGTAGTTCAAAATATCGCACATTTTCATCTCAAAACTAAGTTTTCAGAAGTTAAAAACTGTTACCTTTCACTCAAAACTCTGAATAGAACAGAGATTATTAAATACAATCGATCATTTAATTGCAACAAAAGCAAAAGAACACTGGAATATTGCATTTCCATTGCACAGATATGTATATGTTGCATATATATATGCATATGTATGTGTTCATTTAAGCTTTCAAGTACCGCTAGAAGAGTAAAAGTAAACGTCCAAATCTCTAAACACCATCCTGTAGCGGTGAGAAGACAGTTAATCTGTTAACAACTGCCGATTAACAAGTTCCCCGTGAGCGACTATTAAAATGTCGTAAAATTTATATGCACAATTCAACCTCATACATACATACATACATACATACATACATACATATAAATTCGTATATAGCGATTTTACAATAGATGATTTAGATTTTAGCAGCCAATAATTTATTTATTTCAATATTAACTACTTTTGCTCTGTACACACGCACACACACACACACGCACACACACAGAGCCATAATTGGTAAATAAAAGCAGAATGAGAGACAAGCAAACTCTCGTAAAAACAGTTACTTGCAGACAGTTAAAAGTGAAACTGGCCAAAAAAGACAAAAACGATTTTCTACACTAGTATTCGTACATTTGCTGCTGCAGCAAAAATGGCAGTAAAATTTTCATTGCTTTATTGGCACTTCACTGTTGCTTCTGCTGCGGCTACTTCGGGCTGCGCTGTTGGGGTGAGGTGTTGAATTGGTGATTTTGTGCACGAAAATTCGCCGCGCAGCTGCACGCAATGTGATTTATGTTGCGTGTAAATGCAATGTTAACAAAGTGTGTGCATGTATGTATATATGTATGTATGTGTGCGTGCTTTTCGGTAATCTAGCAAGTGGCAAGGTGAAGGTGAAGCATCAGTCTTTTCTGTTTTCTGCTGAGGAAGCGACGGTGGCAAAGATTGTTTTGCTTATTGAGGAGATTTCTTTGACTAATGTGACTACTTTATTAAGAAGTTGCTTATATGCTGCATGCACCGTTAGTGACTAAAAGTTTATAACTTTTAAAGTGAACTATAAAACATGATCTCTTTACTCATTTGGGTGTATGCATTAATTCGTGCGGTTTTTTTTCGAAAATTAATACTTTATTGTGAAAAAATTGTTATACATTTAATGTTCAAAATATTGCCCATCGGAAGCTACGATGTTTGCCCATCTTTCTGGCAGTTCGTGGATCCCATTCTAAAAGAACTTCTCCGGCTTGGAGGTCAAGAAAGAATCGAGCCAATTTCTGATACCCTGTTCTGAAGTGAAGCGTACTCCGGTGAGGGCATTCTGCATTGATCTGAACAAGTGGTAATCGGAAGGTGCTATGTCTGGGCTAAAAGGCGGATGAGGTAGAACTTCCCACCCACAGTTTTCCAAATAGTTTTTAACTAGCCTTGCAACATGTGGCCGAGCGTTGTCATGATGAAAAATTATTGATTCGTGTCTGGTCGCATATTCTGGTCGTTTTTCCGCGATGGCCTTTTTCAAACGAATCCCACCAAATACATAGCGTAATATTGGCACCATGGATATTCGGCTTTGACGTGAATGTCGATGGTTGGCCGGGCTTCACATACGATCTCTAGCGCTTTGGGTTATCATAATGAATCCATTTTTCATCGCCAGTGACAATCCGATGCAAAAATGACTTCTTTTGGTGGAGTTAACTCTTCTGAAGTCTCTTGCCCTTTCTTTAGCGGCAATTTCACTGAAATCACTTTAAATACGGATCAAACTTGCTTCAAGAAAACGTACAATATTTCCCACTGCCCGCTGAGCTCTTTGGATTTATGCAATACCTTCCCCTGAAAAGCATAGTTTACAGTAATCCAACATCCGTCTCTTCGGGAAAGCAGCTTTAAGGAACCCTGGTTCGGTTAGGTTACGTGGAGCAAGCTCATATTAAGAAAACTCCGCCACCACGAAGCGCCATTTTTAAAGCTAGACTGTTTTAGTGAATGTATGAGACCCAAGAACTTTCAGTGTCAGCCTCTTAGATCATTTGTACTCCTCCACCAGGCAACTTTCTCAATAAAATCCATCCATTCCATCAAAATTCCGAGCCTTAATTGGAAATTATCCGGTCAGAAGTTCAATCATTTGCAAAAGTGTGAATCTTAAAAGGGCGAGAAACTGGCTTGATCTTGGGCGGTCCCCGCACGTAGTAATGAGATTCGGCGCCCTATGTGATAGAAGGTTCACCTAACCAAAAGCAGGCCACTTTAGTAAAGACGGT
>JAWMAG010000001.1:2367500-2392500 GCA_037013455.1 Ceratitis rosa | reverse complement strand
ACTACTTCCATTATTGACTTTCGAATTTTCTACTGCAAGTTGATAATTACTTTATATTCGAGTACTAACCGAGCGATGAACTTTATTAGGAGGCATGCAGGGGGGATAGAGCTAGTGGATCGATATTAAAATTTCACTTCCCATAAAAAAAATCTAGAAGCGGTGAAACTTCTACGCTTACAAGCTCTTTGTACTCTCTTAAACATATGCAGTGCTCTAACAATGAGAGCTGCTCTTTAGCGAGCTCAGGTATGAACGCTTTGCTTTGTGCTTACAATTCTCAACTAGCTCATGCAAATACACAATATATATGTTTCTTTAAGGCGTGTAGATTTCAATGAGTCAACACTTTTTTGCCATTTCATAATGATCAGACTTATTCCGGAGCAATGTTTGCAAATCGTGCAAATTTATTAACAAAAATGGTCGTTTTCAGTAGATGTCATTTGTTTTAGCGTGAACAACAACAATTTGTTTCATTCATTTGAAAATGTCGAAATTTGTACCAAATCAAGTGTTTTTGCGGGGAGTTCTTCTTCATTACTTTAACATGAAGAAAAGTGCTACCGAAAGCCATCGTATTTTACTGGATGTTTATGGTGACCATGCTTTAGCCGAACGAACGTACTAAAAGTGGTTTGCACGGTTTAAAAGTGGCAATTTCGACTTCGACGACGGAGAACGACCCGGACAGCCAAAAAAGTTTCAAGACGAAGAATTGGAGACTTTGCTCAACGCAAGAAAAACTTGCAAAAGTATTAGGAGTTGATCAAGCAACCGTTTCCAGACGATTAAAATCATTAGGATTCATCCAGAAGCTTGGAAATTGAGTGCCTTATGAATTAAAGCCAAGAGACGTCGAACGTCGATTCTGCATGTCTGAAGAAGTCATTTTTGCGTCGTATTGCCACTGGCGATGAAAAATGGGTTCATTATGATAACCCAAAGCCCGGCCAACCATCGACATCCACAGCAAAGCCGAATATCCATGGTGCTATATATTTCGTGGTCCACAAGGGTGTGCTCTATTATGAGCTATTGAAATCGGGTCAGACGATCAATGGGGACCTCTACCGAAAACAATTGATTCGTTTGAAAAAGGCCATCGCGGAAAAATAACCAGAATATCCGACCAGACACGAATCAATAATTTTTCATCATGACAACCAACGCTCGGCCACATGTTGCAAGGCCAGTTAAAAACTATTTAGGAAACTGTGTGTGGGAAGTTCTACCTCACCCGTCTTATAGCCCAGACATAGCACCCTCCGATTACCACTTATTCAGATCAATGCAGAATGCCCTCACCGGAGTACGCTTCACTTCAGAACAGGGTATCAGAAATTGGCTCGATTCTCTCTTGACCCCCAAGCCGGAGAAGTTCTTTTGGGATGGGATCCATAAACTGCCAGAAAGATGGGCAAACATCGTAGCTTCCGATGGGCAATACTTTGAAAATTAAATGTATAAAAAGTTTTTACAATAAAGTCTTAATTTTCGAATAAAAAACCGCACGAATTAATGCATACACCCAATAATTCTTCTTCTTAATTGGCTTTAGGCACCACGGGTAAATAGTTTCTTCTCTCCGCTGTTGGCGCCAGTTTCAAACTTTACCTTGAAGAAACCATAGCTGTGGCGAAGAGGTGGTGTGTGTCGTGTTTCTCACATATCATTTTCAGGATTTGACGTATGGTGAATAACTCGTCCACAGATACTCGAGAAGGTCTAAGGACATAACAGTTCATTATGGGTAGGCTTTAGTCACGATATTGAGAAGACTCATTAGATGCAAGTCGTCTTACAAAATCAGTATCTAATCTGGGTTAGTCATCTCCTGTAATTTATTCATCTCGGCTGTGAAACATGCAGGATATATGTTCCCCCATGTACTCAGTGTGATCTAAACGTTGGTCACCACATCGCCTTTTTTGTTTTCACATAAGTATATTCCAGTCTTGAAACCATTGCCCTTGTCGATCAGCTCCTCAAGCTCTTCGGACTCACATATTTCATCCTCTTAACTTCTGCAAGTTCATTTTGCTTGCCTCTTCAACTCTCTGTATCTCTTCCATACATCGGTCATTGCAGTCAATTAATGCGGTGTGGCAATTCTCATTGTACCAGCTTTACTTTGGATATTGTCGAAAACCAATTTTTTCTTCACACACATAAGAAGTTTGAAATGTCATCCCACTAAAGCTCCCCTCATGTTGAGTGCTGCATGTCGCACGTTTCCAAGATATCGGACGCAGAATCAAATGTAGGAGCTTTAGCAACTATTGAACAAGAATTAACTTTAAAATTCCTTAGTTTTCTCTATGTTTCCGATTTCCTCAGTCTGCTGTTCATCAGTGTTTTCTTACCAGTAGCCATTTTTCTCCTTCGGCAGCAATGAAAGTGAGAATCGAGCACCCCTCGATCGAGTAAAAACGCAAGCGCAAGACCGCCGAGCATCTATATATTACCTATATATAAGACTATTATATACTCGTATGTGTGTATATTTATTCATATACGAGTATTTGTACATTACTGGTCACTTGGGCAAACCCGTGTGTGCGTTGCTAATGACTGACATTTCACGCGCCTCACTGTCCATGTTGACAATGCGCAGCATGCAAAAGTGCGTACAAACAATTTCCACATCGTTATGGTGGCAATAAAAATGTTAAGTTGCAAGTGTGGTGAATTGTCAAACACGTCAAACGTCAAGCGTCAGCTAAAACTTTGAATAATTGCCTGCGTGAGGAGAGAATAGACAGAGGGAAGAAACGAAATAAAAGTGAAAATATGCACAAAGTTAATCTTTCTTTTTTTTTACAAGCCAGCAAAACTATGTACAACATGTTTCTATAGACAAATTGTTGTTGCACTTTTTTTCAAGTTTTCTTTGTTGCTCTTCAATCAAAATCACATACCAATCACAATCGAACTTGTGTTTGCTAGCCATCTTTATTGTTGTTGGAATTCATCTAAACAATTTTTTTTTTGTTTTAAGAGACAATAGGCTTTCATGTTGCATGCCACATGCACCAATTGCTGCTTTGTTGAGTTTTTATCAGGACTATGGTGTTTTTATCGCAAATTAATAGGGTAGCTTACAATGTTTTCGCCATTGAATTTTTCCATATCGCCAACGAACATTGATTGGCACTTACTTTTACTCTAACGGCTGTCTGCATGCAGTTAAGATTTCTGTGGATCTGACGAAAGAGACAGTGGCACGATTTTCTACATTTACGCACTTTTGCTTTTGCTAATCCTCTTTATGCTGCATCATGGGTGATCTTTTCTTCGAGTGATCATGCAGCAATAAACATAAAGGAGATTTGAAATTTCATTAATTTCTTCTATATTTTATTTTATTTTACAATATTTAATTTAATTTAGTTTAATTTTATTTTGTTTTATTTTATTTTATTTTATTTTTGTTTTCGTTTATTATATTTTATTTTGTTTATTTTTTATTTTATTTTATATTATTTTATTTTATTTTATTTTGTTTTAACTCATTTTATTTTATTTTGTTTTATTTTATTTTGTTTTAACTCATTTTATTTTATTTTATTTTAACTCATTTCATTTTATTTTATTTTATTTTATTTTGTTTCATTTTATTTTATTTTATTTAATTTTATTTTACTTTATTTTACTTTATTTTATTTTATTTTATTTTATTTTATTTTATTTTATTTTACTTTTATTTATTTTATTTTATTTTATTTTATTTTAGTTTATTTTATTTTATTTTATTTTATTTTATTTTATTTTATTTTATTTTATATTATTTTATTTTATTTTATTTTATTTTATATTATTTTATTTTATTTCATTTTATTTTATATTATTTTATTTTATTTTATTTTATTTTATTTTATTTCATTTTATTTTATTTTATTTTATTTTATTTTATTTTATTTTATTTTATTTTATTTTATTTTATTTTATTTTATTTTATTTTATCTTATTTTATTTTATTTTATTTCGCTTTATTTTATTTTATTTTATTTTATTTTATATTATTTTATTTTATTTTATTTTATTTTATTTTATTTTATTTTATTTTATTTTATTTTATTTTATTTTATTTTATTTTATTTTATTTTATTTTATTTTATTTTATTTTATTTTGTTTTGTTTTATTTTATGTTATTTTATTTTATTTTATTTTATTTTATTTTGTTTTATATTATTTTATTTTATTTTATTTTATTTTGTTTTGTTTTATTTTATTTTATTTTATTTTATTTTATTTTATTTTATTTTATTTTATTTTATTTTATTTTATTTTATTTTATTTTATTTTACTCAATTTTATTTTATTTTACTTTAATTTATTTTATTTTACTTTATTTTATTTTATTTTATTTTATTTTATTTTGTTTTATTTTAAATTATTTCATTGTATTTTAATTTATTTTATTTTAGTTTTTTTATTATTTTTTTTTATTTTTTTTAAATTATTGCTATTAAGTTTTTATAAATTTTTATTTTCTTTTATTTATTTTGTTTTAAAATTCTTCATTTCGGATTTGTTCAAAAAATGCGTGGCATTGTTCGGTTCTTTAACTTTAACGCGGTTTTTTCATTTCCAATACGCACAACTATTCTAGAACGACGTAAAATATTTTAATAAAAGCAATGAAAGTAGAACATTTCGTTTTTCTTTCTTTTTTTTATACTCCACTCACCGTACAACATTGCAGTTATTATTGTTCTTTTCTGTAAACACAGTTTGAACTCTTCGACCGACGCGCATGCGCCAAACAGCAGACCCCGCTCAACTCCGCATAATTTTCTTACACGTCAAGGTGAATAGGTGAGCTTTTCATTTCGACGCTTTCACCAACGCGCAGCGCGTCACTATGTGTCGCCCAGTGAGCTTAGTTCTTACTATTGTTATAATTCTAAATTTTATTATTGTAAAAAAGAATTTTTATATCGTGGACATAAAATGAATTGTAATGAAAATAAAAATCCCTTCTTTGTTACCACTTACAGCTGAAAATAAAATAACTCAAAAATTAATGTGATCTTTATGGATAGAAACACAGGGGAAAAAATAAATAAGAATTAAACATAATTGAGGAAATACTTTTAAACCGAATATACAACAATAACAAAAACACCCAAATACAATTCTTTTGTCTGGGGCATTAAAAACTCAAACAATCTCTAAAAGCGCTTTAAAAACGCGAAACAAATAAAAATGAATGTCAAACTAAATTGTTCATAAAATATGGGTCACTTTCCTCTCCATGACGGTTCTTTTATATTTTTGCTTTTCAAGTATTGGAATATGTCTATCACAAGGCTGATAGCCACTGTCAGAAATGTCATGCCATATTGTTTACCTATGATTATGTAAAATATTATTTACTTTACTAGAACATATTCTAAAATATTTATTGCTAGAAAGACTTTCTCTTTTTCGAAGAGTCAACCAAAAAGTGGAAATGGATTTATTGTTTGCCTTAAAAAAAATACGATAAATATTAGTGTTCCTGAATGTCATTAATTTACTTAGTAAATGATTTCGAAAATTAGCAATGTCTCCCAAAAGCCTCCACAAATTAACTTTAGATAAAATATACACTAAAGGTTATTCGAAGAATTTTATACCCACACCCAGGATCACAGTCCTCGCTTGAGACACAGAGTTCCCCACTTCTCAGACGTCCACCTATTCTTACTCTCCTTGTCCGTGAGTCCGTTTTATGCACAGGAGTTTACCCGGATTTTATCCAGCCAAGGGCTGTCACTCTTTCGGCGATCAAACCCCGTTTAGGTCAACTGCTTGTTATTCAAGAACCCAATCAACGTACGTATGTACGGCTTCAGTTGCTGCGTGAGCTGGACACAGAAGTTCGGTCAGTTGGTGACTTTCAATTTGTTTTTATTAAATCTAGAAATACCGAATCCTTTGCAATTAATTTATTAGTCTTCCTTTCAAATTTTAGAACGATCGGCTAAAATGGAGACGAGAAAATGTAAGGTAGCTGAGGATAGGTCCGACGAAATTCCACCACCAACGCAAACAGAAATTCGCCATGTGATTCTCTCCGGGTTTTGGCGTAATTTACAGCCAATACAAATATTCAGTGAATGCTAAAGCATATGGACCGTCTTTAGAGACTATTTCTAGGTGGTTCCGAAGATTCCAGACCGGAAATTTTTCCGTAGAGGACGAGCTCCGAGAAAGTCGACCAAAATCTTCCACTGATGACGTCACTGTAGCTCTGGTGAAGTCCAAGCCATGATTTGAACCCGAACCCACTGAATGGTAGTACACAATGTGAACCATTCAGATACCGCGGCCGCCATTTTCACTTATAGTAGCAATATTTGAGATAGAACGAGCAAAAGGATGATGCACAGGCCTGACAATATCTGTAACTGACCCATTCTCTTCAAATTTCTTTACAATTTTACCAGTTTCTTGAGTAGTTGGGGGATTATATGCACCATAACCTTCTCTTAAAGCAAGAAACGTGGTCACGCTTGAATCACCATTTTTGCGTTATGCGTTATGCGGTCCGCTTTCAAAAAGTTCTGACCTTTAATTATAACAAAACACGTTTGGTTGGACAGTTCAGTTTGACAGCTGTCAAAATGCAGCGCTGTATTTTTGAAGTGTCGAAATGTATAACCCTATAAGAAGAAACTAACGCCCTACTACGTATACTACCTTAAGTACTACAAAAAAGCGCAAAATATTCAATATTATTTATAAAGAGAACTGAGTCCAAAAGTCTTCTATAATTGTATAAATTAAATTTTTACTCACATATATGTAAATATTTGTCTCTCTTTTCTCGCTCTCCCTCTTTCAGGTCCTCCAAAGAATCGATGATGTGTCATTAATGTGCGACAAACGCATAGCAAGTCTCAAGAAATTGGCGGTAAAACCAACGCGACCGGTACAAACTGTAACACCAGAACCGGCAGTACCGTTACAGCCACAAGGCGGCGCACCACATCTGCTGCGGCGTAAACATAAGGTAAGTGGCAAGAAAGAACGGAAAATTATTTTTAAGTTAAAAAGTAAAAAAAAAATTGGAATTAATATAGAGCAGAGTTACAAGTGGTTGAAGGAAAGGGCATTTATATACATACATATGTAAATATGCTGTGCATAACCGACCCCTTTGAAGTACTCTGTATGCAAAAATACGTTAAAATTTAAATAGTAAATTTAGTAATCGCCATCAGATAAGAGCATGAATAAGTAAGGTTTGTTAGTAAAATGGAAAAAAAAATATGTGAAAAAGTAGAAATTAAGCATAACGCACATATGTGGGCAATCATATCTACATATCTACGTATTTACATGCGCATAACATAAGCAGTTTTTACATTGTAACAGTACATACCATATGTTCTCTTTCCATGCTTCAGTGCGTCTACCGGCCGCTGGCCGTTGGCTTGAAATAGTTCTTTCTTACTTTCGAATAACTTTGTTTGCACTTATTTACATTATTACATTAAATAAATTATATACGCTGGTCAAATTAATTTTTTTTTCTTTTTTTTTTTTTTGTAAGATCATAAGCATTAAGTACGTTTTTTTTATAATTGAGATGCGTCAGTGAAGATATGCTTCTCCACATTTGATAGGCTCTTTCAAGATTGTTCTAATTTTTCTCTACTTGTTAACGTGAGTGTAGGAAAGTACATGAAAAGTAGTGAATATACATATGTATGGTAAGTAGGTGGAAAAGCATTAAAAGACATGGCTAATAAAAAATTTAGTGTTGTTAAAAAATTAAAGATTCTGACCCAGTAAAATGCCATAAAGAAAAGTCATACATATGTATTTCAAATGAACTCTTAGAATGGAAGCAACGCATTTTTCCCAAACTCGCTATAAACATATATATGTATGTTACTGGAATGATTAAATGAAGCGGTGAAGCATAAAGAATTGATTAATGGTAGTATATTGTCTCACTGGTAGAGATCATGTTCTAAAGACTCCAAAAATCCCTCGCGTTCACTCCTAGTTCACAACTCCAAAAAAAAACCAAAATGATTATAAACCCCTTAACCAACCACATTTGAACCAAATCTGCTTTGTTATTTGAAAGGAGGATATTTATATCCATCTGTTTTGAGTTATTGCTTCCAGGTGCAATTGAAAGTCTTTCCTGAGCGTTCCACTTCAGATTCGTGAAGAGATTCTCTCAGCCTGAACAACTCGTCAGTCATTTCATTACTGAAAATGTTTTCATGGCTGGAACCCCGACATGACGAGTTAACCTGTCAGCGATCTTAGAGCTTTTCACCTGTCTTTTCGTGTTCCATAACCTCCCGTAGTTATCAGTATCAGTTCCATCTTGCAGGATTTCATCATTCTAGAAAACAGTAATGAGGCGATAACAATTCAATCTGCTTAATATTGTAGATGCAGGTCATTGATCCTCTGGCAAAAATTTGTAGTAAGATGGCTCATAAAAAATAGAGAGCATCAAAAGAAATCGTCTTTCTCTCTTGTAGCTATCGCTATGAAATAGGTCTCACCGAAGTGTAGCCGTTAATTTATATGTACAGGCAGCTTCACATCATCATGGGATGTGAGCCTATCCCCATAAAAAACCCTAAGCATTTCGAAGACTTACTTAGTAGAAACTTTTTTTTAGGATGATTTCGAGAGAAGAAAACTCTCATGTGTACTTCTATAACGCCATTACAGTATGCACGACTTGCTTATTTCATTGCCTAGTGCCACCCGGATAGCCTGGGTTCGTCTCCTGCTTCGACCGACATCCAAGATTATAAAAAATAATTATTTTTAATTGTGGAAATGTTAAGCCTTCCGAGTGTATTTTTGAGATGAAATAAAATGCAAAACCCAGTCTCTAGAGTTGTTGCTCAACTCACCGACCCCAAAACGGGACAGTATTTTCAGTCAGTATTTTTTTTCTTTTTTTTCTTCGTTATTTGGTGCAATACAAAATAGGTTAACAAGAACTTTTGAGCCTTTATCTACTGCATACTCTACCTGGTGTATAAGTATGAAACCGGAATTTGCCTATAGGTTGCGCTAGATGTCGATGCAGTTACCGAAACATCACGTCAGCGGTTTCTTGTTATTGTGTTGATATCCGACAAAGATTTCCAACTCACAATAGAACGAGTTTCATTCGGTAGCATTAGTTTATTACTAGTTTATTATTGAGACTGTAGGACACGCCTTGTATATGTGTATACCTCACAAAAAGGAAGAGTAAGAGCCCAGTTATTAAAATAAAAATTTTTATTTAGTATTGCGGTCCTCAAAAATTTCGGTTTTCGGTCGGATGGATCTTAAATGCCTAGCTATATGAACTATACTGTCGTCATAATTGTTAAAATGCTAAACTTGATTAAATTTAAATTTTTTTATATATTTTAGTTTTAATATTTTTAAAGTAATATAACCGTTATAATATGTATAAATTATTACTACAGTAATTCGAAAATAAGTAAGTCAGCATAAATAAAACCTTTCCCACATAATTTACGCATTTCTCATGAATATACTCAAATATATTTATGTGTATATACCATATATACGAAAATAACTGACCGAGATAATTTTTATAAATTCTTATTATTATGAGTAATACAAATATTTCACTACTTGTTATAACCATTATTATTATTTGTATGTACCTATGTATGTACATACGAGAACTTCATATTATTGCATTCTTTACCCACATCACAAAATACATCTTTCAAGTAAATAAATGAGTAAAGAGTAAAGCAAAGACGAGTTATAAAAATCTCTAGCATTTCTTTGTGTGCAATATGTCATTATTTTTTGATTATATATACGTGTATATACAAACATAAGTACTCAGACTTGCAATGTGTGCTGACGCGATCAGTATAGACATTTTTTTCATAACTGAATCTTATTTATGCTACACCGTTGACCCAGTTGATGGTATAGAAAGAAGTATATATCATGTAGTCTTTCTTACACTCACACTCACATATGATTTTGAAAAATTTGTAAGCTCACAACAACTACATATGTACTTCCAACAAAATGACCAGGCTAATATTTCTAAGTTTTGTTAGTTGTTTGTGTGGTTGGTTGCGGTCAGTGACATTGTAATAATTCTTTTTCTCTTTTCACCTATTTACTATTCTATATTTGTTCATATGCCAACTCGCTTTAAATGTTTTTAAAGTTATTTCCGAATTTTTTTTTTCTTTTTTTATTTATTTTTTTTCTTTTTTATTTTTTTTTTTCTTTTTTTGTTAGAGACCTAAGCATTTCTTAGGTTTTTTTTAATAAAAGAACATTATAGCTAAAAGAACTGAGAAAACTTTTTTTGAGAACAATTCTAAAAGCACTTCCGCCATAAGGTTTGAAAACTATCTTGACTACGGTCGTTCAGTCAATAAATAATGGAAGATGAATGAAGTTAAGAATTAGTACATAAGTGACAAACAAAACCTACTTCATATATATGTAAATATTGCTATGTATGTATGTATTTTCATAAATATGCTTAATGGTCTGTTGTGAAAAAATCTTTTCGGTTAGTTGGTCATAACTGACCAATTATAACTGCTTTCATCATCCAACCAACCAACCAACCAACCATCAGCTGCAGCAGCAGCAACAGCAAAAAGCAACAAAATATTTATTTCTTTGTCTTATGTTTTTTTTTATTGTTGCTGTTATTGTCAAGTAAAGTTACACTGAACATACATATGTGCATGCATACTCGTATAGGTATGTATGTGTGTGTAGCAAATGTAATTTTCATTTGTCATAATTTACCCACATATCGTATGTGAACGTTTATTTTTATTACTTTTTAGATTTGTTTATAATCTGTGTTAAGACAAACATTTACGGTTCATATTGTCACTGCTACTTCTTCACTGCCACATATTATGTTCCATTTTTATTCACTCCTTTCTGCCTGTCACTGTAATTGTAGTAGTTTATTAATAACTCGATCTTAACATGTTTAATACATTTTACTAAATAGATGTATATTAGGGTAGGTTGACTTATGTGGGCCAACTTTTTGGCCAGATATCTTCAGCTGAATAAATCATAAAAGTACTAGAACCCGTAATGTTTCATAAAACGATGAATGCAATGATGAAAAAATTAATCTGTAGCTAAAATCATTTTTAAAAGGTTTTCACAAAAAATTATAGTTTCTCTCTTTCATTCCAACCGAACACATGTAGATCACTCCTAACTTTAAATAATCTCTAAAGTAGGCAATAATTTTTTCACAAAATATTGTTGTTTTTAAATAATTAAACGCGTCTGTTGTTCGGTCAATTTCGAGTGGTTTTGAAATATACCTACATTTTACCATAGTACCACTTACTTCAGAAAAAAGCACTTGTTTCGAAAATTTTTAATTTAGTAGCCTCGCAGGTATAACATACGATTTGTTCTCTAAATTCTTTAATAAATCAGTTATTACGCTCTCACGACTCTTAATAGTAAGAATACTCTATTAATTCAGAAAGGCTTCTTTTCGAAGCGTGAGTTAAAATAGTTTTAGAGCAGTGCTTTAGTAGATTATACCTGAGAATTATGTATAAAAACAAAATTTACTTAAAACATAGTCAAAAAAATCCTTCCACCCTAATGTAACTTTAACATAACAAATGGTATATGAGTAATATTATGAAAACAATCTTCAGGATATCATCCTCCAACCAGGGTTTTGGAAAAAAAACATTACCTCAAAATAAACATATCTCCTCCGAATATCGACCTGGCCAGTTCAATTTTCTTAAAAAAAATTTTTTATGCGATTATCGGGTCAAATTAGGTCGAGTTGGCTCATCCGTGAGAAGAAATCATCAAGAATCTTGGATTTGCTGATTTGTTGAGTTCAAACCGATTTTGAAGAAAGCAAACATAAAATCGTAATAACATTGTAAGAACACAAATATTTTTCACGTGGTTCAAGCATCTCACAACTTTCGGTCTTAAACCAAGTCTCCTATGGTTAACCAACATGCTTCTGACCAGCTGGTTGATGCTCACGTAACTGCCGTTCAAGAAAGCGCTGATCTGAAAAAAGACAGAAATCTAGAACAGCGATATAAAGTAACGCAAATTTTTTGTTGGATTTGTGGTGGAAGAGAGGGATTTTGTCTGTAAGTCCTGTCATTCACCTTGATGGATAAACGTCTCACAATAATCTGCCTCAAAGCGAAGTTCTTCAGCCTATGACTGATTTACGCCCACGCCCCGCCGATGAGAAGAGAAGCACGATATGGTCGAAGATACTTTCTATTAGCCTCCCTTTGAGCTCTGTCACCAACACATCGGATTTTATCGATTTCAACAAAGGTCTCTTCGGTACAATTTAAAAACTCAGTCTTTATGGCGAAATATCCCCAAATTGGCTAAAGATGATAAGTTTTGCCGGCGCGCCAAATATGGCTGTTTGTAGAACCATATTCCGGCACAAGGAAGTCATTAAGATATGTAGTTGTCGCCGGATCGAAAATCGTGCAACCAGATTGATCATGTTGTGGAAAACATACATCCCTCTAGTGTTGTAAAAGAGAGTACGTTTCGAAACTTCTACTCCGTGCATTATTTTATAGCAGCAAAGATAATCCCGCATAGCCTGATGACAAGTTTTAATTATGTAATGGCTTTTGCTCAATTATTTAAAGATTTTCGGAGCTCCAAAGGTGCCGCGTAGCTGAATCGCCATCCACTGCTTGTTGTTCAAGCTCAAGTTATTAAGAATGGTCAGCTGGCTTCAGTTGTTGTGTGGATGCAAGTGTAGGTCCAAGTGGAAAATACACCATAAGATAGTTCCAGCTCTTGAAAAAGACACTTTCGGGTCTTCGACTACACTTTCATTTACGGTAACTATATTTGATGTGGAAAGTGCAAAACCATGGTGCCTTTCAATGTCTGTAACCGATCCAGTGTCTTCAAATTTCCTTAAAATTTTACCAATTACTTGAATAGTTGGACGTTAATGTGCACCTTAATCTTCGTTTAAAGCACGAAGTGTGGCCACGTTGTTAGGTGTGACCGTTAAGTTTGACAGATGTCAAAATACAGGATTGTACTTTTTGAAAAAATTTTCTAATTTTGATTACTTATTTAAAAGACTAGTCGCATAAACACAATACATTTTTATTTCAATAAGAAAATTATAAAAAAATAAGCTTTATAAATAACAAGTAAAAAATATTTTTTTCAGCCACTTAAACTCGTTCTAGGGTCATTCAAAATCGACTTGAGTAATTTTTAAATTATTTATTTTTATTTTTAATTTTTTTTTGCTTAATTTTTGACTACACATAATTTGTACGGTAGCTTCGTGCTAATTACAAGAACCATATACCATAAATGGATATGTATGTATGTAACAGATGCTATACCTATGTATAACTCTGTATGTACGAGTACGACTGGCGCACTCGCGCTTTCAAAAGTGTTAATGAAAAGTATCAAGAGCCTATAGATATAGCCAGACTTGATGGTAATTAGGATTTGTTACACACATATTCTCACATATACATATGAGCATATTGTTATATGTACTAACAAAAACACATTTTTCACACAACAACAACAACAATATTTTATTAGTACAATTGTCAGCGAAGTCCAATAATTCCTAGTTTTTCGCAAAATAAATTTCACATTTGAACTATGGCAACATTTCACTGCTAAATACAATAAATATGTACATATAAGTACATGTACATAAGTAGTAAGCATTCATAGGGGTACATATGTATGTACATATATGCAATTGTTTTATGCAAATGAAGCCCTTTTCGCTCTTAAAATGTCTCAGTGTCAGCCAAAGCTACAGTTCACAGCGTAGAAGGCATAAGACATGACAAATAATAATAAAAAAATATATATACATATACATATATACCATATAATATGTACATGCATTTGTAAGTACATATGTATGTAAGTACTATGTACACTGTTAGCGTGTATAAAATTCAACTCTATGCCGCCGGGGTTACCACGACTTTGAATGCGTCAAGTTTTGCGAATTGTTGTTGCATGCAAACGTATACATAGATACAATACATATATAAGAGTATATTCGCATATAAATTTTAACCAACATTTGTCTACATGAAAATTTACGACCAACAATTTTTATATTCCAAAATGCAGGTGATAAAAACATACAAACATCTTTGATTGTTCATAGATCTTCATGTTTTTAAATGCATATATGTACATAAAATATATGTATATGATGGTTAGTAATATTTATGGCCATCTTTAATAAACTTTCCTTTTCTTTTTTATTTGAGCTAAATGAGGCTGGCTGAGAGACTTTCTGCATACGAACCCGCATAAACGCACTCGCTTCTGGCAGCGCTTCCCACCTGCATATTGCCAACACTCTCACTATCGCATTCGAATATTCAATTACATAAAAATATATTTTTTTTGTATATATGTACATGTAAAGTAGTTAAAAAAATTATTGCAAAACATTAACACATTATTCCCAATCAAGTCGTGGAAGTTCATACGGAGCGCTTTAACTCATCCATCAAATTTCTACGTACTCGTATTGTACGTCATCTTACAAACGCCACACACTGTGGAATGTCTAGAGTGCAACATCCGTCATTCCTATATTATATAAAGTTGCGCAGATTGTGCGGTCTCCTGCTGCTATTACAACCACTACTTCAGGCGGTCACCGAAACTACCAAAAAAAAAAAACACGAAAACCCTTTGCTAATACCATTTACGAACAAAAATAAACTCTTAATTATTTTTAAGATTTTTAACCATCGGTAGATTTTTTTTTTGTTGTATATAAAATTAGTTTTTAGTAGAAAACTCGCAGACCTGACCACACATTATTCAGGCTTTCTGTTTTTATTCTAATTAATATTACATCCAAGTTGAAATATTATTTTTTTATCATATTATTGATATAACTACTTTTTTGTATATGTGGGTCACTTCTTTGTTTCTTGAAGTCTTTCGCAAAGCATCCCATCGCATCATTCGGATCTAACCTGAACATAACTACGCATGGTCTACGGTGATCCCTTTCCCGTAAAGAAAGTATTATTTATATTTCAAGCAAATCGAACTTTATTCCAGTAAATAAAAATATTATTATAAATATATTGTTGGCATACCATCCACAAATTTTACTTAAACGAACAATGAGCAAACGAACGAGATCGATCCACTTCCCGCAATAAAAGAACTCCATGGAGATCCCTCTCGCTCCACAAATTTTGAAGAGCCAATGAGTTCAATAAATTCCCAATGCAACATATGGAATGGTCACCCCACCCCCACTTCTATTTTTTTCTATGGATTTCACCCACGAACTCCACTAAGAGCCTAAAGGCTTTATGAATAAATTCAAGGATATTATTTAACATCACCTACCCTACTCCTAAGCATCCTCTCCCTCCTGCCCCCCAAAGCTTAGACATAAGAGATCACAAAAATTCGGTTTTGTATACTGCAGCTGTAGATACCCATATCGACCTTTGCCCATTGTCAATGGCGAATAGAGGAACATTCTCCTCTTTGTTGGAAAAATCAGTTGACTTTAGTTAATGTATCCAATAGACTCCGTACGACCGAAAGTAGTACAGACTGGCCCTCTACACTTGACTCGGCTATAATGTCGTAAGCGGTGTCCACGTAAATCCAGAGGAAGAATCCATCTGTAGGTTTATGTCCTGTCATTGGGCCATCCATCCTACTGCGGTCCATTTGAGTTAGCGCGAGTAAAAATGGATTGTATCCTACTTCGGTCCATGTACACATAATCATGGGCAGTTTTGCAGACAGTTTCGTAAGTCTTACTTAGATTTGTTGTTCTGTGCTGACGGAAAATTCATTTTACAGAGTTTTCGTGGTCTTTGGTTTTTCCACCGGAATCGGAATACCCAAACTTTTTACAATCCCATCACTTTGCTCTTATGGCCTGGAACCCAGCAAATAGTCAGTCCTTAAAATATTTTATGACGTTAACAATATGAGATTATTTTCGCCTGGCTATCGACGTATATTTCCATGTTTCTAATATTGTTTTCTTCAACGTTGCTTAGCTTTCCGACCTACCCCAAAGACTACTACAGTATTCCTGAGGCTTGACTTGACATAATAGATACCGGCTCCCACACCGTCAGCTATTTCTGATCCGTTGAAGGAAATGTTTTATGTTCCGTTTGCAGACTGCTCTCCACACTCCTTAAGCGTACACTGAAATCTTCTTTCCCAGAGAGCAGAACTCTAGTCGGTTCTGGCTAATCTTTACTTCTTTTATCAAAGATACTGTCAGAGAATTCTTCTGAAGTCACCAATCGGCCGAATTCCAGGTCTTTAGGCATCGCATACATTTAATTTAGGTCTGATTGTGCAGGAAAGATAGGGAATATGTGGTAACTATGCTTACTTGGGGCAGAAACGCTACAGGACCTTCAGGCGTCAAAAAGACTACTTAAATTTGTGAAGAAACATCAATATTCTTCACACTAGAGGCACATAAAAAGCGTAGCAGTACAACTCGTTCACATGTAGTATGTCTGGCAACACTATGGTCGTAGTAATATGGACGTTAGTGAGACCCGCTAGATCAGCCAGTTCAACCTAACCCAGCCAGTCTCACAGCGGCTTTTTTTCACTATTTTTTTAAACATTTTCGACCAGGGGGTAGATTGAGTCGCCTTTCAAGTGCAGCCATTGCAGTAGTCCTTTGCGCTTCCAGTTATGTGGATGGAAGCAAGCAGTTGAATATTCGCTCAATGGGTTTCAGTATAAGCTCATTTTAGTTCATATATATACATGTATCGACCAACGATTTCTGCAGAAGTTGCAGACAGCAAGAAGTACCTGAAACCTTAGGGCACTTTCTCTGCAAATTTTCCGCACTTTGGAGAAGTAGGTTGAAGTATCTAGAGGCAGCAACCTTTGGAGACCTGAGAGGAAATATGTTTAAGAAAAAAGACTTTAATATGAGGCAAAGAAGCCAGCCCATTTGGCCTAACCTAACCTATAAGCAGACTAATTGCTGAGCTCTCACTAAACCTCAAGTGCTCAAGAAAAAAATCAACACGAAAATATTAGCTCATTGGAACCAAAATCATCGTCATAAAAATGATTGCGGGGGTCAATATGCGATGAGTACTCAGCTTTGCAAACTCCACGCACTGGTTGAATTAGCGGGTGGGGGTCATTAGGATCCTCCGTGGTATCACAATGGGCCCACTGGGGGCCTATTATAATTGGCAATTCTTTTTATCTGCTTAAGCGACTTTGAACCTAGCTTTATATCCAATCCATAGTAGGCTCCCTTTTGCTTTTCAAGCTATTTGAGTTCTTGACATTCCCTGCCTAGGAGTGATCCCAACTAGCAGCGACCACGACTCACGTTTGAAATTACAGAGTTTGATTTGCATGGAGATTTCTGTCGATAATTCATTTACATCTCTAATCAGTATCATGGGTCTTCTCCACATACTCAACTCATTTATGATTTGCTTAAAAGAAATCTCTGCTGAATGATTGATTATTGAAAAACACTGTTAAATATATTTTTCCATACAAAATATTACCACTATAAGTTATTGGGTATTATGTAATCGTAAAATATATCCGCTTGTTATGTTGTTATGCATGCAACAACTGTTGTTGTGCACACTTTGCGGTAAAGAATTTTCTTCCTGTTCGCAAGTGCAACGGGGCGCCGCCGTACACACATGATTGGGCCAACGAGCCAATAGGCAAGGCATGGGACTAGTTAATAATGTTATTATACATACAGACGAGTGCATACAAAAATAAATGTATATATGTATGCATGTAGGTATGTGTTTAATTACGTACGTAAGTATGTATGTACACATATGTTTCATTGTAATTTTCATTTGGCATTCCGTACCGCAAAATATTATCTGTATTTGCCACACGTGCTCTTTATCAGTTCCGGTGAGCATCGGACAGCATCTAACTAACTAACGGTAATGATTCCTCTTGCAACTGTCAGTGAGGCGCACAGTTAAGGGCGATCATTAGCGGAACCAAACGGACGGACGATGGTCAATACTTGTTGGTAGGTAATACATATATACAATTTTGTTAAAGAATGTAGCATAAAGGTCTATTCTTCTTCTTCTTCTTCTTCTTCTTTCTGCCGCTTTGGCATTAGCGTAATGTTGTTGGCAGCAGGAAATGAAAGAAGACTCTGTTATTTACGCAAATTATTCACACCGCAGCATTAATTTTTATGAAAAAAAAAAATAATAATAATAATAAAATTAATAATAAACAATCGGTTAGTGTGCCCAACTAACTGGTTGGTTGGTGACTACTCAACTAACGGTATTTATGCTACTGCGGAAATTAATTTTTAATTTTTTCATTTTTTTTTTCATTGCCGCCGGAGCAAAGCTAAGGAAGAAGCGTGAAAATTGTGCAATATACATACATACCATATATATTTTTTTCTATATTATTAATATTCATGCAGCAATAAGGCGTGGCAATACAAGCAAACATATGTATGTACATACATCTATCGATATGTATGGCATGCCAACACATTTTGCTATATAAAAAAAATTAAAAATTCAAATGTGCTTATTTTTGTTGCTATGTGTGCATATACTGTAATTTTACTGCATATATGTATATTTACATAAAAATATACATACATACTTCCATGCTTCCATCATTACATAACGGCTTATTAAAGTTTGTTATGATTTCTAGCGTTTGTTGCATCTGCCGTTCAGCACATTTCCTAGACATGCAACACAATATAACAACAATAGCAACAATTTCAAGCAATATACATGCATTTATGCTATTAAATATAGGTTTCGACAGAAATATGTATGTGGGTTTCTTGCTATGCCAATTCACACTTGCCCTAGGCGAGCGCTCTTTAAAATGCTTTCTTCTCTTCCGGTTTCCCTTTTCACTTGTCTTAATTGTGTCAGGCATTGTGTCATTGTGTTTTCAGATGAACTATTTTCTACTCTTTCCCAACAACGCCCAATTCATACTCCTTCTTGCATACATGTACATACATATGTATGTACGCCTAGCGCATCGTTTGCATTGTGGGTGTGGCAGTATGTCAGTGGTGATTTTTTCCTCAGTTTTCCCACCACTGCCAATCGCTGTTTTAATTAACTTAATTTTCGCTATCTTTTTAGGGATTTATGAATTTTCAAAATTTCGCTATTTACTGCAGAGAGATATTCATCTCTTGCATTTCATTGTTTTAGTGGATTGTAGTGTCGCCAAAAATTCAATTTGATCAGGAAATGAAGACAGTTTGGTTTCTTAGTTAGACTATCCTTCCGTAAAGTAAGCGTAAAATTACGTTATTGGCAAGAAATTGGACCTTTTTAATGTATGAAACTAAGTTTGTAACACATTCCTCTTCCACTGATATGTATTACGCAAACACGATGATTAGAACACCTTCACCACCTTCAGCAACTCTCTCACGATATTTTAAAGAGGATTGAGAAAGGTCTCGCTCTCAAAGAGCACACACTAGACAGTTCCCACGATATTGAGGTGAGTTTTAATAAAGTCTTTCCCGAAATACTGACGACGTTACTCCGAAAAATTGGTTTTGGGGCGCACTTAGTTAAACTCGTGAAATACAATATCTTCAAAATGTCCATAACTTAGTAGTAATAGTAGAACTAGATAGTATAAATGTCACAAGAACCTCACACTCTTTCCCGAGAGATGCAAGGCATTTGCTCTTAAACCGTCCTTACTCAAAAGCCTCGATATAACTCTTTCCACTGAGATAAAATACCTGAGTACAATCTTAAATAGCAAACTCAGCTGGAAAAGAAAGGAGTAGGAAAGCTATAACCGAACTGCCGGACTGCAAGCCGACGATCGATAAAATATGGGAACTATATAATATTAAGTCAAGTAAAAAGTTCGTTCGGTTTTTATCTAAGAGATGGCGTTATTGTCCATAGTACTAGTATTACGTGTCGCATCATGTCATACTATACGGCGCTGAAAACGTGTTTATTCGCGCTAAAAGTTTGTCTTTGACAGTTTTTCGATTATTTGACTCAGTACGTTGTGAGCGCTCGTCAAAGATGGACAGATGGACACCAGCAAAGAGAAAATTCGCTATATTTTACAATTTTTCTTCGATCATAGCGAAAAAGCAGCTAAAGCGGCTGAAAAAAATTAATTTAGTTTATGGGTCCGATACTATAAACGAACGTGTAGCACAAAAGTGGTTTGCTAGGTTCCGTTGCGGTAATTTCGATGTCAAAGATGCACCGCGCGTTTGGAGGCCTGTCGTCGAAAATTGCGATAAAATCATGGAAATAGTGGAAACTGACCGTTCCATGAGCACTTATTTAATTGCTGAGGAACAAAAGATAAGCCAGAAAACCGTTTCGAATCATTTGCATAACCTTGGATTCAAAAAGAAGCTCGATGTTTGGGTGCCACACGAACTTAACGCAAAAAAACATGATGGATCGAATTTCCATCTGCGAATCGCTGCGGAATCGCAACAAAATCGACACATTTCTGAAACGTTTGATGACTGGCAATGAAAAGTGGATCACTTACGACAACATCAAGCGAAACGCGTTGAGCCGGCGGAAACGGTAGCCAAGCCGGGATTGACGGCCAGGAAGGTTTTGCTGTGTGTTTGGTGGGATTGGCAAGGAATCATCTACTGCGAGCTGCTTCCCTATGGCCAAACGCTTAATTCGGCCCTCTAATGCCAACAACTGGACCGCTTGAAGGTAGCACTCATCCAGAAGAGGCCATCTTTGATCAACAGAGGCAGAATTGTGTTCCATCAGAACAACACCAGGACACACACGTCTTTGGTGACTCGCCAGAAGCTCCAGAAGCTCGGATAGGAGGTCCTAATGCACCCACCTTATAGTCCGGTGTTGGCACCAAGTGATTACCATCTTTTCCTGTCCGTGGCGAACGCGCTTAATGGTGAAAAGTTGGCCTCAAAATTGGCTCTCCGAGTTTTTTCCCAATAGGGACGCAGCGTTCTAGGAGAGGGATGCAATGAAGTTGGCATCTCGTAGGCAACAATTTTACGAACAAAACGGCGCATATTTGACTTAAATCGGACACAAAAGTTGACCAAAGTCTTCATATTTTGAAAACTCAATAAAAAAACCGAACGAACTTTTTACTTGACCTAATATATAATTAATGCTTTGTAACAGCTGAAACGATTTTATTGTATACGGCTATAAGAGGAGTAAATAAGGTCTATTTTGTTCTAGAAGTCACTGTCAGGGACCCAGCTAGAGACAAAGTTACTTTCAAGAGCAAGCTGGACAAAGTTCAGTGGACGGTCTTCATGCTCATCACAGGAAAGTTAGTTGCCTCTAACTAATATGAAAGCTTTTGAAGATCTATTTAATCTTCTGTCATCAAAGCGGTAAACTCGAAGTGAGCTGACAAGTCATAAGGCTCAATGCAACTCAACAATAGAGAAACCGTAATAGAGGACACGGGAAACGTTTGAATCTACAGATACAAGATCATCGCTGGGAACTTTAAGGCCAACAAACCATCTAGAAAGGGAATAGTGACAAGAAGGAGCCTCAAAATGTTAACTTGAAATCTTCGAAGTCAGAAAGATTCTCTCCGTAGTCCGCATTATTTTTGAGTTTGCATTGGGCTTTTACATCCTTTCCACGTGAATCCTTTTTATGATTTCTTTAGGGAATACTTCTAAAGTCGAAATCTCACTGCTAGAGAGACTACTTGGTTTACTTGTTTGCTAACCATATCAGCTTAACGAGTGAAATAATATTACTACGCAATCACATGCATCACAAACCGATCAGTCTGACCTACAATACAAAGGCGCTTCGCACTCACAATAGGGGGGTGCTATTAAAATTTAATTTGTCAGTTTTGATTTAAAACACACAATATTTCTAAACACCGTAAAATTGAATTTAATGTGAAAACAAAATGTAAATGGAAAAACACAAATCGGCGTTTGACTTTAATACAGTAATTTACCCGACCATTGTCTGCCCACAATTTAGTGGTAGGGACAAAATACACGCAACGTAAACACATTTCAATTTTTTTTTTTTATGTTTACTTTGAGTGTCCAAAACTGTCTCTGGGGTAAGCACACTCACTGCCACTGGCACCTTTGTACATACGTGTATGTATGCTGGTATGAAAGTGCCAACGGAAGTTGTGTAATTCGCTTAGTGGGTAAGCGTGTGAAATGGCATTCGCATGACCATCAACAGAGCACAGCAACAGCAACAACAACAACAACAACAACAACAGCACAACCACTACCAGCAGCAGCAGCAACTTTATAACCCTCAGCATAATGACAATTATGGTGTTATTACTTTTGCTGTTGTTGCTGTTGGTGCTGGTGCTGATGTTTTATGATGTTTACATTCAACCACCTTGTTTTCCCCGCTGGGCGCTTTAGAGATAACTAAATATTTTTTATACCTTTCATGTACTAGAGCCAATCGATTTTTTGGATTTGAGATTTTTGGTCATAAATTTGTCAAAAGAAAGCATCTAAGAAAGTGGAAGTTTGTATTCTACATATAAATGTAAGTGGACAAAAGAAGACTGAGGTTGAGATGTGTGAGTATTGAAAGCTTGAGATGCTTGCCTGACAAAAGTTCTTCTGGAAAATTCTATGAAAAGATACGACGGCTTACATAGGGTTTCAAGAGCGCAGCAAACTCTCTGAGCTAGAGCTCAGAGAGGTGATCTAGTAACTGATGCCTAGAGTAATGATTTCATCAATCGCAGACGATGGAACAGCCTGGAAGAGCCTGGCTGAACTTGGTATTTCCAATTGGGGTCAAACAGCGAAAAGTAGAAGTGAATGACGCAACTCGGCTTTAATCACTTACGCCATTAAGGGAGCATACATATGATGAATCAGATATTGATGCTGAAAATTATCGAAACCGGATGACTATAACATACTATAACTCCCATCAAACAATTTTTCCAGATATGATGTTTTGGATCAAAATCCATCACGTGAAATTTTGTATTCTCCATACAAAAAATACATTTTCAAATAAATTTGAAAACTTCATGAAAGGTATAAAGGCTTCGGCCGATCTCCGTAGAGCTCTCCTTCTTGTTGGTTGTTGCTGTTGATTAGGTTCGTTTGCTTTTTAGTATACACTGTATTTTAGTTTTTGTTGTTTTTATTTATTGTTAGTGGTCACTAATAGTTGATGTTTCATGTTTACTTTTCGGCTGTTGTTCAACGGATGACATTTGAGCCTAATGTCATGTAATTTTCCAGCGGAGAAAAAACGAAAAAAATTATTTAAAATAATTGTCATTTCTTGTACTTTTTTGTACAATTTGTATTATTTAGTAATTTTACGGTAAAAACAAAATATGTAAAATGCAAACATTGTTTTTATACAAAAGTGAGAAAAGCTAGCGGGAGGGGCATTGTTTATATGTAATAATTTTGCATAATGCCAAAATAAAATTTACTGACCCAAATAAGAATTATATCTATATACAGTAGTGGCCAAAAGTGTTGGACACCCTAACATTTGTTGAATTTTTCAATTTTAAAAGCAAATTATTGTTTTATTGAATAAAAAAATCATAAATAGTTGTAGGTGATTTGAAGTCCTCTGAGGACATGAATTAAAAGCAGCTTTAGAAGCCCTTCTCTATAATGTTGATGTCTTTCCCATCTCCAAGATTTCCTTAATTGTTTTTATAAGAAAAAGGGTGTTCTGCAAAATTTTCACTTCCGATGTAATGTCTTTTAGAAGAAGTTTTTCATAATGTATATATCAATTGTGGAGGAGCTATGGAACTGCTGTCTGCGGAGTGATGTTACAACGCCAACTACGTTTGCTTAGTAGTTGTTCTAAAATGTCTAGTAATGGAGAGGCCTCGACAGACCAACCAATTTCGGCCGGACTTCTTCTAGATACTGTTGTTGTTTTTCTAGTCATTGCAGCGATTATTTTTCCCCACTTAGGAGCAAGCAAGACTTGTCTAAGTCATTGAGGTCATCCAGGAAAGTAGCTGCTTTGACGGGTTCGCACCTGAGGGAAAGGCATGTCTGGTGTGTAGGTTTTAAGGGTTAGGTAAAGAGTTGGTTAGTGTCGTACGGGGACTCATTGCATGCGAGACATACACGTATGTTGGATATGTGAGGATCAAGTCTGAATAAGTAATAATTAAGTCGCCTACAATATCCTGATTTTACTTTGTTCAAGTCGCCAAAGACTTGATGAAGTAAGGGGGTGCTGGCTGTCGTGCGTGCCCATGGCGTGACACACGGAAATGATGTGAAAAGACATAAAGACATAAAAAATTTATGGTGGTTTAAGGAGACGCTTAAACATACTTGTTTTAATAACTAATACACCACAGTGAACCCTGGAGGCAATCTATTCAATAAAGCTTTTCCAAGTGAGTGTCTACAATTTCTGTTTTTATTTTTTTTATACAATATATAAGTGTTGTTGGCCACTAAAGCTTACTATTGTTAACATTAATTGTGTATTAATATGCTTTTTTATTGCTCGTTGTTGTTGTTGTTGTTGTTGAACTGTGCAACAGCACCTGTATTATTGTTAACAAAACTAAACAATTCAATTTGCCAATTCAACAAAGAAATGCAACACCAAAGCCGACTGGCGAAAGAAACAGCCAAGCAGTTAGCTAGCAAGCAAACGGCGCGCATGCGCAAAGCAGCAATGACAAATTGATGCGGTCAGAGAACCGCTGCAACAAAACCAAAAAAAAAACAACTGTTTCAAAGTGTTGGCCTTGCAGCAGAAAATTGGCAGTCAACACTCAGCGACACAATCACTAAACAATCAGCGCTAATTTAGCAAACAATAAACACACATACATACATATGTTTGTATATATGTACCTAAGTAGAGGTGTATGACTAGTCGCAGACCGTGCAGCACAGCAGTGAAAGGTAACTCTGCTACGAGTATGATAACAACAACGCATCAA
>JAWMAG010000001.1:2327500-2362500 GCA_037013455.1 Ceratitis rosa | reverse complement strand
ACCTTATATACTCGCATAGGTATGTATGTATAAGCGTACAAATTAAAATTATTGTAATAATTAATACATAAATATGTACATATGTACGTATGTTTTTAAGCGGCAAAAATACCATCTGCCGCCACTCCATGTCGTACTCTTTTAATAATAGTACGAAATTATTTTAAGTAAAAAAATAGAAATTTTTGTTATTGCTTATTTGTTTGTTTCATTTTCGCTGCGGGCAAAGTACCGCCAGTCATTCGCTTGATTTTTTTTTTTTTTTTTGTTTGTTATTGCTAACAACAACAAGAGCAATAATTAAAAATATGAAAATGATTATGTGAATTACGAAAACATTTGTATTTGTGACAGTTGACGTTTTCGAGCGTCGCTGCGCAGGTTTGTTGCACGAGTGGATATCTTTTTGAATTTCACTTTCGATTCTGTAATGAAATTAATTAATATTTTTTTCAGTTTGTCATCTATGAATTTTAATTAATTTTTCTTATACACTCGTAATATTACATAATTTGTTAGTTATGTAAGGTACATATGTACATATGTAAAATGTATGTATTACAAAAGTTTGAGGGCAGAATGGAAGACAAGATTGAAATGTCCGTCGTTTTCTCTTTTCTCAAGCAGTTAGATTAGATTTGAGTGCTTGAGGAAGCTCACATTGACAATACCACGACCTTAATGATACCAACTATCTGAGAGACCGTTTTGTACCTTTGACCCGCTGTCAGATTGAAGATACATCAGCTCATGTTCGCTAAATGTGTTTAGCCTTTGACTGCTGAGCGACGGGATTTCACATAGTACGGGCTCTATCCATACTCACATCGTGTGCTACTGCTACTGGGGTTAGGATAATACAATACCAACTCAGCACCTGCTTAGCTCCTCGAATGCCCTTAGTGCGATGGCCCAAACCACGATCGTTTCGCATACGGTAGATTGTTAAAAAAAGTCTTAGCCAGACTGAAAATTAAGCCCAATGTTGTCAGTCCAATGTCTGATGATCCGACGAAACCCCCTCTCGGAGTTCTATTATAGAATTATCTCTCTAGAGAAGTTCTGGCTCTTTGTCAACTAGAGACAGTTCACATATTCCAGAAAATATTTATAACCACTGATTTAGGTTGTAAAATACGGCACCGTAGTATCTTCTCTCTCACGTTTTTACATCTTGGATGGAAAGATATATCCAAAATTTTGTATTATTTACATGCCTACTTTGATCTGGCTCTTTTTTATCGCCCAATTTGGAGCTGAACTATTAACAAGTAAATAATGGCATTACTTTCGAGAACCCCAAGAAAAAATTTTTTTATCATTTATTTCTAATTTGCTACTAACTGCGGTTCAATGATGTTCAAAGACGATCTTTGACTTTGTCAAGATCCCAGAGTTTTTTTTTGAGCTTGCCTCATACTTCTTTATCGTTTATGTGAAATTTTATTGTGATATACGTATTTCACCCTCTTTGGCGTTTAATATTTCTTTATTTATCTTACGTTCTCCATATCTATCTCTCATTCTCTCACAAATACCCTTCATACCAATTATCGCTTAACTTTTTACAGTCCACAGATATCATATTAACTATCTCATCCACTAATAACTGCTCGCCCTCTTAAATATTTAACTAAAGCGTTAAATATTTCACTTTCGTTTTGTAAATTCATAAATCAATTTGCCATTAATTATGAACAGTATGAAGAACTTTCCTTTACTTTCTGCTTTTCACAATCCCTGACAAAGTCGAAAACTATTCAAATACGTGTAGAAGAGACAGAATCACTCGCTGCACTCAGCAATCCACAAGCAGCGGGTTGACAAACGTTTCGGCATGATTTATAGCTTCACAAAATTATGGTTTACTTTTCGTCAAGCACGAATTTAGTTTTAATTTAATTATAGTTACGGTATAATGAACCGTTGCTCAAATTCGGCCAGCGCTGACAGATTCATAGCGGTAATTTAATTTTACAAAAAAAATTAAACCACACTCTGCAGAGAAAATTTACAAAAAAAAATTAAGCAAAATATATTCGCTCTTAAGAGTACAAAAATAATAAACTCATATAAAAATAAAATAATTAAAATTAAATATAGCTAAAATTAAATAAAAAAGATAATATTATAATAAATTAAATTGAATCAAATTTAAATAAAACCAAACTACAATTGAAAAAAAGAAATGTAAAATTAAATTAAATTAAAAAATAAAAAAATAAAATAAAACAAAAAAATAATAAAATAAAATAAAACAAAACAAAATAAAACAAAAATTAAATAAAAATAATTAAATTAAAAAAATAAAATAAAAAAATAAAATGAAATAAAATAAAATAAAATAAAATAAAATAAAATAAAATAAAATAAAATAAAATAAAATAAAATAAAATAAAATAAAATAAAATAAAATAAAATAAAATAAAATAAAATAAAATAAAATAAAATAAAATAAAATAAAATAAAATAAAATAAAATAAAATAAAATAAAATAAAATAAAATAAAATAAAATAAAATAAAATAAAATAAAATAAAATAAAATAAAATAAAATAAAATAAAATAAAATAAAATAAAATAAAATGAAATAAAATAAAATAAAATAAAATAAAATAAAATAAAAAAAAAAATAAAATAAAATAAAATAAAATAAAATAAAATAAAATAAAATAAAATAAAATAAAATAAAATAAAATAAAATAAAATAAAATAAAATAAAATAAAATAAAATAAAATAAAATAAAATGAAATAAAATGAAATGAAATGAAATGAAATGGAATGGAATGAAATGAAATGAAATGAAATGAAATGGAATGAAATGAAATGAAATGAAATGAAATGAAATGAAATGAAATGAAATGAAATGAAATGAAATGAAATGAAATAAAATGAAATGAAAGTAAATGAAATGAAATGAAATGAAATGAAATGAAATGAAATGAAATGAAATAAAATAAAATAAAATAAAATAAAATAAAATAAAATAAAATAAAATAAAATAAAATAAAATAAAATAAAATAAAATAAAATAAAATAAACTAAAATAAAATAAAATAAAATAAAATAAAATAAAATAAAATAAAATAAAATAAAACAAAATAAAATAAAAAAAAATTAAATTAAATTAAATAATACAAAATAAAATAAAATAAAATAAAATAAATAAAATAAAATAAAATAAAATAAAATAAAATAAAATAAAATAAAATAAAATAAAATAAATAAAATAAAATAAAAGAAAATATAATAAAAATTAATAAAATAAAATAAAACAAATAAACAAAATTAATAAAATAAAATAAACAAAACAAAAAATAAATTGTAATAAAATAAAATAAACTAAAATAAAACAAATAAACAAAATTAATAAAATAAAATAAACAAAACAAAAAATAAATTGTAATAAAATAAAATAAACTAAAATAAAATAAACAAAATAAAAAATAAATTGTAATGAAATAAAATAAAATGAAATTAAAATAAAACTAAACAATAAAAAAGGAAATAAATTAAATCTAACAAAGATTGGCTGAAATCACAATTAGTAGTCTTTAATTGCTACAACTAATACTATTTATTTATATATTTATGTCACCAAGTAAACAAATTCGGTGTATTCAATTGAATTTTACTCCACCACTCATTTCATCCACCTCAAGTGCAGCTATCTGCTTGGTGCGCTTCATGCGATCCAATAGCAGTTCTGCCAAGAAAGCCAGAAATGCAAAAACTATACCCAGTAACCATAGCAGCAACATGCCTACAAAATTCGACATGCCTAACTTAACTGGACCAATATCGTCTAAATTCAAATATTGCGAAGCCATTAGCTGCTTCTGTATGTTGCCATCCAAGTAGTCCGCAACACTACGCCACTCCCAAAATTTATCCAGACCCGAAGAGTGCCACATGACAACCATTTCATTGAAATTCTCTAACATGGGCCACATACGTGCCGTGAATGCAACGGTATATTGAAAGTAAATATCTTCAATCATGATTTTCATTTTACTTAAAACGCTGCTAGTCAAATGATCCTGTACGGCAAAATGGCCTGAAAAGAGTTGCTCGAAAAAAGTCACTCACATTTGTAAGTATATTTGCAGCACCCACCAAATGGCAGGCGCTCAATGGTAAATCCCATTTCCTGGATTTTGGCTAAAACCGTTAATTCTTCAGCTGTGTAAATCTTGAAATTGCGCAACAGACCCTTCATGATTTCCTGAAAATAGAATTTCGTATCAAAAATGTATTTCTATATATATATTTTATTATTACGCTATCATCATCCCTTATAGCGGCCACCCAGGCTTCAGAATCTGCACCCCATTTGAGATGGAAAGTATAAAGACGCTCTACCGAATCAGCCGCCTGACCGAAGCTGACAAAAGAAATTACTATGTACCTCACTACAGTTTAATAGACCACCGACTTACCTAGGCACCGTCAATATGCTCGATAAACCGCCACCATAAATACTCGTTATAACGATATCATTCAAGAAACTAGCGAAGAGCATTAATCTCAGTGGCGTAAAGTTCACCATCGTACCTTTATTCGATTGTGAAACGAAGAGCAACATTGTTGTAGAGAAGGCATATTCAAAATTTCGAGCCCAACTATTTTTAAAGGGCAAATGCACATTTTCACTCAGCGCTATGATTATTGGCCGAAAGTGATCTATAAAGAGCAATGCTATAATTTCCACGCACAAACAGGCGAAAACGAAAGCCCAAAGCGCCGGTTGAAAGGGCTCAATGGGTAATAGCCAACTGGCGAGTCGTCTGTTGGTGAAAGAATAAAAGTAAAAAATTAAGATTTTGAAACCAAAAATTCATTGCTCTTTACTTGGGTGCCGGTACTACACATGTGATGCCCGAACGTCCAATATACATTGACATATCCAGCGCTACATAATCGGCATACCTAGATGATGGTCATGACCCATTATTTACGTGAAAGAGAGTGTGATTGCTTATTCATTATACTCACCAGGTATACATTGCACTCATGCCAACCTCCGCTTTTCCTCTTGCTAGCATACCGAGAGCAGCTTCGCCGGTCATATTTCTGTAGGCAATACCCCAATCATCTGCATCAGCTGTAATGAGAAAAAGTAATGGAGAGAGGGAGAGAGGGAGAGAGAAAAAGAGGGAGAGAGAGAGGAAGAGGGAGAGAGAGAGGAAGAGGGAGAGAGAGAGGAAGAGGGAGAGAGAAAGAGAAAGATAGAGAGGAAGAGAGAGCGAGAAAGAGGGAGAGAGAAAGAGAAAGATAGAGAGGAAGAGAGAGAGAAAGAGAGAGAGAAAGAGAGAGAAAGAGAGAGAAAGAGAGAGAGAGAAAGAGAGAGAGAGAAAGAGAGAGAGAGAAAGAGAGAGAGAGAGAGAAAGAGAGAGAGAGAAAGAGAGAGAGAGAAAGAGAGAAAGAGAAAGAGAGAAAGAAAGAGAGAGAGGGAACGAGAGAGAGGGAAAGATAGAGAGGAAGAGGGAGAGAGAGAGAGAGATATAGAGAAAGAGAAAGAGAGAGAGGGAGAGATAGAGAGAGAAAGAGAGAGAAAGAGAGAGGGAGAGAGAGAAAGTCAGAGAGAGAGAGAGAGAAAGAGAAACAAAGAGAGAGAGAAAAAGAAAAAGAGAGAGAGAGAGAGAGAGAGAAAGATAAAGAGAGAGAGAGAGAGAGAAAGAGAAAGAAAGAGAGAGAGAAAAAGAGAGAGAAAGAGAAAAAGAGAGAGGGAGAGAAACGTTCTCAGAATCAGAATAGACTTGAAAACTTATATATCTCTATACTCAGAAAGTTCTTTCACTCTAATACTTACATGTATCAATGTCAACTGAGCAATTATGCTTCTCGCAAAATGTAGCTAAAATTCTCTCCTCTGTGCCATCCAGCTCTACATCGCCGCTCGTGTCATTGGTAGCAAAAGCTCTGTCACGTGATGGTGCGCCTGGATACTATAAATCAAGAGTAAATGAATATCACTTTAAATTTTGTAAAAAAAAATAATATTTTCGCGTAAAAAAAGATTGCGCGCACATATTTCAAAACCACATCCGGTCTATAATCGAAAGCTGCTAAAATAACTTCACGTCCTTGCAGATCGGAAAGCTTATCTGGAAATAGATCGTTGCCATATTCAAATGTATTGTTCTCAGCATTGAAGCGATCGAGTAGATAGAGTTGCTTCGGGTTATCAGCTCGTGAACCAACAAATTTATTTGTTTTCAAATCAAACAATTCCGGTTTACTATTAGATCTCTCAACCAAAAGTATGCTGGATTGATCTGTAGATAGAGGAGGAGGTTTTTTTTAAATATAATATTAATATTTATATGTATTTAAAAGGAAAATTCAACGAGCGAGATATGGACATATACATATCAAACTTTTTGGAATGAAAAGTTTATTAATTTAGCCATGTCTATCTATCCGTCTTTTGGTCCGACATTCAGCGCGTCCGTATACCTGATAAGTCAACAAAGAATTGAGATATTTTGACAAAACTATGCTCACACATTCCTTGGATCATAAGTACCGATGCGGTCTAAGTACCCGCCAATCTCCCATATAACGATAATTTTGAAAAGTACGAAAATTTCTTATTTCGCGTTAACTTCGAAAAATTTGAGGAGTGGAAAAATTTTTGGAGGGGCGCGTTGATCCAACTAGGAGTCAAACCATATCCATCGGAATCTTAATATGCAATACTAATGAGTCGGCTATAGCGACCATTATAGCTGGCATAGGTCCAGAAATATACCTTCCACCCATATAAAAGATTTTCTATTTTTGACCGATTTTGAGGACTTAGGTTCGAATTTTCAAGCAATTTTTCGAGTAAAATTGATCTTACTTATCTTTTCATGATAATATAGTTATAGTGAGCTCAAAATATCTGCCAAAAAAAGTAAACTAATACTTAAATGGATCCATAGTAAGCCCTCCGCTCATGCAACTGGGGTCTAGTTCTCCTATAAAAGTCAGAAAAGCCGCTTGTGCCAATCTATCCGAACTTAGTCTTTCTTACAATTTTTTATTAATTTTTTTTTTGAATATAATTTTTTTTTAATAACAAAATCGAGAGCTTTTCTCTTTTTCAAAAAATCCACTTCTTCGCACTTACCTTCGAAAAATCGATGTTGAAAGTGTTCCTCTGCCAAATCACCTTCATTGTAAACAAATAAAAATTTATTATTTGATGAACGCCAAATGGAATAACGACTGGCATTAATTATGGCATCAATAAAAATTGGTATATCCAATTGAAAGGCTATAAAGCTCTGTGCGAAGAAGAAGTAGGCGAAGAAAGAAGAATAGTAGAATCAGTGGCACTCAATATTTTTACAACAAAGGAAACTACAATTCCAACACTAACTTGACAATGTGACTTTTCTATTGACAATGTTAATTTCTCTACAAACGGATTTAAGACCACATAGTCATTAAGCAGCTCCACACGCTTTGCCGCAAAGTCAACTACATCTTTAGCAAATGAAGTTTCCAAATCGTGCCGGCGTATATTTATGACTGCCGTAGCTGGTGGATTGGCCTGCTGCCAGTTGATGGTGAAGTCCTCATTGTCCGACCAAATGATGCAAGTTGTGGTGGACAGCAGGTAGGTTTGCACTGTGGGGAAAAAAATTAAACAAAAAAAAAATTTAAATTAAAAAAAATAATAATTAACATATTTTTGACACCAACTTAGCGCTCCAAGCATACGCGTCCAATAAAAACTATTTAATACATTTGCAGCCAACATTTCCCTCTTTGGTCTTTCGAATAACTTATGATTCAATAACTCAGAACTGACTGCTCCTCAAAGCTACTTAACCTTAAATTATATAGCAATTTCAATTTGATTTGCTTATAAATGTTTAAATATGGTAAAATTAGTCGCTGAGCTTTGGGCAAATACTACTTATTTTGTTTACCAATTAATTATGGCTTTCCCTTGCGCTAGCCAAGTTCTGACTGTTCTCGTTCTGCAATAAAGTCATTTGCAATTTTTATGATTTGCCAAATTGCCAAGCAAATAAATGGTTAAGAGGTTACAGGATTTATGTGAGTACTCGTATAATAAATATAACTAGTTAAGGTCAATTAGTTTTGAATTTAGCGCTTATGCAGTTAACTGTGGTTTCGAAAATTTCCTCATAAAAAAATTTATGAAATCATTTTCATAGCGAAAACTCGAATTCGAAACGATATTCGTTGTAAGAAAAAGTACATTTATAAAAAATTATGTAAGAAAAATTTAAATTTAAGAAAGTTTCAAGATTTTGCCGGACCAACTTTAGTACGAACCGATCATCCTGGTTCAATGCTCATCACTCGAAATTTCACGCACTCGATCATTTCGAGCTTTTTGGAGCTTTTTCGAGTATTTTGAACTGAAAAGTTTTGATTGTTTACTTCTTTATTAGTGAGAAAATTTAAAGAAATTTTGGCAAATATATCTTCTTCCTCCTAATTGGCCTTGGCTTAGCTGAATCGCCAGTCTTTTGTAAGATCGGTATCAATTTTAGAAATAAATTGAGACCAGGTCCTTCTCTGTCTGTTGGTTCCGCCGGTGTGCAAATAAATATTCCTCTACTTTCCTACTGTATCAAATACTCTCAAAGTGATTTTCGGCCGAGCTCCTCCTCGCTAAAAGTTCTCGAAAACCACTCCACGCAGACGCAGTTTTTTTTTCGAAGGGAAGTGACGTCAAAATGACGTAGTAATAAATATTTATCTTTGCAAAATTCGGAATTTTTTCAAAGGTATATCTCTAAGACAGTAAAAGTTTTTAGTAAAATATTTGAATTTTTTGTACACACAAATAGTTGAAAAAAGAGTTCTTTCCCCGAATAAAAGCATGTAACCCACGAACTTCTCTGTTGAGGTGTGTATTCTGTTAGACTTGCTGCCGCTCAACTGCTGTATCTCGCTTTAAGAGTGTATATCTTAATTGCTTTATAAGATACCCTTCTTTATTTATGACATCACAGATCCCTTATCAGTGTTAGATAAAATAATCTTGGAACTTTAAAATACATAAGAATAAGGCGGTTGTTTGTTACAGAAGCTGCTGCTTGAATTTTGCAATAGATAAAAGAATTGTCAGAGAAACCTTTCCTCTGCTCACCTTGATTTTTTCACAGATTGTATTTATTCTCAAAGATTCAAAGATAAGTTAGTCATGTTTCAAGTTTCTTTATTAATGGTTTATATAAAAGCTGTGACCGACGCAAAGAGAACGCAAAGAAAAGTGAGTGAAATCAGAGAATTGTGTAATATTATTTGTTATTTTGAAAACAAAAATAGTCTATTATTTTTTATTAAAAAAAATTGTGTGGAATTTATTGGATTCAACCGGCGTGTGAGCTAAACTAATGCCGTTCAGAGAGTAGCTAGAAGCATTTTCAATCAAAATTTAAATTTTCTTCTATTAGAAGCGAATATTAAAAGAGAAAACTTAATAATTTTTTCACAATCTGTAAATACTCTAAGCATCACGCAACGCTATTTAGGCGAACAAATACGAGGGTTGCCTTTTTATTTCGGGATTAGACAACCTTAGTGATGCAATCCGGCAACTGACAACTTTATCGCAAAGGTATACATTTTTGTTATACAAACTCAGAAAATTGAATAAAATCGCGAACATTTTCACGCGATTATTTCTTACAACTTTCAGCGTGAAATAGAAATATTGCCAATGATATCGATGGTTTGGTGAATTCAATCGACATCGTAGATCACTCCAAGATGAATTTCGTGAAGGTCATCCAAAATCAATTGTTGTTCGGGAGAAAAGTGTATTATGCTTAATGGAGAATTTTTTCGATAACAAATATTTGTTGCTCTCTAAACCCGAAATATTGGATGCAAACCTCATATTTACTATATTTTCCTTAAAAAATTACGATACTTTATTTTCTCCTTTTCGGTGCATTTCAAAAGGAATTTTTTTTTTTGTTGAAAATAGCTACCACTTGCAAATAATATGACTGAAAGTATAAATAAAATTTTGAAGGAATCAACACAAATTCATCAAAATTACACAGCTTAGAAAATCAATAATTACTTTTCATAATTTGTTTCTATGGCAAACATTTTTTCCAATACAAGTAAATGGTATAATTGAGCTATTTAAAGTGATTTATTATAATTTTTGTAATAGAAACTAATTTTTGAAGCTTTCTGATTTTAATTGTTTTCGGTATATACATACAAATATGTGTAGTTTCCAAAGTGTTTAAATATATTCTGAGAAATTCAGAACATCCCATGCTCTTTAAGGGTGACCTATTAAACTTTTTTTCGAAATCATTTGCCAAATATTTTCTAACTAAAAATTTAATTTAGTTTTGCTTTTTCAGGTCATTGTTATGTTGAATCGTTTTTGGGTTTTCGTTTAAATGGAACTGTTTTTTTTTTTTTTCAAAAAAAGGAAATTTAAGTGAGAACTTTGCAGAATTAAATAAATAGGTATAAATAATTTAATTCAGCCACTTCGTAATCATAAATGACAAGAGTCTCTGTATTTCCTTTTTTCTCTTTACTTAATGAGAGGACTTTCTAAAATAGGGAATAATAAGGTCTGTTTATTACTCATTGTATGTCCCTCTCTCTCCAAAAAAATTTGCTAATATTTATTGAGAGCCCATAATTTTAAAATTATTCTTTCGTAAAAATAACTAAAAAGCTCTCTTTCGCCGAATTCCCTAAAAAATATATTTATTAAATTCAATTAAATTTTTATTTGATTTTCGATAAAAGTTTCAAGAAGTTTTTATTCAAATGAGTTAAAGTACGGCAGCCTTGTGCTAAAAATGGTATTAGAAGCAGGGATGTTATAATATGAAGGAAACAGTAAATTTGTTTATATTAAGCAGCTGACGGAATGTGTAACATCTCTGTGTATAATTTTACTGATTTAATTTTTTGACTAATGTGAAGAGCATGGACTACTCAAATTAAAATTAAAAATTAACTGAAATTTATTGGTGAAATCAAAAATTGAGAAAATGTAAATTTTCACTGAAATGAGTCCAAGGTTGAGTTTTAATAGAGACATGGTCACCACTGAAAACTGGGAGCGACAGTCCAGGCTGTGAGTGAGAATCATTATAGGTACACTCTGAGCTTTCCTTTATCTTCTATAGGGTATTTTTTAGACGTGTGGTTTTCAATGAGGCAACACTTTTCTCGGCGTTGGTTCTTCTTTGACAGATGTTCCTTGTTTTATACTCAGTTTGGGATACCATTTCATAATGTACAGACTTCCGCCGGAAGAACATTTGAAAATCCAGCAAATTTATTACTAACATTATGGTTGGGTTCGCGTTGTGACGTTTGGAGTAATGATAATCCAAAACCATTGTTGAGACGTCGTTAGATCCTTCAAAAGTCAGTGTTTGGTGTGCTCTATGGGCAGAGGTAATCATTAGGCCATATTTTTGCAAAAATTATGCCAGCCATAATGTTAAAGGGAGCGCTATAGAGCCCTGATTAATGTCATTTTTTAGTGCATGAATTGCCGGATGTTGACGCCAGCGATATTTGGTTCCAACAAGACTGCGCTACATGCCATAAAAGCTATCAAAACGATCAATTTATTGAAGGAAACTTTTGGCTAGCGCATCATCGAAGGTAAGCGCGAGGCGACTGACAACTTCGAAAAGAATAATCGGCGCGTTATTGCTGTCAATGGCCTCAGTTGCAGCAAAAAGTGGTCGAAAATTGGGAGTCTCGGTTGGAATTTATTTGTCCCAGCCGCGGGAGTCACTTGCCCGAAATCATTTTTAAAATATAATGGCAAACCCTTATCTCTATAATTAAGCTTAATTCTTGACCATAACATTAAATTTCATGCGTTTTATCTTCTTTGAAAACCAAATGTCTAAAAAATATAGAAAATTGTAAAAAAAGCTTAAGTAGTCCCTTGAGTATGCTTTCTTAATATAATTTGTTGCTCTTAAAGAAAATTTTCAAATATCTCCTTATAAAATAATCGCTCATTATTTGGATAAAATTAGTTTGTGAAAGCAAAAATTAACTACTGAAGCGAGCATGTAAAAAATTCAGCTAAAATCACTGAAATCAGTAGAGCCAACTTCAAAATAACAATAATAATTGCCAGCAATTATAAATTCGTCATTAAATGGTCAGTTGTTTTTTTTTTTTCAGGCTCAAAAGTTTGCATAGATTAAATACACAGCAAAACTTTCGAGCAAATAAGCTTGTGCGTTAAGCAAAAAACCAAGTGAAAAGTGAAAAAAATTCAACAAATTATAAATGAATATTAAAAAAAATAATAAAATAAAAAAATTAAAACTAAAAATATTTTAACCAAAAACGTGCTCAAAAATTGTTTTAAATTTTAAGCAAGCGAAAAACTCAGATTTTCAAAGATTTTGGCTTTTAAAATAAAAAAAGAAGCATAAATGTTTGAAGCATTAATGATATTTTCGCATATATGTATATGTATATATTTTTTTGGAAATAAATTTGACTAGCACTTTCGCTGAAATTAACTCGAACACAAAAGACATTTGCGCATGCGTACCTACAAAGCGTTGTGCCGCAGCACTAAAAGAAAGGGTTGGCAGCAAAACAGGCCTTCGATTTGTATGCGTTTAACACGTTGAAGTGCAAATGTTTGCTTAAGTCATAAATAAAATGTAAACTGTATTTATGAGCACTTTACTGCCGCTACTTACTTAGTGCGTCACGCGGCAGACCTGGCAAATACTTCTTGCCAACGGGTAGCTGCAAACCGCTTTACATGGTAATGAATGAATACGCCTTTCGTGTATTTAAGTAGATTTATGTGTAATCTCAGTTCGTATTTTATAGTTTAAAATGCTGGACCATTATACAGTTTACTGTGGCCAAAAAAATAAATGCAAAAAAAAAAAGTCATAAAAATCAAATAATATGTAAATAATCACTTCGCAGCAATTTTGGTTGCAGTTTAAGCACTCGCACTTGTTGTTTTTGTATTTTTATTTATTTTCTTTTCTTTTTCTTTCTTTTATTGTATTTGCTTTTAATGGTATCTGCCAAATCTTCGTAATCGACGTTATAATAAATTTTAAATATCAAAAAAAAAACTCCCACCAAATCATTTATATAGCGAAAGGGAAAGGGTAAATTGTTGGGAAAACAAAAAAAAAAACTTGTTCATAAATACAATATTAAAAACGAGAAATTTTACTGATTTTTCTTAATCTTTTTTTATTTTTTTTTTATTTATTTTTTTATTTTTTTTATTTTATTTTATTATTATTAGCATTTGAATTTAAGGAAACTTGAAAAAATTATGAACCTGCATCAATTATATATACATACATGTATATACGTGTGTATTACTACCAAATTTCAGCCGTTACTGGTGGACTTCTTTACAAATAACTAACTGGTATGATTTCATCTTCAAAATACTAGTATTTAACTAGTCTAACTAGTTGGCTTTCCCCTGCAGGGTCGTTATTGGCTTGGAAAAAAATAATAAAAATATTAAGCAATTCGTCGGTAATTTGTAATATAATATTAACGAAAAGTCAAAGTTGTTGAACATTTACTTAACTTAAGTTTAAATTTTCAAGATGATTTGAGTTGAGGCCGATTGTGATACCGCTGCAATGTACTTCTCAACTTCTCATATGTACAAATCATTTAATGTGCCTTGTGAACTATGCGATCCGAGCCTATATCAGCCGTTGCTATCCCAGCCAGGCAATCAAAAAAGTGATATCCTAGGTATTTATGTCGTAAAAGCTTAGGGCTGAACAGTCCCTTCGTATCTGCAGCTTCGACAAAAATTTTAGAAAAGGAACCAATTATCCTACCATGAAGCAAAGAACTTATAACAATCACCCCGTAAAATAGATTGAATCTGATTACCACTGAAAAATTCCAAAGAACATCCAGCCTACATACCAGGCACCGGCTTCTTACTCTGCTTAAGACATTTTAGAGTAAATCACTTAAGAGTTGCGAATTCTTTTCCGTAGCTGTCACAACCTGTGCTAACTAATTGCCGAATCAGCGTGTTTACTGTAAGGCAGCATTGCATAATACATATTTGCATAATAATAATGTAAAAAATATATATATATAAATTTTAATATTTTTTTTTCAGAAAACTTTTTTAAAAATTTTGAAATTAATGAATTTAAATATTTATTGCATAACTAATAAAACTCACAGGTCTCTGTAAATCACTTGTAATATCTATATCTCTGACGCAATCCTTTTAGATTTCTCCAGCAACGTTGCCAATTTTCACTGATAACAGTATCCTTTATGGTTCTCCTGGCTAATTTTCTTCCAGTTGTTATATCAATACTGGTTTCGTTGGCTATTGCCATTAAAGTTTTTTCCATAGAAGTGACTTTTTTGGATTTTTGCTTTTCTCGAGCTAAGTCATGTTGAGTTAAGTTCAATTGAATTAAGCTGACCATTCCACTTGTGCTTTATGGCTCACTGTGATACCACCTTAGAGTAGTCAAATGCTCGACTCATCTTATAAATACAATGATGTTTAATGCTTGCTGAAAATAACTCGTTGCCTTGTTTTAATATGCGTTGTTAGACTGACGGAGAAGCAGCCTAGAGGCTGACCAGACCCGGCCAGCTACGTTACGTCTGTCAGCATAAAAAGCCCAGGTTCGTGCTGTAGTTTATTCGATAGTCTGTTCAAAATACTTCTACATTTTATCGCCACTTTCGAGTTGGTATAGTTGCATTCTAGAGATCTAATGAGAGCTTGACTCTGAGAGTATATAGTAAAGATTTAGTTTATTATTATAGATTTAAATAACTATGTTGCAGTGGTCTAGTAGTCTTATTTTAACATCAATTGAGATCAACTTAGGGTTAAGCCTGATGTAAGTGAATCCCACAGTGGCTCTGTTATCAAATTTTTAACCGCCTGTAAAAATGGGCAGGTCTTCGTGGTAAAGTTAGCCGCTGAGCTAGGTAAAACCAGAGGGGACCACATGGAAAACATCAATATATACATTGATAGTTAGGTGGCAATTAAAGCATATAATCTCACATCGTTTTACATCAGAAAATTTTCTTAGAAGGAGCATAAGCAACTGCATATCTACTCAATACCATTCCACAAGGTCATTGTGGCGAACGAAATAGTTGATGAGGTTGTCAAAAATTTCCATTCGTCTAGTGAGCGTACCAGTACATGAAATACGTAACACGTTAAAGACTTTCTACAGTAAACTTTCCCAGTGAACTGTAACATTGATAAGGGTGAAATGCCTTAACGGCATGAAAGATCATGTGTGGTATCTAAAGGACCACAGTGCAGTTGTAGCTCCAATTACAGGCTACGACTTGCTGGGATCAGAGGCGAGGAGAATGGGCAGTGTCATTTAACTTACTTTACTACTTTTATGAAAGGCAAAGTGTGACTTTCTTCTTTTTGTTTTATTTCCATCAGACTAATGCCTACATATCTACATACATATATACCTACGTATACAAAATGTAAATAATTTAATATCAGTTCACTTATGACACACCTCAAAAGGCGCCGATTTTTTTTTTTACCAAAATATCGCTAACTAAAATCTAAAAATTCTGTCAGTCTCTCTGACCTTTTTGTTTATACCGAGAGCATAGAAACAAATTCAAAAACTTTAACTCAGTTCAATTTTCAGTTCGCTATACGCTGAAAAGTCAATGATACATAGGTATTAATATTTACAATCCGTTATGCCATCATACATATATACAACCATTCATAAATACATACACACTCGTATGTACATGTGAGCACAGATAATTAGGCATGAACAAGATCAAAGAGTTTGTAAGACAATTAAATTAAAAGATTTTCATCACATTTCAACTAAGGAATTATAATTAAATAGGAGCTGAAGAAAAAGTCACAGCTGCATGTTGCACAGCATAGTAAATAAATATTTATAATATATATTTTTTTTTGTTTATATGTATTGTATGTATAACCATAACATAGGCAACAGTGATGCTGTCACGGCATAATTTCTTCGCTGCTGCGGCCGCTGCATTTTTTTGCTTTTCTTACAGCCCATAACGTGAAAAAAGCTTAGCATATCAGCGTAAAAAGTATATTTTTCTGAACAAAAAAAATATATAAAATGAAAAGTGAAACAGCGGACAAACCAAGATACATATCTAAGCACAAACATACACGTATGTATGTACAAACATTCAGTCAAATGTGTGTATGTGTGTGAGGCATCACAAGTTCATAGAAGTTGACTTAGTTGATTGTTGATAGTAGTATATCGTTGGCTGTTGGTTTACTATATGAGCTACATACCATACATACATACTTACATATGTATATAGTTAACTTGCTGCCAACTACTGAGATTATTTACTATCTGTGATTGCGTTTACATAGATATCTTGGCGTGGTTGGTTAGCCACAATCACATCAAATTACTTTCATTTGTGCTGGCAATACTTAGGCACACAATTTTTCTATTTTTTTTTTTTCTTTTTTTCCTTTTTTTTTCTTTTTTTCCTTTTTTTTGCTATGCCTTTCCATGTGCGTATATTTGTCGATCAATCCCCTACTCAGGTCTACTAGCTATTTGCTTGTCTCTCTTATTAATTGCATAAATTCTACAATTGTAAATACGCAGTGGCAACTTAATTTTGATTGTTCATACTCTTCAAGATGTTTATGTCTTCCTACAGACCCAGTAGGAAATTCTTCCTAATAAGTACCATATAATTATTATATATGAAGAAAACGATTTTCCGGGAATAAAAACAATATAAAATTTAGGCATAATTATATTATTATTTAAAAAAAATATGTACGTAAGAATTTTCAGTCAAAAGCGAAAAAATTTAGATTTCATTGAGTTTTTAATTTTATAATTTTTTTTTTTAAATAAGACGAATTGTCGAAAGTGACGATAAAATAATGAAAATCATCGAGTTATTGGTCACATGAGTTAACGAAATGAAACAACCTCATGAACTGAATTTCCATCTGCGAATCACTCCTGAATCGTAACAAAGTCGACCCAATAGCGACTGGTCAGGGATCACTTACATCGACGTCAAACGAAAACGGTCGATGCGGGATTGGCCATCTGAAAGTAGCAATCGTCCAAAAGCAACTCTGGCCAACACATCGATAGAGACTCAGCAGAAGCTCCGAGAGCTTATAGTCTGTATCTCGCACCAGGTGATTACCATCTGTTTTTGTCTATGGCGAATGATTTGACTGATGAGGAAATGGCCTCTAGAGAAACTCCAATATTTTGCTAATAGGGACCAGGATTTCTACGAGGAGTTTCTATGAGAGAGGCATAATGACATTACCTTCAAAATGGCGCAAATTTAACGTGTAAATCGCTGGATATTTGACATAAAGCGCATAATTCTAACTATGGTAACCAAAGCCCCGATTCTAATGCAAAAATACTGTACTACTTTGTAACAGACCAAATATATTTTTAAAAAAGATGCTCTTTAACGAATTTATAACATAAAATCTCAAATCCAAATAGTCATATTTTGTAGCGATCCGATCTCGCCGGTTCCAACAAATGTTCGTTCAAATATACCAATGAGGTCCATGCATCCCACCCATATTGGATCAAATATCTCAAAAATTGAGAGACTGAACTGCGTACAAATAGACGGGCAGATGTATAAAGCAACAGACGAACATGACTAAATCAACTCAACTCGTTATTCGAACCCGATCGGTAAAAATTTTGGTGACTCTATCATTTTTGCTTATTTTTCACAGCCAAAACTTCCAAACTAAATTTTTTCTGTCTCCTAGTAGAAACCAAATTTTCTTAACCAACGTAATTCATCGTTAAAACAGTTGTTGAAAGGAAATATTAGTAATTTTTAATTTCTCTCTTTAAAACCAAAGAATTTTAAAAGATATTTATGTCTTCAAATATTTTTCAATGATTGTTTTCTATTTCGATATTGAAAACCCATGGGATTTTTTTTTATTCTAAACTATAAAGTCTTTCCAATTTAAATTTACTATCAAATAAACCATCAACTCAATTAACTACTCTTCTACGCTAGATTTCCCGCAGGGCATTCGCTATGCATGACTTTTCTGTTTATTTAATTAAGCACAGTTGACAGTTGAGGTGTCAAGCGTGACGTGTATCACTGTCTCTGACACTGTCGCTGGTAAACAAGGTGGCGTGAAGGAAACAGCTTACAGAAATTGTGGTGTAGTGAGCGCTACGCTTGCACATACAAATGTATTAAAAAACATAAGTTTTCTAATCGAAAATGAAAGTTTCTCAATTTTTTATTGTTATTGTACTAACTGTGGATTTAGCTGGGTATTTTGAGTATTTTTTACTGCCGGCTGTTTCATTGACGCTTCAAGACAAGCTTCAATTATGAACTCATAAGAAATTATTTGAAAATGTGTTAAGTAGTTGGGATGAAATGAAGACAGTGAGTGATGAGTTGTCTAGAAGAATTTCCTGCTTGCACATGCAGTCTCTTAAGTATTTTTGTAATAATATAATATTAATAACAATAATAAAAGGCAGTCTTTACTGAACTGTTGATGTGTTTATATGTATGTTTATCGAGGTATATGTATATACATAAGAAGGCGATCACGTTATCTCCAATGATCTGCTTTTAAGGAATCACCATAAAACATATTTTACAGCTGTTTTTCTCTCTAACCACAAATATTTTCATATTCTTCAAAAGCAGACAAATTCTTAAGTGGAAATGTGATGACTCGAAGAATTATTCGGGGAGAACAGAAATAATAATACAAAACCACAACTGCTTTCAAATATTATATTCGTAGAAATTAACTTTATCACCTTCAAGTGACCTCTCTGCTGATAAAAAATTAGTAGTAATCATAGTCGATATCCAACACAATAACATATTCTTCCAGAGTGCCGCAGCAGTGGAATCCTTTCCACAAATTAGTCTCAATTATTGTATCCACTTTGCTTAGCCACAGATACTCGTATTTGTATTCAGAAGCCTGTGCACATCTTCGTCACGTACAAGCCATGGCTTGGAATATTATTTATTAACTCTGAAAGAATCTCTTTCATTCAACGTAGGACTGCGACATTGATCTGGAAAACAGACTTATCTAAAGATGACGTTAGGATAAGGTCCATTAGTCCATCACTAAACGTCCCCTCCAGCAAGATGAAGGGGTTACCTAGGCGTACTACCTTCGGTCGGTCGCTTAACCTCAAGTGACTGCACTTTCCCCAACGATTTCTGACGCTGCTGGTGTATCACTATTCATATCCCACAGCCGGTGCCTCGTGGGAGGATTTCTTTTTCTCAGTAGTCTTGAGATGCAGTTTGTCTAAAAGGCTTGCCTAAAAGCCTAGAGAATATGTAATAACACTACTTTCGTAAATACCACCTGAAGGATATCCAACAAGCATTAACACATTCGTTCATAAAATTGGGTTGTAGTTTATCCTTTCTGTCGGTTTTCAGCAGGGAAACATTCCCTCTACATGCTGAAATTTTTACTGGAAGCCAATCCTCCTCCTTTCCCATGAAGCGCTTGGCACTAGCTATGACTGATTTGGTCGACCACTTAAGGATACGACATCCATAGCTTACGTCTTTTTGAGCCAATTCATTGGCTATCTCATTGATTTCGATTGCTTAACTGGTGAAATTGTTGCTGCTACCATGCCGATGATCTAGTACTGCAAGTTCCTACATTTATTGGAAAAACAATATGACGTATACCAAAAATTGGATAAAGCGCCAATATAGTTAAAGGTGATGTAGTTCAGCTCTTTTGGAAACTGTGAATATTTGTGCGCGATCCAAACTGCGATAATTCCAAGAAAGTGTTCCGTTCGATCTTGCTTTTGTGCGAGTACATGGTAGAGATCTGGAACTCCATCAAGGACCAGTGTTCATTGATGGTATGGTGATTTCACTCGAGGGCGCAGAACAATCCAGACGAATTTTGCGAAGGTCGTCCAAACCTATTGACACTGCGCGCGAACTAATATTGCAGGATAGTCAAGTGACCTATCGTGAGATTGGAACAACTATTGACATTAGTGGTACCAATATGCCTCCAATATTGCATGAAAATTTAACTTTGAAACCGATATGTGCACGTTGGATCCCGAACAATTTGCCAATCGCTCAAAAAAGGCTCGTTTCAACTAGTCAAGAGAAATGTTAAAAATATACAAAAAATATTAAAAAATCCCTGCTTCGAAAGATGTATATGGCATGGTGATAAGTATGCGTATGAGGCCGAAAGTAAAAGGCCCTTCGACCTGTACAGTGGACTAGGTGTTTGAACTATGTACCGAATCCACAGAAATAACAGAATTTTTAAGCACTCGAAACAAGGATTTGATGATGACTCATCCACCGTATATTCCTGAAATAGAAACATCAACGTTTGTCGACATCTGAAGAGGCGGTTAATGCGTTCGGATGACTTGGTTTGGAGTTATCTCATTAAGAGTGGCAGAAGGACTCTGGTAATTGGTTCAAATGCATGTAAAAGTGTATTTATTTTAATGGAGAGTATTTTGAAAAACAATAAAGTGATTTTCGATGATTAATATTTGTTTTCTCACTCCCTAATCCCGAAATTTAAAATGGAACCCTCGTACATATAGACCATTTGAACTCAAATGTGCTAAAGCACAGCATAATACAACTGAAAACCCGGCTTGCATTCTTTCAATAGCCAAGTTAAAGTTAAAGCCAAGCAGTGAACTTCAAACAACGCAAGATTACATGAAACATGTATGCTTCAAACAAGTTCGCTTCGAACATGTTACATGTCTTCTTGCAACTTAAAACTTTTGCTGGTTTTCGTCCAACTTAAAACTTTAGCTGCTTGTAATTACTAACTTGGCTTAACACAACGAATAGTTTGAGCCGAATCTTTGACGAGTAAACAACGATGAGCGGTTGAAATAATGTTTGTGCGATTTTTCTAAAGTTCACTAAAATGCTTAACAACAACAATGACAAGCAGAAATGAAAGAAAACAATTTTTCTAAGCGGTGAATAAATGTTTTGAGCCATTAAGTGTTAGAGAAAATAATAAAAAAAATTAAATAAAACATAAAATAAAATTGAGTAATCCGATTAAATAAAACAAAGTGAGAAATTTTTCAACAAAAGGATAATTTAATTAAATAGTTGAAAACTAAAAGAAATACTGCTGTTGATTTATTCCAGCTCAGTTGTGGCTTAAGTGCAAAAAATTTAAATGAAATTGATTTTCATGGAAAAAAATCTCACAAAAAATTTACAACCGTCTTATTGTGTTTTATAAAAAAAAATTTAAACGAATCAGAAAATTGAAATGTATTATTTGTTTATTGTGCATTGAGTGATAAACAAAATTTTTACGCATGCGTTAAAAAAAAAATTAAATAAAAAAACCGAGAGCGAAAATTCGAAAATTTGCAAAAAAGATTAAAAAAAATTACTAAAATTAGATTTTGCATAAAAACAGCAAAATAAAATAAGATTGCAAAAAAAAAACAAACAAAAATTGTGCAAAAGTGCATTTTTAAATGTGGCGCACAAGCCAAAGTGCAAAGTGTAATTGCCGTTCAATAGAACTCTAAACTTAATTACTTTAATGCCTTTATGCGCGCTTAGAGGAAACCCAAGAAAAAAGTGCGCTACATAAATATGTAAATAGCAAAGCAGCAAACGTAAAAAGCATAAAATCTCAAGTGCGAAAGAAAAACCTGTGCAAAACCGGCAAAAATGCCACGCAATAAATTACAACGCAAACCGTCCAGCGAGACACTCGCCAGCCTTACGTTGGATAGCACGCTGGACTCGCGCATGTCCAGCGCTGAAATACCACAAATGGAACTGCTCAAACTGCATTATGTGCAGCAGTGCAAGGAAGTGCGCATGCCGCGTCCAACTGCAGCAGCACCAGCAGCACTAGAAAAACCGCACGCGCTCAATCCAGCTGGTGGCAGCAATTTCGCTGCATACAAAAATGCGCCGAGCGGTAGTAGAAGCGAATTAGGTGGCGCCAAGTTGAACGCAGCCAGCGCGAGTAAAGCGCACAGCGACGCAGTGCAACGCATCGCAACGCCACTTAAGAGCAGCGCCACGCAACGTGCACAGCAACCACTGCCACCGCCCACAATTGAATCGTGGAAATTTTTTCAACATCAATTGCCACAAGTAAAATCGCAACAGCAGTCCAGCAGCACCGCGGCAGCTGTCTCTAAATTGCGGCACGCACGTTCTACTACAGCCATCAACACCGCACACTCTGACGAAGAGCAGAGCGACTATGTTGAGGTGCATTCGTGTTGCAATTCCTCCTGCGCATCTGCAAGCCAATCGTCCGCCTCGTCAGAGGATGACGCCGATGATGGCGCTTCCACTGCGTATCCGGATTGTGAAAAATCGCATAGTTGGAATTATCGTGCGCGCATCTCAACGTGTGATATACGACGCGATATTGCGCGAGCGGGCGTTAAGTCGCGTGCAGACCGTATAGCGCGCATAGAGCAAACCGATTGCGATCATAAGCAGCAAAGCAGCGTGTTAGCTGTTGATAAACGTTTGTCAATGCCGCATATGCAACAACAGCGAAACTGCTTAGATAAGCCCCAGCCCTCTGCTGTTACGCAAATAAATCGTCTCTTTGAGCAAGCCAAACGACCGGAACATCGACGTTCAACTAAACAACATCGCGCGCCAGCGCCACCGCAATCGAGCATTACCCAAACAGCACCAGCGTTAGTCACAACGCGTACTACGCAACCATTACGCGTGGCGCCTACACCAAAAAAGGAACCAAACATGCGCATGCGCACGCGTGAACCCTTACCCAGCATTGATGAGCGTATGAAGCGTTTCAGCAACTCCAGTGCACCTGGCGATTGCTATGACTGTGTGCTGGAAAGCCAAAGTGAAGTATGCGACAATGCGCAGACGCGACATACAGCCGAAGCGGTACGTCCATCACGCGCGTCGCCCGAACAACGTCAACAAGTGTCGCGTATACCAAAGCCCATAAGCGAGCCAGCGCCACAGCAGCCGCTAATACCACAACAACAGCAACAGCCGCAACGGCACTCCACCGGCACAGCGCAAATGTACAATGAAGCGAATGAGCAACTGCAGCGGCGCATAAGGCAAATGTTCGATCACGAGCAGGAGCGCAAACAACAGCTGCAGCGCCAGGTAACCGCGGAGTTTCGCATGCAATGCGCGGGTGAGAAAATAAAATTGCGCGCAACAAAATCAGCGGCTTTCGAAACGGCGGCGGAAACAGCTAAACCTGAAGAGAAGACAGCCGACAGCTGTGATGAGCTGGATAAGAATGTACCCAAGCCGACACGTCCGCACGCGCCGACAAATTTTCAGAAGCTCAAAATGGAGCGTATACATATACGCAAAAAGCGGCAACCACTGCTGATAATTAATCAGCTGAATGAGGCAAAGCCGGTAAATAATGAGAAGGCGCGCGAGGAAAGAGCACCGGAAGCGAAAGAAATTAATCAAAAGCAATCAATAGAACCACCGCTTGATGCCAACCGTCGTACATGCGGCTACAAGAACTGCAACTACACCAACTGTCCCATGTCCGCGTCGAGTAATGCCGGCAGCAGCAGCAGTAGCGTGAGCACGCCACAGCATTCCGACGAAGAACTGAACGCAAGTAAGCGCCGCTCGCTCGAGAGCTGTTGTTCGGACTCAGGCGTGTCGTCCTCGACCGATCTGAAGGAGCGCAGCACTAAGGAAAATAATATGAGGAATCTTGAGAAATGCGCCGACTGTGTGAAAATCATGTTGCACCAAACGAACGCCAATGCAACCGCTATGCCGCATAAGCTTAAATTAACCGGCGCCACAACCGCACTGCCAAAGCTCAAAGAGTTGGACGGTGGAGCGCCGGAGAAGGAGGCGCGTCAAATTAAGATTCATGTTGGGAAAGCGCCTGGTGGTGGCGGTGATCCGAACGATGTGCAAAATTTCGCGAAGAAGAATCTCACCAAGGCTACCACAGATGAGTTGCTAACAGCAGCGTCGTCGTCAAAAAATAACACAGTCAACAGCAAAATAGGTGGCGCGTCCGATAAGTTGTCTAACCGGACTGGGGCGAACGCAAGCGCGTGCAATGTCGGCAACCAAACCAAACAGTGTAACATCGAAAATGACCTCAAAATTAATGAACAACGCATTTACAACAACACAACTAGTGACAGCGCCAACAACAGCAGTCGCAACAAAATGTACATCAATGAACGGGAACCGTTAGGTGCCACCACCATAAAAATCGATGACGATTGGATACATGACCAACAAAATGCCTACGATACGGACTCGTTGATGGTGCCGCCATCGCCACCGCTGCGCGTCTCCTCCAAGACTGCAAGTGCGCGCCAACAATTTCTTAGCAATCATGCGAGCAGCAACAACAACAATAGTAAACCCAGTGTTAGCCCTGGCGGCGATAGCGATAAGCACAGCGTGAAAATTTTTGTGCGCAGCTCAACAAGCAACACTGGTGTGGGCGGCAATCCATCACGCGCCTCATCGATCTCGATGTGCTCCTACACCTCGCAGACCTCTGGCTGCTCGACGAATTCGGAGGCTTCAGCTTTGACAAGCGGTGGGAAATCATCAACTTCCGGCAGTTCTTATACGACTATTTCTAGTAGCGCATCGGTTGGCAAATGCAATTGTGGCTGCGCGAGTAGAAATTCAACTGCCAAATCTAAGAATGAAAACCTCAAGGAAGAGGAGCTGGAGGGCTTAGAGGACACAGATGACTACTGCAGTTTAAGGCGCATGACTAAGGCAGGCGTTTTCTACAATCGCGTGGCGTGCGCTGGCAAAAGTAGTGTTGGTACACAAAGTGACACGCTGCGCGCATGCGCCGCTTCACCCACATCCTCTATAGGCACTTTTAGCGAAGTCAGCTGTGTGGCGTGTGGCGATGAGCGCTCACAGCAGGCAAGAAGCAGCTTGGGTAGTATAAGCAGTGGTCCCATTGGTGGTGTTTTCTGGAATAACTCATATTTTCAGCAGGAGAATAATTCACTGACAACGCTACACAAAACGACAAGCACTGTCGCAGCGCCGTCAAAAATCGATCACAGCGCATCGAATAGCGATGACAATGAACATTGCTGCTGCAGTTTAACAAGTTGTGATGATGATAATTGTTCTTATTACGGGTGCGGTGGGCGCGACAATGCGGCTGAAGTGCAAACCGACGATGATCATTGTGTCTCGCGCATAGAAGTGCGCGCCAGCGTGCATACGCCTAGTGGCGGCAGTGAAAGTAATAAAAGTGACTTCAAAGTTAGCGCTGAGTATAATAGTGGTAGCGGGCGTGAGTGTTATGAGAATTGTGACTTTGGCGCACAACGTTGTTGTAGTGAAAACAAAAGCGCTAATGATAAATTTGAGCTCGACGCGGAACGTCAACGCGCGCGAGAACGTGAGCGCTGTGCTGCACGTCAGCAACAACAACAAGAACAACAATGGCTGCGCCAATGTATGCGCGAACGCGAACGGCAAATGCAGTTCTTGCGGAACAGTAGTGCTGAGGAGATTTTAATACGTAATAAAAAACTATTGAAAAAGGTAAGTGCGATGCGCGCCAAAGCTATGCGCTAAACGCTTCTATTTGTTATTTGCTTTTAACGGGCACTTTCGAAAAAATGTTATAAATTACAAAACACACTAGAGTCCCGCAAACAAAAAAAAAATTCAAATTTAATTTTAATTTTCTATTAAGGCGCTTTTATCGTTACATACAACAATACATACATATATACATACGTACATACGTACGTTCAAACAATTTACGCTGTCTAATTTACCACGGAAGTTATTTAATAATTATACCGTTAGTATTTAACATGAATGTACAAATGTTTTTGAGTAGTTTATTTTTTTTTCAATTTTTGTTTAATTCGTTTTGAATTTTTTTTCTCTTTATGTGCCGCGGTTAATTCATTTCTTGTATTTATTTCGTGCTCGGCAATCATTCATTTTATGTTTGAAGGCACAGCACATGAGGAATATCAACACCTGAGTTTTTGGGTAATAAGGAAGCACCTGCTTCGTTCTAGTTTGAACAAAAAAATATATTTCAAATACGTTCAAAATTCAATTTTCAAAAAATTCTTACATGAGGAATTTTGACAGATTTTCGACGTGATAATTAAATAGCTCAGCATTAGAATATAGTCTTGCATAGTGTTGCTAAGTTCAGAGTCATAACAATGTTTCAAACCTATTCACTACGAAGAGAGAGAGAGAGAGAAACGGAGAGCGACAGTTAGTAGACCACATCGTTTGGTTGCGAGCATAAGATGAAATCACTGTTAAGAGTGAACTTAACAGAGTTAACAAAGACCCCAGAAATTCTGCAAAATACTCTCCCACTAGACCTCTACCGCGAATTTCAAACGATCTGCAACACACGTAATAAAACTGAACGCCTTGGAGAAATTGAAACATCGATCATGCCCAGTTACTATCTTTCATACAAATTCAGGAAGAAAGCAAAAATCAAACCCTAAATTCTTTTTTGATAATGCCTTTTCCATAAAAATGCCTGAATGATAAATTTTAAACGTTTTACAATAGATCAAAGAGCAAAAGCCACCCTTATAGATGGCTCAAGCTCAATGACAATATTGGTTGCGGAACCCACCCCTTCGTCATTCACGTAGCGAACAAGCTTGCCAAAGCAGGAGCCATCTAAACTAAAACGTATTCTGCACAAGAAGCGGTTAAACCTCTGTTCAATAAAGCATATGCTTAACCTGGCCTTCAAAAAAAAAAAAACAACAATCACAGATAGCTTAATGAGATCGCATGTAAAGACTTAAGACAGATCTAATCAGCGTTAGGTCCGCCCAGATATTTCCTACTACTTGCATAACAACAGAACATTGTTTATTGAAGACTTCTTTTGTCATTGGCCAGCGCTTAGCACCACATTAAACAATATTCTCAGAAAATACTACTTCATCTATCTCGCCCAGCTAATCATAAGAGGCATTAACAATCCATACCATTTAATAGACATACCAATTGGTTCGCCCATTTGAGAAGGTGGTAGAATCCGTATAGTAGGCTAACAGGGCTAAATTTGCTGTTCACAAGCCACCAGTCACATCAACTCCTCCTCAACTCTAATAGACTGTAGACTACGGTTGATAAGAGACTCAGCCACTACAGTTTCTCTAAGCAACTTCTGTGTTGTAGTAAAGGTTCTCTTCAGTACATTGACTAAGCTAAATCCCTCTGTAACTAAAGATCTTTAATAGCGCTCAGAACACAAAGGTTCAATCGCCTAATAACATCGAAGAAAAAATCAGATTTACAATGAGAATTTGTGCTTCTAGTAGGCATTAGTTATGCTTAGTAATTGATTAATCAATGAATAATTATTTTAATTCATTTAATTTCCAATTAACTATTGAATTATTTTTTTATTTGTACAAATAATACCTCCTGCTCAAATATAAACGAGACAGGCTCAATAAAACAAAAACGGTTAATTATTCTTCAATATTTATTTTATCCACTTCAAAATAGTCACCATTAGAGGCGATACACATATGCCAACTTTTTTTCCAATCTTCATAACACTTCTGGTAGGCCGCTTTAGGTATGGCTTTCAGTTCCTTCTTCGAATTCTCTTTTATGACTTCAATCGACTGAAAATGCTTTCCACGAAGCAGCAATTTGAGTTTAGGGAAAAGAAAAAAGTCACACGGTGCCATGTCGGGTGAATACGGTACTTGTGGAACAATATTTACGTTGTTTTTGGTCAAATAATCGCGTACAAGACGAGACGTATGAGCAACAATTTTGGAACAAGTCGAGCAGACACACGTCTCATGCCCAAAACATCGTGAATAATGCTATGAGCGGATCCATTTGATATGTTGAGCTCACTAGCTATCTCTCTTTCAGTCACACGACGATTTTCCAACACAATTTTCTTTAATTTTTCGACGTTTTCTTCGTTTATTGACGTTGCTGGACGACGATCATGGGGCAAGTTCTCCAGCGATGTACGGCCGTCCTTGAACGACTTATACCAATCAAAAATACGTGCACGTGATAGGCAAGACTCCCCATATGCCTTCTGCAACATTTTCATTGCGTCCGTCGCACTTATTCCATTGGAATAACAAAATTTCTATGCTATGTGACAGATCGCGCTCAAATTTGACATGTAAACATATAACAGTCCTGGCAACCTAAGCAAAAAAAAGTATGGCCATATGTCTTGTCCTTGTCGAGTTATGGATAAAGGCTCGTTTATATTTGAGTAGAAGGTATTACAATAAAAATTTATAATTTAGCTAAGTAGCCATAGCAACAATAGACCTTAGGCTGACCCAATTAACTAATAAGCCAATATTATTAATAATTATTCAAAAAATATTTGATTAATTAGGTTTTTGATGGAAATGAGATAAGCTTAGTTCCATTTAAAAATATTTACTCGTATTCTAATTCAGGAATAAAGGTGTTTGTGAAAAACTGCTGCATGAGAACTCTTAAAAAATTTTATTATTATTTAAGATTACTCAGAAGGTATATGATCCATACCACATATACCAGATGTGTTAGTTGAACCGGTTTTTTCGATAAAGGGAACACTTAATTTTCAGAAGAATCTCAAAATTTTTTTATTCAAAGTATTGACCATTCGTTTATACACATTTCGCCCATGTCTCAGGCAAATTATTGATACCATTCCAAAAAAACTTTTTCTCTTTCGAGGCAAACCATTCAACTCTCAACGACAGCCGGTTCTACGTACCGGAGTTGACCCGGATTTTATCCGGCCAAGGGCTGTCACCCTTTCGGCGACCTAACCCCGTTTAGGTCAACAGGTATAATTAGTTTAAGTGCGCCATCGGAGCAATACCTCGCAGCTGGGTTGCTTCAAATCCTTCTAATCAGGGCTGGTGTAGAAACCAACCCTGGTCCGACGGACTATTTCTGCTGCGTGTGCACCAAAAGACTCCACCACTCCTCCATCTCGGTTAGGTGCAACCAGTGCAATGGTTGGAGTCATCTTAAGGTCTGCTCAGGCCTTAAGACACATAGGGAGTGGACCACACGTTATGTGGCCCCATGTTGCCAGCGCCCAAGTGCGCCCCCAGCCTCCACGGCAGTGCCTTCAGCACACTTACCCACTTTGGGTAACCCGCAGACCTCCACGGTCTCCCGGAGCTCCCCGCAACATCCTCCTCCCGTGCGAGGGCTACCCAGCAGCTCTTAGTCCCCCGCACAGTCTGTTCCGTGTGTCAGGCCTTAGTACGTCGGAATGTGACCTCAGTCAGATGCAATTCTTGCTCCGGCTGGTGTCATTTTCGGACGTGCTCGGGCCTGCGCACCACCCGTGAGTGGAGTGATGCGTACGTTGCCCCTTGCTGTAGGAGTCTGCCCCCGCCTGTTAATACGACAACACCGCCAATCAACACCAACGTGCGGAACCAACCTCAGCGGCAACACACGTCATCCACGCACCACTCCCTCACCCCCCGTATCACGAACGTTCCCCCGAGACGGACCCGACTCCTTCAATTCAACTGCAACGGACTCCAGGGGAAGATCGACGAGATAGTCGACTACATGAGCCGGGAGCATCTGTCAATTGCTGCGATCCAGGAAACTAAGCTGACCGCCCGCTCGGATCTTCTGAGTCGGGCCGGATACAACATAATCCGCAAGGATCGCGAGCGAGACCACGGAGGGGGTTTGGCGTTCATCCTGCACAACACCGTGCAGTATCGTCTCATCGACGGCGGCATCGACCGCAGGGATACTACCCTAGAATGTCAGGGCATAGCTATCCGGTCAGGCGATGCCGAGCTCGAAATATTTAATATATACATTCCTCCCGTTACAAGTTGCCCAGTTGGATATAGCCCTGATATAGGTGCGCTACTCAGAGGCGAAAACCGTTTGGTTTTGGGCGACTTTAACGCGCACCACGATCTTTGGCATTCTAGCCTGTCAAATGACCGTAGAGGAATGGAGCTGGCGGAACAGATAGACGATTCGACATTCTGCACAATGAACGACAATACCCCCACCAGAGTTGTGGGTAATTGCCAAAGCTCGCCTGACATAACAATTGCGAGTGCTGGTCTGATAAACAGTATAGGTTGGCGACCTGTACTGACACTAGCATCGGACCACTTACCCATACACATCTCGATTGACAGACCTCCCGACTTTGTTTCCGCGGACCACCGGACCTTCGTTAACTTCAAAAAAGCTAATTGGACCGGCTTCACGGAATTCACTGAGAACGCCTTCAGTGCTCTCTCCACTCCAACAGACGTCACCTCTGGTGAACGATCATTCCGCAGGATAGTTGTGACCGCTGCCGCCCGCTTCATCCCGGCAGGCCGAATTGCGGAAATCCGCCCTAACTTCCCGTCCGAAGCGGCGGCTTTAGCAGCAAGGCGCGACATCCTCCGTAACTCCGATCCCGGGAATCCCTTAATCAGAGATTTAAATGCGGAGATTCGGACTGTTGTAAACAATCACAAGCGGAAAAAGTGGGAGGAGCACCTAAGGTCCTGCAATCTCTCCTCTGGGGCAACCAAGCTCTGGGCTACAGTCAAGTCGCTGTCTAACCCGACGAGACGCGATGACCGGGTGGAAATTTCATTCGGTGATCGCGCCTCGTCGGACCCGAAGAGATGCGCGAGCTATTTTAGCCGGCTTTTTACACTGCATCCTTCGGTAGACAAAGCGAAAAGACGTGTAACCCGTCGTATGCGCAAACTGCCAAACACAAGCGCGGCGCTTGATTTCTCCAGAGAAGAGGTTCAGGGGGTTATCGGGAAGGCGAAAGCCTCCAAATCCATCGGCCCTGACGGAATAAGCATGCTGATGCTAAAACATCTTGGACCAGCGGGAGCAGAATACCTCACTAAGGTCCTCAATTTGTCTTTGACCACCCTAATCATACCAGATTTGTGGAAGACCGGTAGGGTGGTCCCGCTACTCAAACCGGGGAAACCAGCCAACAAAGGAGAGTCTTATCGGCCGATAACTCTCCTCTCCCCAGTAGCGAAGACGCTTGAGGCCTTACTGCTCCCGAGTTTTACTCACCATCTGCGTCCAGCAGCACATCAGCATGGCTTCCGAAAAGTGAACAGTACCACAACAGCACTTAACGCCATAAACACCCAGGTGATCAATGGCCTGAACCAAAACCGACCCTGTGCGAGAACTGTCCTGGTAGCACTGGACTTGTCAAAAGCTTTTGACACTGTCAATCACTCAGTGCTACTCAGTGACATTGAGGAATCCTCATTACCGCCGGGGTTGCAGAGGTGGGTCATGGGCTACCTGAGTGGTCGTCAATCATCGGTCATATTCCGAGGTGAAACATCTAAATTGAGGAAAATTAAACAGGGGGTTCCGCAGGGTGGTGTCCTCTCCCCGCTACTGTTTAATTTTTACATTTCGAAGCTCCCTCCTCCACCGGAAGGAGTCTCACTAACCTCGTATGCCGATGATTGTTCGATATTGGCGTCCGGCCAGGATATTGATAGCCTATGTTCGAAAGTGAACGGTTACCTCGCTGATCTCTCCCGTTTCTTCACTGCACGACAATTGAAAATCCAACCGACGAAATCCTCGGCCACCCTCTTCACCAGCTGGACGAAGGAGTACCGGCTAGAACTCGATGTGAAAGTTGATGACGTAAAAATTCCAACTGTAAACAACCCTAAGATTTTAGGGGTCACATTCGATAGCCTGTACTCCTTCACTGCGCATACGACCGCAATTGCCGCAAAACTCCAGGGCCGCAACAAAATACTCAAAGCGCTAGCCGGCAGCACATGGGGTAAAGATAAAGAAACCTTGCTGGCAACCTACAAAGCAATTGGCCGGCCGGTCGTAAATTACGCTGCACCGATTTGGGCGCCGGGGACGAACGAGACGCAGTGGAGGAAACTACAAGCCTGCCAGAATACCGCCCTTAGGACTGCGACAGGAAACCTCCTGATGTCACCTGAACACCACTTGCACAGCGAAGCATCTATGCTACGAGTTAAGGAGCATAATGCTTTGCTGTGCAAGCAGTTCCTGTTGGGATGCCACCGCGCGGAGCACCCCAGCAGGCACCTCCTAGAAGCGGAGCCTCCGCCTAGGCACATCAGGAAGGGAGTACTTGACTACGACAGCACTATACAGCACCACGTTCAACAACCGCTGGACAGGACGGCTTACCGACAGGCACTGAACGCCATTCACCAGGAGTCAGTTAACACCTTCCTAGACTCCCTCCCAGTGAATGGCGTACTCGGATCCAAACCACCACCCATCGCAGACAGTGAGCTCGAGCTGCCTCGAGAGACCCGCGTGACTCTGGCACAACTCAGATCTGGATACTGTAGCAGGTTAAACTCCTACATATCCAGACTCGACCCCAGCATACCCAACGTATGCCCTGCATGTGGAGAGTCCCCGCACGATACTAACCACCTCTTCACATGCCCCCTTAAACCGACCCATCTAACCCTCCTCTCCCTTTGGTCCAACCCTGTCGAAACAGCACGTTTCCTGGACCTCCCGTTAGATGACCCCGGCGACTTAGACTGATTACACCTGCCCTAAGCGGGGTTAGCGAACCGCTACAACAACAACAACAACAACACGAACCATTTTTCGACTTCTTCAAAATTAGCGAAGCACTGCTCTGCAAGGAAGTGTCCCATCGATGCGAAAAGGTGATAGTCGGACGGGGCGAGGTCTGGAGAGTACGGCGGGTGTGATAATATTTCCCAATTAAGTGTTTTTAATGTGTCTTTCACCAGTTTAGCGGTATGAGACGGCGCGTTGTCATGTTGCAAGATAACTTTGCCATGTCCTCGGGCCCATTCCGACCGTTTTTCGATCAACGCATGATTCAAATTGATCATTTGTTGTCGGTAGCGATCCGTGTTCACCGTTTCACCAGGTTTTAACAACTCGTAGTACACCACACCACACTGGTCCCACCAAACACAGAGCATTGTCTTACGGGCAAAGCGATTTGGCCTTGCAGTCGATGGGCCAGCTTCAGCATGATTTTTTTCGCTTCGGGTTCTCAAAATAAATCCATTTTTCGTTCCCCGTGACAATTCGATGCAGAAAAGATTTCCTTTCGAATCGTTGAAGCAGCATTTCACAAACGGTTTTTCGATTTTCCATTTGTCTATCGTTCAGCTGGTGTGGCACCCATTTTCCATACTTCTAGATCTTTCCCATGGCTTTTAAACGTTGGCAAATTGCTACTCGAGTCACATGTAGTGTTTCTGCCAAATTTTTGTTGCGATTGGGTTGGATCAACATGCAATTCCTCGTCTTCAAACTTTTTCGCTGCACCAGGATGTTCATTGTCTGTCAAATCGAAATCTCCACTTTTAAATTGACGAAACCATCTCTCACATGTTCTAATCACTGGAGCATGTTCACCATAAGTTTCTACCAGCAACCGGTGAGCTTCAGCTGCTTTTTTCTTTTGATGAAATAAGAAAAGCAACGAATGCCGCAAATGCGATTTACCTGGAACAAAACTCGACATATTCACTGAGGTAAACAAATATGACGGTATTATTTTGGCGGAATGTGACTTGCGTATTTTTTTAGGTTAATGTCAATAGAAAAAAATTATATTTATGACAAATCATAGAAATGTATACATATTGCTAGCGACATCTACTAGTAAAACCGGCACACTTCAACAAACACACCAGTCACCTCTTTTTGTATATATATATGTACATTTAAGAAAACACTACTCTGGTTTTGGTAGACCGTTAGCTGATCTGATCTGATATTTGTTACATCATTCAGTTTTTTTATTATTTTTTTATTTTTATTATTAGAGTAAGACTGCACCTAACCACGCCGTTATTTTCTTAAATTCTTTACTGCAATTAACACCAGCACATTCAAGTGCTCCACACACCTTTCGCATTTGCCACAGACTTACACACAAATTTACATAAAAATTTAAATAAAAATAAATTATATGGTATACAACGAAGAGTTGGGTTTTATTTTCAGCCAACAAGTATTCAAAGTGCAATGTTAAAAATATTTATCACCTTCAGATATGCAAATCAATCTGCATATGTGAACAGGTTTAACTACTTTTACTAAACGCCAAACGTTTTTCCTCCTCTAATTAATGAAGTGCAGTTTATCGTTTCTCGTTGAGCACATATGCATATGTATGTATGTACATATGTGTATATGTATGTATGCATATTTATGTATTATATGAATGAACCTTTGAAACCATTAGATAATACATACCTATGTAGGTATGCATAAATATAAATATGTATCTACTTAACTACTATTTAATGAAGGTATAAAATTGCTGAAGCTTGCCTACGCACCGGGTGTGTCATAAGCCTTGCAGCTGTTGATTTAAATCAAAGACGAGTAAATAAAAAATAAATGAAAATAATAAAATGCTATAAATTAAATTAAAATGGAGAAAAACGAAATAAAATCATATAAAACGAACTCAAATAAATGAAATAAAATTAAATTAATTTAAAATAAAATAAATTCAAATAAATGGATTAAAATAAAATAAAATAAAATTAAATAAAATAAGATATATTAAAAAAAAAAAACAGAAATATTAAATGAAATAAAATAATATAAACTCAAAAAAATAAACTAAATTAAAATAAAATTAATTCAAATAAATGCAATCAAATAAGATAAATTAAATATATATCTTAAGTAATTAAGTTACATAAAATAAAAGCTAAAATAAGTTAAATTAAATTAAATAATTTTAAATGAAATAAAATAAAACAAAATTAAATTAAATTAAATAAAAAATTAAAATATCAAATAAAATAAAATACAATAATATAAAATCAAATAAACAAAATAAAATAAAATAAATTAAATTAAAATAAGATAAATTCAAAAATTATTAAATAAAATTAATTCAAATAAATGCAATG
>JAWMAG010000001.1:2307500-2320000 GCA_037013455.1 Ceratitis rosa | reverse complement strand
TACTGTAAGTGAAAGTCTGATCTACGTTTACGTTATCAGTCAGAGATTAGGTGCTACACGGAGTCTTCTTCTAAGTCAACCCATAGCCATTACCTTGATTCGCGCTCGGGTTGAACGAAGAGTAATAGTTTGTAACCATTTGGATGTAGCCGCATCGTCAAACTAAAAAGAGACTGCAGCCGTAGTATACGAACATAACCAAATCATATATTTTTTCGTCGATTTGTTGATATGTGATCACCTACCTCAGAATGAGAGTATAGTGCTAAATTTCACCTAAATCGGACTTCCTCGTCCATTTCCGGCATTTATTTGTCTAGACAGAAAGATATGTATCATCGTATAAAAAGTGAGATCGGTATCTGGTTCACTTCGTGGAATTTCAAGCAAATCCAACAATTATTAAACTTTTTGCAACTGATCGGTCCCAGGTTAATTTTCGTGAAGATAACATGATCCTTATCTTCTTAATTTAGACAAAAAGCAACCTGCGTATCAAATTTCAAGTAAATCGATCAGTAAATGAGTAAACGGTTCTGTCAAGTTTTACTGTATTGTGTCCCATGCGACATCGATAGGTCTTCCATTGCGATTCTTAAACCAAAGGAATGAAGTTTTCTCACATGCTTCTCACATACCCGGCGTCCAGATCCTTCCAGCATAATATAATAAATAACTGGGCGATCACTTACCTGGAAACATCTCTTCACTCTCTTCCTCGAGGATTTTTTTGCGACTCTATATCTTAGTGACGATCACCATCGTGTACGTAGTGATGAGAATCTTAAGTATCTAGCTACGAAGAACTGGGAAAGGTCTCTCTGTTAGCGGAGAGTGTTTCGCGTTGTAGAAATTAAGTACCAGTTGAGAGAGATCACTACATGGCGGAGCATCTTGCTTGCGTTTGAGAATTGGAAGTCAAAATTCTATCGATGATTATTGACCATTTTGATATAAATATGTTTATATGTCCCAACTCTCAGATCGCTTCTCAGTTACGTCCTTCAAGCTAGTTTCTCTGAATAGCTTCGATGCAGTTAAACTTTGTATTTCAAATATTCCAGCAAATTTCAAATTCTTAATCTGGCAATATTTTCTTAATTCTTTTTTCTAGCTTTTTCTTTAATTACTTTATATTCTTTTTCTCTAATTTTTTTTTATTTCATTCAATAGCTCACAGCTCTAAGTCAGTAAGCAACTAGTTTAACGATTGGACTATGCTTTTCTTTTCATTTCCTCATTTTTTGTTTGTTTTGTTGTTGTTGTTGTTGTTGTTGTTGTTGTTGTTGTTGTTGTTGTTGTTGTTGTTGTTGTTGTTACACATATTGGCACATTTTTTCTGTTTAGACATTTGACTTAAAAATGCACATTAAAATTAGTATAACAACAACAAAAGCATGTTAGTCTTAAGTCACCACAACGCATTAACACGTCGAAGAAAGTATTAAGAAACAAACATATATGCATACATATATAGTACATATTGTACATATTTACAAATATACGCGCACCAATGGTACCCAGTCAGTCAGTCACTCAGCCAGCCACCGAGCTAGCAAAGAGCAGCATGAGGTGTCAGTAACCAACCATCAACACCATCGACAACAAAAATTAATGGCGACCACGACGGCGCTAATGTTACTGATGGCGATGACGCTGTTGGTACAATGCAATCAAATTTCTAGTAATGCTCAGTGTTGTTGTTTGATATGCAAAGTGTGTGATTGTGAGGAGCTTACATAGTGACTGACTTACTTATTTACTGATTGGCTTAAGAAAATGAAAATAAAAAAGAACCAACGAAAAAAATTAAGAAAAAATGTGCGCTTCTTCAGTAAAAACAACAACAATGCCTAAAATAAACATAACTCACTTCGCTAATATTTCTACGAAATTATAATTTCTTCTATATTTGTATGTACACGTATGTGTTGGATAGATATGTTTTACAAAAGGTGTTTTAGACGTGTCTTAGACGGCCTGTGTTCGCCTGGGCCAGCACAAGGCATGTTTTGGCTTGGCTTTTCTACATCACCGCCATTAAGCGAAAGTGGTGTGGCTCGCTTGGCTTCAAGCGAGCATACTAGCAATAAATACAAAAAAAAATCAAAGAAGAAACAAAAGCAAAAACAATAGAAAAGTATAAAAAATTAAAAAAAAAATTATATGTATAAGAAAAATAAAAAAAATATGTATGTTTGTACAGCAAAACAGCTGCAACCCATACGCAATAATGAAAAAAAAGAGAAACAAGTCTAATAAAAATAACAACAAATACTAAAAATAACAACAACAAAAATATATAACAATAATAATAATGGTACGATATGAACAACAAAGCGCAGATAACCGTTTTTTTTTCACATAAAAAATTTAAATATCAGGTATTTCTTGATCATTATAAAATACATACAAATGTGTACTAGGTATGACCATATGTTTGTTTTTTTTTTTTTTTTGTATGTAAATGATCTTACGATTGCTCACATTTCGCTAGTAGATAGTGGAGAACAGCAAGAAACGATTTTTATTTAGTACAAAAGGAAAAGAAAAAACTCGACTTGGCCCTTACCCAACGCCATTAGCAGCTAAATGTTGTTTTTGTATGAGAAAATGAACAGTAGTTGGTCGGCCAGAAATAACTGTATCGATGATAATTTTTGTATTTCAAAGACTACAAGAATCTATGTCAACCGTTGCTTCTTTTTGTGTTGAAGATTTCTGTGAGAGTTTTTTCAGCGTTTTTCTTTTTTTTTTTTTTTTTTTTTGAAAATAACATATTCTTTTTTAGTACTGGATACAACTTCTGCATACTGTCACGAGAGTAAGAAAAAAATACAATAGAAATGATATGCATTTTTATATACTATACTATATGTACACGTATGTAAGCTAAAATTAGCTTTGAATTTCATAAATAAAAAAATAAAGAATAAAATTAAACGCAAAATTTATTAATGCAAATATTTTAAACAAAGATTTAATAATAGAAGTACTTTCATTTTTTATTTATTTTATTTTATTTTTTTTTAAGTAAAAATTGTAAGATTTTAGTCTAAAAATCCAATTTATATATATGTACAAGTATATAAATACTTATATTTTATTATATATTTTTAATTTAAAACATATTTATTAAATTTTCAATTGATCTTTTCTTTACTTTCAGGCTGATCTTATACACGACTTGCGACCGCGCTCTATGGATGGTGTTATTGACTCATCGTCTGGTTCATTAAATGGCGACACCACCAGTTCAAGTCCGGATAGTGCAAATCATTTACAAAATCAACAGGTAAGCTAAGAAACAAATAATAATTTTATATATACTAAGAAAACATCCGTTTATACGAATATGAATATAAATTTCGCCTTATCAGTTTCGGAGCAGTTGGCAGAGGCTTAAATTTTTATAACTTAAACCCAAACCTTATTCCCAAATTGTGAAACATTTTCCATATTATTTCATATTTTTTTAATACTTTTCTGTCCATTGGACTTTCTTTTATATCAAAGATAAAATGCTCGATCTGCTCACTAAATATTACCTTCAATCCTTCATATGAACACATATAATTCCAGAAAAAAAAACTGACCTCTCGTCGAGTTTTAAGGCACTTACTTCATTTCGTCCAATATTATGTCTTCGATCTCTCACCGCCACTCTATAATTGTGAACAACACAATTTTTATTTTATTATTTTTTTGCTCACAGGGTACCTTTGGTACTAGAAATGATATGCAATTGGTTTTAAAGTGAAAAAAAAAAATATTTTAAATAGCTAACTTTTTATTTTGCTGCAGCCCCTCAGAGCGTGCGCCGAGTACAATTAAAACTATAAAATTTAGTCCAACGCACATTTTTGAAACTGGGAAGAAAGATTATTCGGACCCTTTTACATCGATTTATCTGAAATTTTGAAGGTAGCTTCACAAATAATTTTTTTTTTTTGTTTGGAAGTAAGTTTTTCGTTTAAATGTAAACTTTTTTTTAATAATTTAATGCGTATTTTTTAGTCAAAAATCAATCTTTTTAAAAAAAAAGTGTGCCGTTTTCACAAAAATTAGTTAAAAAATAAATACGTACTTTCAAAGACCATAGTTGGTAGATCACAAAACTTATTTACTTTTCTGTTCTAGGTCTCATTCTTTAGAAGAAATCGGTCCACCCATGGACGCTTAAAAAAAACAAATGGACTAAATATAGGACTTTATCACCGCCATTTTCTAACAAAATAATGATTAAAGAATATTTTTTTATACTTCAAAATATGTTCAATGAAATAGTTAAATAGAAATTCTATTCCTTTTCCCATATTCCTACAATAAGTTTAAAAATATAAGTCTATATTTCAACCTCTAGAGTGGCTTTACCCCTTAATTTGTTATTTACATACAATATTTTTCTGATTTTTGATCCAGAGATTATAAGTTACTCGAAAGATCTTTTTTGTATTGAAACCGGGTTTTACACAGCTGTCTCTCTCTACGGGAAAACAAGACATCAACGTAGAGCTAATTTTATGCTCAAACCGACATTTTTTTACTAATCAAATCATGCTTGGTCTTGGCAGACTCGAATTAGTGAGATGGCGTATCACAGGTACTTTATTAAGGCCACACATCATTTGAGTTCTCCTGCCATTAATGCAGCCTTTCATATAGTTCTGGGCATCAAAAACTTTACGAAAACTCTCTATATTGAGTTCTTGAATTATGTTTTCGGGGAGCAGAAATATAAGTTAATTTCTGCAAAGAAGGAATTAATTAGGAGTGATTTTTATCATAGTTTCATTACATTCCGAACCTTAGTCCGATTTTCCAGGCTGTTAATCAAATCAATGTGAAAGTGAAGAGAGATTATGGAAAGAAACTATTTTCTGAAAAATTCAAACCGTACTGTGAAACCAATGATTTATGGTATATGCGGCATGAGCTGTACAACAGGTTCCGGACTTATTGATATTGGGAAAGACGCTCACAGTAGATCAATAATATGGTATATCAATGAATTTTTTCAATGCCCTTCTATCAAAAGCAAAGAAGCTGTCTGTGATTAGAGCGAAAAAATAAAATTCAATTGGTAGGTGTGACTATGGCTTCGAAAATTTTTTGTGAGTTTTAGTTTAAAGTACCAGAGTGTCAGATTGTTAAAAAAAGAGCTAAGAGAGAAGCAATAGTTCAAAATGAGTTTGATTATGTAAAAACTATACCCCAAATTTTTTTTTATTTATTTATTTGCATGAAAAATAATTAAGAATAATTACATTACATTAAAGGCAACTAGCAGCTGGGGCTATCGGCCTTATACCTCAAATTGGTTTGCAAGAAATATTGCAGGAGTGGATCTTAGTCGATCCTATATAAAGACTCGACTGTCAAATAAGAAGTATTACTTTAAAATATTTAAAAAAAAATAAAAAATTTAAAAGAATTGCGGCAATCGAATTTCACAGGCTTCCATTCAGGTCAATTCTTCATCAGCCAAAACATTCGCCATTGGCAGGAACAGATGGTAACCACTTGGTGCGTTGTCCAGACTATAAGGTGGATGCATAAGAACCTGCTAACCAATCTCCCGGAGCTTCTGACGAGTCACTATTTTTTATATGTCGCCAGACGTTATCCAGATGAAACACAATTCTCCTCCTTTTGAACAATGCCGGCCGCTTCTGGGCGATTACTTTCCAAACGCTGACAGTACAGGTGTGATTTAAGAGTTTGTCCGTATACGAGCAGCTCATAGTGTATGACTCCTGGCCAATTCTATGAAACACACATCAAAACCTTCCTTGCTGTCAATTCTGGCTTGGATACCGCTCCTCGACCCCAACCGTTTTTTTTGTTGAAGTTGCTGTAAGGGACTCACTTTTCATCACCAATTCTGTGTATTCAGCCTTTTTCAAGTGGTTCCAAACTCATGAGGGTCAGACTCGAGGATTTTCTTCCACACTATGGAGTATATTTTACATGAAAATTACCGGCAGGAAATCGATGATACCAAAATGACTTGCGTTTTCGCCTTTATCGAAAAAAAATTGTAGAATAAGCGTACTTTCTCTTTACTGGTACCCATCTTTGAAATGTACTCAAACAGTGCTGAGTTTAGTGATCAAGTCTTCTCCCATTGTCTTCTTTACTACAAAAATATCATCTTTCGAGCGCCATCTAGCGTTATTCAATCGCACTTATAGAACGCGAGATACAGATCGCTAAAGCCACATCTATAGCAAATTTAATGAATTACTTTTTACTAGACCAATATTTAAGTTTTGAAAAAATAGTATATTTATTTTTTTAATCAACAGGACGCCGAAGCGCGACGCATACATCGAGGCCATGTACTCACCGAACTATTAGAGACCGAACGGATTTATGTAAATGAAATGGCCTCTATTTTAAAGGTAAGAAACACCGTGATCTCAAACTCTCTTACTAATTACGGTAATACAAGCAGTATACAGTTATATTCAATATTTTTTTTTACATAAGTAAATATGCTATTGGGGATTATAACCGATTATGTGGCGGTTAGCGTAACAAACAAGTCGAAAAATCATGGCCATGACCACAGAACATGCAATCAATTGGTCAATACCTAGAGCCATCACACCGTATAGTCAGCCAACGCTTGGTCAAGTATTATTTACTAACCAAACCGCGAATAAGACACGGCAAGTAGGCGGAAAAGAATACAATTTTAACGGTAATTCAACAGCACACGAAAAATTGCAATGAAATATAAACTAAATATGATTAAAACTGGAGTAATTTCTACAGCAGCTGGCTCACCCTGCAGCCGCTAACTGCTTTTGCAACAGTTGAATGCCTTCGATTGCAATTAGTGCATTAAAATATGAGCTTAATTTTCCACTTGCTACGAGCAGACAGTTGCAATTTGCTAGTAGAATTCACTTAAAGTAAGCGAAGAAGAAGAAGAAGTAGAAGTAAAGTGTTTTAGATGCTCATAATTTTAAGATCTAAGATTTTTAGCGCAGAACCTCAACTCATAACGCGTTTAGCTGTCGAGCAGTTGAGTCGAGTGAAAATTTTTCAGCTTCTGAATAACAAAAATTGTCTTCCAAGCCAAAGTGTTTTACAAAATTGGAAATTTCTCAGCAGAATTCTTAAACCAAAAGCAATTTGTGCCTTGCCAAAATATGCGTTACGGCGGTTACGATCTACGTAAGGCATCCAAATCGAAATCGCCCTCATCGCACGGCTCACTGCGACTGAAGAAAGTACAGAACACGGCTTGTAATATCGTCGGACGCTTCAATTTGAAAATCAGCGATTCCCTCAAACATTTACAACGTCAGCGTACGCATTTCTGCGAATCACCTGTGTCCTTTCGCGGTTCACTATTCGAGCAACACGGTAGTGCTGGCAGTTATCGTGCCACGCCCACGACCAGCACGTATAGCATACGTTACAAAGCCAACGACGCGCGTACCAACCACTTCGGTCGTTCAACCACCGACGAAAGTCGTTCAACGGACAATAACTCAGCGCAAAATTATATCTTCGGCACGAATTTGTGTAATTTCTCAGCGCATAACTTGCTAAACGGTAAATCAACTATAAAAATTATAAACACATTCAAAGAACTCGAGGCACATCAGAGTTTAAGCAACAGCGCCATTGTTGCGAATAGTTTGGAGCGTTTGAAGAACGAACGAAAGACGATATTTAAAGAGCTCATCGAACTCTCCAGCTGCGACGAGTCGCTCGAATATCGTCTAGTCAAGGACTATTTGGAGTACAACACCTACTCGGAAATCGAAAACGATTCCGAGTTTAAGGATTATTTGCAACGCAAGAACTACAACGACATACTGGATTACTTAGATGAAACACAGCCGCGTAGTCTCACGTCGATCTCGTCTTCGGTGGCGCGTGCCCAATCGGCGCTGAGCAAACATACACTGAATCGCGCAAAACTATTGGCCACTCCCAAGTCCTTACATTTCAACAATCACGATGCTTGGAAGTTTAAATCACAACTCTGTCATTCCTGCCGTACCAGTGTCGACTGCAATGAGGCGCTCAAGTGGTCACCGTCACGTGGCCAAAACACCGCCACTGCGACAACGACGTCGAATAATCTCACAAACGAAAGTGCCGGCAAACAAACGACTTCCCCAAATGAGGAAACCCAAAACTTTTTCACCAATTCTTATAGCGAGGTCTTGAAATTTTGTCAAGAGTTTTTTGCGGAAAGTTTGCAGACGAAGTCTGGTTTCAACTTGCCGAAGTTTAAAACGAGCACCAAATTCAAACAAGCGAATTACGATCGTGTGTTAAACGAGTTTGTGGGCGCACAAGGATATCGTAATGTTGAGGACTATGTGCAGGCGAAGTTCGGGCAGTTCTTTAGTGTTGAATTTGGCAAGCTGAAAGTGGGCAGGCAGGAAAATGTGGATGAAAATATAAAAGTGGTAAAGTGAATGTAGGGAATGTAGAACAAAGTTGTACAAAATAGATACAAAAATATGTTACTATTAATCAAAATATTTGAAAGAAATTAGTACAATTTTATAAATCTCTATCAAAAACTCATTTCATTAAAATTTATATTTTTTTAATTTAAAGAAACAATTTTAATAGTTTACTTGTTTATTTCGAGAAAGAATTTAAACGATTTTTTTTTGTATTTGACTTTAAAAAAATGTCTATTAAATGTTTTTATTTTTTAGATTTTAAAAAGATTTTTTTTTTATTTAATAATAAAAAATTTCGATTTGGTTTTTTATGCCTTTTTTTAATTTTAAGGAAATATATTATTACTTTATTTAAAAGTAAAATTTTAAAAATACCATTTCTTATTTTATTTACGAAAGACGTAGATTAATTTTTTCTATTTTTATTAAAAAATATTCTTACATTATTAGGCAGTAGATTTTGGAAAATATATATATTTTTTTGGATTACAGTTATAAAAAACAATGATTAAGCTTTTTATTTATTTAACTTCAAGAGAAAGTATTATTGCTTTATTGAAAAATATATTTCTAAAAGAAAAATATTTTTAATTTTAATTATAAAAAATGTGGATTAATTTTTATTTTATGTTTTTAATTATTTTTTTAAGAAAAATTTAAAAATAAATTTTTGGATTTTTAATTCTTTAAAAAATCTGGAAGCCTATATTTTTTAATTCAAAAGTCCAATTATATTTTCTTCATTTTCTAATTAGAAAAAAATTATTTTAACTTTATTAACAAAAATATAAAAAATCCTTTTTTTTTTTTTTTTTTTTTTTAGAAAAAACATTACTATATTTGTAAAATGAATTTTGAGGATATTTCTTTATTTCGTTAAGGCAGTTTTTTTTGGTTTGGAGAAAAAATGATATTACTCTATTTTGAAGAAAAATTTTTATTTAAATAAATAGTCTTATTTTTTTTATTTTAAAGAAAAAATATTTTTACTTTGTTTAAAGGTAAAATTTTAAAAAGAGCTATTTTATTTTGTTTACATTTTATTAATTTTTTTTTCTAAGTTATTTTGGAAAAAAATTATTTTTTAAATTTTTTATTAACGTCTATTCAGTTTTTTATGTATTTAATTTCAAGAAAAACTGTTATTACCTTATTTAAAAATAAGTTAAAAAAAATTAAATTTAATTATGAATAATGTCGATTAGTTTTTTTTTAAATTTTTCTATTTATTTTAGAATTTGTTTTATTTAAATATTTGAAAGATTATTTTTTTTATTCAAAAAAGTTCATTTGGTTTTTGTTCTAATTTAAAAAAAAATTACTGTGTTCAGAAAAGATTTTAAGAGTATTCTATTTATTTTAATTATAAAAATCCGATGAATTTTTTCCTACTTTAAAGAAAAAATGCTATTACTCTATTTAAAAAAAAAAATTATGAGGAAGTTTTTTGTATTTTAATAAAAATTAATTTAAATTTTTTTCATTATTATTCTATATTATAGAAAAATATTTTCACTTTCTTAAAAAGTCATATTTTAAAAGGAAAAGGTTGCTACTTTATTTTGAAAAAGAATTTTATGTAGAAGTTTTTTGTATTAAATTTAAAAATTATAAACAATTTTTTTTAATTCTAAAAAGAAAAATAATTAATAGAAAAATAGAAACTATTAGTTCATAATTGTTTTGGCGACCTGTACTATTAATTTTTGTTATAAGTTTTTAGTAAGCGAAAGACCTATTTGTTTGTATAATTTGAATATTTTTGTTATACAACAAGAAAAAATGGCAGAATTGATAGCTTTTCGGAGATATAAAACTATTTATATTTTCTTATATTTTAATTATAAAAAATGTGATGGTTTTTTTAATTTAATTTCAAGAAAAACTATTGTTTTTGTAGAAGAAGATTTTAGAAAGAATATTTTTTTTGTATTTTGATGATAAAAAATTCCATAAATTTCTAAAAAGAAAACGATTTTAATTTTAATTATAAAAAATGTAGATTAATTAAGTTTTTAATTTTTTTTTTAAGAAAATGTTAAAAAAAATAATTTTTGATGTTTAATTCTTTTTTTTTTTTAATCTGGAAAAATATAATTTTTAATTAAAATGTCTAATTATTTTTTCTTCATTTTCTAATTAAAAAATAATAATTTTACTTTCATAAAATTTTTTATATATATATTTTTTGTTTTTTGATTTAAAGAAAAAATATTACTTTACTTGGAAGAAAAATTTAACTTTTTATTGTTTTCTTAAAAAATTTTGTTATATTTCTTTCAGCTAGAAGAAGAAAATAATTTTTTTTGTATTTAAATTATTCTTTTGATTTAGTTTTTTTATTTTTATACTTTTACTTTACTTTACTTTTACTTTTTAAAACAATTATTCTTTTGTGCTTTTATTATTATAAAATTTGTCAATTACAAACATTTTGCTTTTTTTACTTTTACAATAAACATTTTATTTAATAATGATACAAGAAATATAATTTTACTTTGATTTTATTTATTTTTAAAATATTCTATAATTTATATAAAAAATATAGTTAAATATAAAAAATGTTAAATATTTTTCAACTGTTTATTTTTTATTAATTTTATTTTATTATAAAAAAATATTTAAAATAACATCAAAAATAAAAATGATGTTTTTATTAATTAATATTATTAAAAAAACTCGTATTTTTTTAACAGTAACACAGAAGTTTTTTAAAAATTTTGCTATTATTATTTATTTAAATTTAATTATTTTTTTTTTTTAATCTTATCCAATTTGAGTTATTCATTTTAACATATATTTTGTTTTTTCTTTTCATTTTCAGGGCTATCGTGATCAAATGCTATCTGAAGAAATGATGCATCTTGTACCCGCCAGCCTACAGGGCAAAGAGGATATATTGTTCGGCAATTTACACGAATTATATACATTTCACAATGAGATCTTCCTGAAGGATCTGGAAAACTGTATATCCACAACGGAATTAGTGGCGTTGTGTTTTGTGCAAAGGGTGAGTGTGAAAAGGATTTTCTATATTAGTGCAAACCCCAAGCATTCAAATTCGGAAAACGATCAATGTCCTCAGAGTTTAATGAGCCAGTGTCCGAACTAATCTATCTCATATATTTTCACCCTACTCATAATATTTCACTTTCAGCGCGATACCTTCTATCGCCTCTACTCTTTCTACTGCCAAAATATACCACGATCGGATCGTTTGCGTGAGACGCTCGTCGACACCCATCTCTTTCTGCAAGAATGTCAGAAACGTTTGGGTCACAAGCTGCCATTGGGTGCGTATCTGCTGAAGCCAGTACAGCGTATTACCAAGTACAAATTATTGCTCGAAAATCTGCTCGGCTCCAGTGATAGCGGCAGCTGTACCAAAGAATTACAAAAAGCTTTAGATTGTATGTTGATCGTGTTGCGTTGTGTCAATGATTCGATGCATCAAGTGGCTATAACGGGATTTCCAGTAAGTATTTGTAACTCAGATGACCATTTGTAATAAATTTTAATTCTAATATTTACACTTCCACAATGTAGAGCAACCTTTCGCAACAAGGCGAACTGCTGCTGCAGGATCCCTTCCAAGTGTGGACTGAGTCGAAGAAGGATTTGAGGCTGCGTAAGAAACCGCAACAACGGCACATATTTCTCTACCAAAAATCTATGATATTCTGCAAGAAGACCTCCAAACCGGGTCACAATAAAAGCACCTATCAGTTTAAGCATCAACTTAAGGTAAGTAAAAATATTTCGCATATCTTCCTGTCTCAGGCACTCACTCTCATGCGCTCCCAACCATTTTTGCACACTCTTCAATGCACTTAACCATTATATTGCTCCCCTTCTATCTGCTGTTTCATAGATGTCACAAATTGGTCTCACCGAGTCGGTGCGTGGCGACTCAACACGCTTCGAAGTCTGGCTGCAAGGACGCCAGGAAGTGCACACAATACAGGCGCCTACCGAGGAAGTGAAGAATAAATGGGTTACCGAAATCAAACGCCTGCTACTCAATCAGCTGGAGGAGTTGAAGGGTGAGAAAATCAAACA
>JAWMAG010000001.1:2097500-2302500 GCA_037013455.1 Ceratitis rosa | reverse complement strand
AGGAGGATGTATAAGAACCGCCTAACCAAGCTTTCGGCGCTTCTAGCGAGTCACTAACGATATGTGTGTAGTCTGATGTTGTCCAGATGAAACACAATTCCTCTCCTGTTGACGAAAGCTGGGCACTTCTGGAGAATTGCTTCCTTCAGGCAATCCAATTGCTGACAGTACAGGTCCAAATCAAAAGTTTGGCCGTAAATTAGCAGCTCTTAGTAAATGATTTCTTGCCAGTCATACCAAACACAGAACAAAACCTTTCTGGTCGTCAATCCTAGCTTGCGCCGGCTCACTGACCTTCGACCACGACCCTTTTCGGTCGATTATGTTACGATTTGCAGATGGAAATTCGGTCCATAAGGTGTTTTCTCTATAACTAATATGGGACCTGTACATCGAGCTTCTATGTGTATCCAGCCTTTTTTAAGTGGTTCTAAACTGTTTAAGCTCCTGACCAATCGAAACGGAGGAGGCTGGAGGATTTTCATTATTTTATGGACATTTTCGACAATGGTGACTACCTTTGACATGCACTCAGACACTACTGAGTTAAGTGATCAATATCTCTTCCATTTTTAGTACAAGATATCACTTTTCTAGAGCCATCTAGCGTAATTCGATAGCACTTATAGAACGCAAGATACAAATCACTAAAACCAATTCCAAAGATAATTGATTACTTTTTACTATACTAGGTATAGATATCTTTCTTATTTTGGTTGCAGCTAACGCATTTTAGCCTAATCTATACTGGAAAGCCAGTCGTTTCTTCTCTAGGGTCTCTTTAGTCCATAGAAACGTTGCATTATTTCCCTGCAGGGAGGTTTGGCAGTTGTCAATTTAAAATGCTGTTAGTTTGAATTTTACAATAGATAGTTCTTCTTTCAGTATTATATCATAGCGTTGCTTTGCGACATTTCAATTGTCCGATCTTCCATCAGCACCATACTAGTTAAATACTAATTCATTTACGTATGTTGAATTTTTACTTCTCAAAAGCTAAAATGAAAATAAAGTTCCATTCGAAACGTGAGTCTCATATACCTATTATATGACAACGTCAATACCTGATCACGTTCCATATACCTAGCACTTGTTGAAGAGTGCTCTCAGAGAGCAGGACTGCAAGTCGGGTAGAAAACTACTTGCTTATCACCATCGAATCTTGCTTATGCTTGTTCACACGTGTGGTCCGAATCAATTTTTTTTTTTTGTCTATGATAGTTTGATCGATTTGGCTTCGAGTCTTTCCGTCAACAAGACAATCAAGTAGCTTGATATATTTTTTACGCCGAAATCTGTGCAACTTCGTCTTGGGAGTTGAAATTTTCGATCGTTATACCAAAGACATTTGCCATGCCCACCCTGGCATCTAAGAAGCCATCGGTTATAAAATATGTAGATGCATACCAGGTGCTCGTACAAAGCATTATTTGCGCCCAAGAAATAAACATTATTATTTCAGCGTCCAGTGCTCTGTGGCGAGAAAATGAATAGTTGTTTTTCCATTCCCTTTAAACTCGCAGCTGGGGCAACTGCATGGAAGATCCACTTTTTATAAAGCTCTCTTCTGATCGTTCCCTCCTGACTCCAACTCGTCAACTTTTTCTTTAATGAAAATTTTCTTATGGATAAGTCGAGTTGATCTGCCAGCTGAGCTTAGAGCCTTCCTACAACTTTTAACGACGCCCGTCTTGCCTATCGTTGGCGATGATAAGGACAACATGCTGCTTGGCTATTCGATAATATATGTAGTTGCATTCTTTATTCTCCCGTAGTAATTCATTAGAGCTCTACAGACCTTTTAATACCTAGTACTTTGCTTGAAGGATTCTATATATTCGGTAGACATAAAGAAAGGGAAGTTTTAACATCTTCGGAGCACACTCCCACCCCTACACAACAGTCTAGTTTGGATCAAAAAGATATACCAGATTTAGACCAGCAAAATCTTTTCTCCATTCATGTCTAGTGGATATCCTCACCATGAAACAATTAAGGAAATGTAGCTTTTGGTGGATATAGTATGATTTACTAGAAGGTCCATAGAATGGGCAATATGGTCGATTGATTCAAATTAAAAATAAATTAAATTAAATTAATTAATCAAAATATATCCGAGTCGCCCACAGAAGCATTCTCTTTTCCAGGCGTTACGCGAGACTCTATACGGATTGATTATCACATCTCGCACAGGAAATACTCCAGTGTGCACTTTTTCGTACAGGAGTAACATCCTTTAGTGTAATTTCATAGCCAAAGGGTTTTTTTAATGAATTTTAAGGAAATAGTTTATTTTAATTTATTTTCCAAAGGAAAAAAAAACCCCTAAAATTTTTTACATTTTCTCTCTAGTACTTTTTTATAAATGTACTTACTGCAATTAAGTTTTTAATTATTTATTTTTATTATTAGCGAAAAAAGCTATCAATAAAAATAAATAAAAAATGATGAAATAATGAAAAAAATCACTTCTAATTCACCAGTATGAAATATTCATCACCAACTCGCACCTATCACATACATATACATATATATAAACAAGCACAAGCACAAGCCCTCACCTCACAGCACAATAAAAGCAATAAAACTAGCTTTCACACACACACATACACATATGTACATGCACACATCTCACACACATAAACTTCGAGTGCATAAATTTTGCTTTTAGATTTCGTTCAATTAAAAATTAAATTAAATTTTATACATAAATTTTAGTTGAATTTCGTTGTTTATATATGTATATTTTCGTTATTTTTTTGATAAGAAAAAACAAAAAAAAATTAAAAGAAATGAAATAAAAAGTTTTTTAGCAATGTTATGTGTAAGAGAATATGCTTTAAAAATACCGTTAATTCATTTTTGAGTTGAAAATTATTTTTTGCGCGCTTATAAATACTGCTTAACTTATTATATACATACATATGTATGTATTGTATATATAAATATTTGCTTAAGCGCAAGTTTATTGCTCATTTTGCATAGTTGCATACATATTTACATATTCATATAAATTTAAAAAGCATTTTGAACGTTTCTTGTTTGACTTATGTACATACCTACATGCATATATAAGTAGATTTTTTTTAATAAAAAAATAATAATAATAAAATAATTGATTATGTACATACATACATATTGAAGAAACGCTTTTTTGTTAATAACACAAATGCATTTGTTAATTCAGTTAATTTTTTTTTTTTTTTTGGAAAAAAATTCTTTCGCTAACTTTCCAAATTATGCAAAAAAAAAAATAAAAAATTTAAAATTAAATAAAAAAATATTTTAGCTAAAGAATTTCATAAATATAAATTTGCAAGTAAATGCTAAAATTTACAAAAAAAAAATGCAATGTTGCTTATATCAAATAGCGCATAAGTGCAAAATATTCAATTTGACTACTTTTGTACATTTTCGGCAAATACTTGTAAAAAAAAATTAGTTAATCATGTAATTTTAGGGCAGTAAATTTGTTGCCCTTGCCGATTATGCGGCAATGGGACACTCGGAGGTGTCGATGCGTGAAGGTGATACGGTTGAATTGTTGAAGGTGGGCTGTGCCGGCTGGTGGTTTGTGCGTGTTTTAGGTAATTTCTTGCATATAAATAATTATTGTAAATATACATATATGTATATACTCGTATATTAGAATATATTCGTATGTATTTATTAGTATAAAGCGTAGATTTTAAAGCACAAACAATTTTTTAATGCAATGTAGAGCACCAAACGTTTTCTTAAATTATTTTATTTTTTTTTTGCTTGGAAATCACTGCTGGTGCTGGTAACAAACTGATTTAAAAAATATTCTAAATTAATTTTTAAGTATAAGCGATATTTTTAAGCAGTTATAAATTTTAATTTTTAGAAAAAATTTAAAAAAAATTTTTAGAAAAAATTTAATAAAATTTTCTAAAAAATTATAAAAAAAATTTTAAACAATTTTTTTAGCAAAAAAAAATTTAAAAAAAAATTATAGAAGAAATTTAAAAAAAAAAAAATTTTGAAAAAAATAAAAAAAAAATTTAGATAAAATTTAAAAAATTTTTTTAGAAAAATTTAAAAATAAAATTTTAAACAATAAAAAAAAAATTTTTTAGAAAAAATAAAAAAAAAAATTTTAGAAAAAATTTAAAATATTTTCATTTATAAAAAAAAAAATTAAACAATTTTTTTAGAAGAAATTTAAAAAAAAAATTTAGAAAATTTTAAACAATTTTTTTAGAAAAAAATTTAAACAATTTTTTTAGCAAAAAAAAATTTTAGAAAAAATTTTCTAAAAAATTAAAAAAAAGTTTTAAACAATTTTTTTAGAAAAAATTTTAAACAATTTTTTTAAAATTTAAAAAAAAATTTTTGAAAAAATTTAAAAAAATTTTTTAGAAAAAATAAAAAAAAAATTTTAGAAAAAATTAAAAAAAAATTTTTAGATAAAATTTAAAATATTTTCTAAAAAATTTATAAAAAAAAAAATTTAAACAATATTTTTTGAAAAAATTTAAAAAAAATTTTAGAAAATTTTAAACATTTTTTTTAGAAAAAATTTTTAACAATTTTTTTACAAAAAATTTTAAACAATTTTTTTAGAAAAATTTTTAAACCATTTTTTTAGCAAAAAAAAAATTTAAAAAAAAATTTTTGAAAAAATTTAAAAAAAAAAATTTAGAAAAAATTAAAAAAAAAATTTTATAAGAAACTAAAAAAAAAATTTTAGAAAAAATTTAAAATATTTTCTAAAAAATTTAAAAAAAAAAATTTAGAAAAAATTAAAAACAAAATTTTAGAAAAAATTTTCTAAAAAATTAAAAAAAAAAAATTTGAACAATTTTTTAGCAAAAAAAATTTAAAAAAAATTTTTAGACAAAATTTAAAAATAAATTTTAGAAAAAATTAAAAAAAAAATGTTTTAGAAAAAATTTAAAAAAATATAAACCATTTAAAAAAAATTTCTAAAACATTAAAAAAAAAAATTTTAGAAAGTTTTAAACAATTTTTTTAGAAAAAAATTTTTTTAAACAATTTTTTTTTTTTTTTAAATGTTTAGAAAATTTTTTATATAAAATTTTAAACAATTTTTTTAGAAAAAATTTAAAACAATTTTTTTTTTGTTTTAAATTTAGAAAATTTTTTATATAAATTTTTAAATAATTTTTTTTTTTAATTTATAAATGAATTATAGATTTAAAAAAATTTAATTTTAAACAAATTTTTAATAAATGCTTCTTGTTTTCTTTCTTCATTTACACCTTTCAACAGAAGCCAATGCAGAAGGTTGGACACCAGCGGCATATTTGGAACCGCTCAATCGAAAATCTTCTCGAAGTTCGAGCCGCAATCAGGAGCGAATAAATTTGTGCAAATTCACGGAGTAAATTAATTTAAGCGAATAGTGAAGTGTAGCGTTGAAGGAAAGGCCTTTTTGGAAAATTTTTGAGAAAATCTTAAAATACAAACAGAATTATGAATATAAATATAAGTACATACATATACATATTTCAATATTTAATTACAAAAGCAACCCCAAACAGGAATTCGATTGATATTAAAGAAAGTAAACAGCTAACAATTCAAAACAATTTACAAAAAATAAATCTTAATATTTGAAAATTAAAAACCAAAACAAACGAAAACAAAAACAAATTTTGAGACTAGCAATTACATGCAAACATACATACATATTAAAAATAATGCTAATATATACAAAAATCAAAAATTAAAAATTATGTTAATATATATATATGTATGTAAATGCATATATGCAGAAAATGAATGCGAAATGCCTACAGCAACAATGAAATTCTAACAAAATTCCGCTTAAAAAAAAAATAAATTCAATGAAAGGAATTTGTGTAACGAAAGCTTTTTAATTTTAGATAATTATCTATAAATAATAAATTTTGTATGTAAATTAAATGTTTTCTCGTAAACAATATGCGCCTGCATATAATTTAAACTATAAAATTAAACTTTTTACTTATCTTGAAATTTTGCTTATCTTTTTTTTTATAATTTACGCAATTTTATATTATGGCTCACTGAAGAAAGCGTAAAAAAATCTCAAAAATTGCGGATTTATTTTATTATTTTTGAATCAATTATTTTTAAATTTAACATTGTTTTAGCAAACATATCATTGGAAATAATTTAATTTAAAAAAAAGTATATGAACGAAAAATAGAATGAAATAAACGCAAAAATACTGAATAATATATGTAAATGTATAAAATGCGTTTGAATTTCTTTAAAAAACTCCAAAGGAAAATCAAAATAAAATATTTATTATATATAATTATATACATACATACATATACCTGCATGCAAACATAGTTATACACAATTCTAAGCGCTAATAACACCAATAAACAATTAAAAAAAATATACATATGTACATATATACATATATAAAAGATATAAATAAATAGTATACATATGTATGTACATATATATAAAAAATCGCAAAACTTATACATACATACACATATGTATGTATAAACACTAATTACAATGACTTAATATTTTTTATACAATTAATAAAAAATATAATAAAAAAACTGAAAAATTTGCTTATATGTGCGATTAGTTCGAATTTTTTTAATTTTTAACGAAAAAAAACGTAATTTATTAGTATTTCCTTTGTTTAAAGCATATTTTGTACTTATAGTTATAGCATATAAAAAGCAATAAATGCAGTTATGTTGGCAATACGTATATATGTATATATAGTTAAATTGGTTAAAGTATAAGTTATTTATTTATAAGTAGTAAATATATAAAATCTCGGCAAGTTTATGCAAAAAAAAAGTATGGAAAAGAAAAAAAATTGCAGTTTTCTAAGAAAAAAAACTTAAAACTAAAAATAAAAAAAATATTCAAAAACTTGGTATATAAAATAATACATAAATATGTATGTATACTTATGTATACGTATATGTATAAAATTGAAAAATGTACAATAGTTTCGAAAGTTCATACGAATGAAATATACAAACAAACATACATACCTATATCTATGTAAATATGCAAATTACCTGCTTAATTATAAATAGTAGTATTTCTAAAGATACCTATTAATTATCTATTGAATATATGTATATACATACATGCATACAAACACACATACATATGTACGTGTATGATAGCATACTTATGTATATTCATACGTATACAAACATATAATATTTAAAATAATCCAAGTCGAAAAACGTCTTAAAATAAATACAAAATATGCTCGAAATCCATTTACACAGTTGTTTTATTAAAAATCGATAAAAAAAAAACACAAAAATTTCACCGCACCAGACGGACCTTCAAATATGCACATTTAGTAATAAGTTGATAAAATCAGCCGATAAGATTTGAAACCACACCTTTTCACCTCTCGTTGTTTGTCTGCTGCAGCAACAAGTTCTAGGTCACAGCTAAACCCTTGCCCTTAAGGACTGTCCTCCCACAAAGACTTCAGACACGGAAATTTTCGTTTTTTATTTTTATTTATTATGTAAATTATATTTTTCTTTTAATAATATACACATTATTTATAGAAGTTTAAATTTTCAAGATATACAAACAACACTATCCACCAGTTTTAGCGGTTAACTTTTTTAGCTTTTTGTAGGTATGTATGTATGTATCTTTCCAAACTGTTTAATAAATTTGTTTATTTTATTTTTTTTTTTTTTTGCTATATATATGTAGTTTTACATTTTTTTAAACTAATTTACATGATTTATTTAACTTTTACAAGAAGAGATAGTAAAATCAAGTACAAAATGCACATTTTTTAAACAGAACGTATTTTAATTGTTACCCACACACAAACACACATCGAGGAGCATGATTGAAAATTGTTTATAATTCAATTTTCAGAAATTATTTTTTTATAAAAAAAATGTGCATTTATTTTAACAGTAACAAAAAAAAAATATATAGTAGTGTTGACTTTCCAAAAAAAACTTTTGAACAAATACGCTGAAGTAGTTTTGAAGCGGTTGACTGCCAGTGAATTTCCTTAAACGTCGAAAACATACAAATAAATAAAAGAAAAAAATACTTTTAATGTGCTTAGCTAAAGCAAAGCGTGTGTAATACAGCTGAAATCAAAATGTTAACGGGTATACTGAGAGCGTTGAGACGATCATGGAATGTGTTCACAGTTAGGTTTAAAAATTTTTTGGGCAAAATTATTTTTAAAGAATGAAAAGTTAATAATAAACTGTTTGGTTGGTTTTAAATAAAGCTCGCTGATTGAATTTGTTTAATTTCTTACGAGTTTTTATCCAAAGAAAACGATCGTCATTCGAATGCCAATGGGTGGTTATGTACGTGTAAATAATGTGCAGAGTTATTCAATGTTGATTATTAAAATTATATTCTTGCATTGATTAACTGCAGACATCGCTTACTTAATGAAAAATAATAATATTAATAAACAACAACGACGACGACGACGACCACGCTGATGATTTAGTGGTAATGGAACAGCTACTGCAGACATTTTCTTAACATAATATGTTGTTGCTTAACGTCATCATAATTTATGTTGGTATATTTTTGATCATGAATATGGTTTGATAAAGCTTTGCTTAATCTGCCACAAACTATAAACGATGATGGAGTTTTAACTTAGACCGGAGTACGTCAACGAACTTAACAAGTGTTTGTATATGTAAAGGTATGTACTTTTGTTTGCATATTCTGCGAACTGTTGCATGATGTTCCGTCCAAAATTTAATTGGCAGTTGCTCTGCTGTTGACATAGAATTGTTGTGCGCTTAATAGAAGCGTAAGGACATAGATGCAGGCGGCAATCCAACAATTGTAGGCGTTCTAAGAAATAGTTGAGTTAATAATATTTTCTTTTAGTTTAAATTTTACATTAAAAAAGTTTTCAAATGTCAATATTAGATAGCAATTGACTTTTGACGTATTAATTTAGTCAAGGTCATGAACGTAAATCTCGTGAGTACTTTTTTGCTGTAGTTTGATATGCAAACTATATATATTAATATGCACACAACTGTATGCTTTTAATTATAACCTACCTGATTGTACGCACTAGTGGCAGCAGTATAGAATTCTTCAACTGAATGAAATTCTTCTCCAATAGGCAAATCCTCAATAAGCGCAACACTATTTATATAGAAGAAAAGACCCATCAGCACCTAAAACAAAGAGAAGTGTTAGCAGTCTTTTCCAGTTTGATCCATTGGTTTTTGTAAATTAATATAGATTTTAATAGAAAACTAATCCTTTTTTTATTTAATTAAATTCATTTGCTATATTTATTCTTATCAAAATTAATTAACTATACTAACATAAAAACTAAATGGCTTACTCACCAATTGTATGATTCCCCAGACGGAGATAATCAAACCGCAGAGCGACAATTTTGGGCCACAAATTTTCATTTTTGCTAACGTACTTTAATGCCTTTCTTCGGAAACGAAGGATTTGATTTTTCTTTTCGAATCTCGTATGATTTTCCACAAGGAAAACTTACAAATTTTCAGTCGTCGTCGATTTGGTGTTGAAGAAATTCGCCAAGAAAAATGTCAGTCAGGTGAAAAATATAATCACATGACAGCTTCGACCATTGCGATAAAGTGCTGTCAGAGTTTTGCAATTGACAGAAGTATTTTTCGATTAGTGGATGTTCAAAGAGAGGAATAATGGAGAGCTTGGAGCAATTGAGCAATTGAGTAATTGGGATTGTAAAGAATAGTAGTAATTAATCTATTTTGATATTTTGTGGAGGAATTTAAACGGGAAATCCCAGTTATTCATAAAAAAACGTAATTTTGCATATATTCCAACTAAATACACTACCTTCAACGTCAGCCCATAGAAGTCACCTCTAAAAGCGGGTTAAAGATAATCCGATGTCCCTGCTCGAAATATATTATTATCATTAGTTCGTTGAAGTAAAGTTTGTCCACGAATTGCTAGAATTTAAATAGGTGAATTTAAATAAAATTCTTCTTCGCCTTATGTAAATAGAATTTAGATCTATATACGAAATTTCTTTCAATAGCAACAACGCAACGCCGATATCTGACAATCGCTAATAACTCTACCCACGTTGACCATTTACGGATTTTGAATTTCCTTAATTCTCCCCCAATTTGTTGGGTGCCTCTTGATGTTTTTTCCACAACTGGAGGGACCGACAGTTTTTTTTAATCCGCCTCCGAAAGGCTGATGGATTTTTCTGAGGCAAAGTTTGAAATGAAACTCAACGTAATTAAATCATATCTGCCATCGGCTTAAGTTAAAAATGTTGAATTCTAAAAAAAATTATATCTAATAACTACGTTTTACAACACTTCTATGACTACATTTCACAATAGTACAGTTTTCTTCTTCTTAAATGATGTCAAATCAAAAAAAGTTGTGTTGGAATTCATGAATGGCTCAATCAGAAAAACCGAGACAATAAAAACGATAGGAATAACAAAATTCAAAGAGGTTTATTTATTTTAAAAAAGAGCAAATTAATCAATGCATTTGCCGGAGAAGTATCGTTAAATCGACAGTGATAGTCTCACAATGCCAACAAATATATATCATGAAAGGCAGACGCGTCAACTATGCGCGCTTCATACGCTGAACAATCTTTTCCAAGGTAATAACAATTCAATAATATGCATCGTAACCACTTTCATTAAGTTCTCTCCTAGGTCAGCAATTTTATACAAAAGAGCAATTGGATCAAATATGCAACGATTTAAGTCCTAATGTTTGGATTAATCCACATCGATCGCCATTAGGTTTGGGCAATTATGATATTAACGTCATAATGACGGCACTTCAAATGCGTAATTGCGAAGCTGTTTGGTTCGATAAGCGCAAGTAAATCACGGAAATATTTTCATATAATATACACATCTTCTATTGATTTCATTATTACTTTATTCATTGATTAGAGATCCGTCCTGCATTGATTTGAACGCCATTGTTGGTTTCATTCTTAACGTGCCTTCAGATTACAAATTCGCGTTTGTCACATTACCATTGCAGAAACGACATTGGATAGCCATTCGCCGTATCGATGGTAAATATTATAATTTGGATTCGAAATTGCGGGAACCTGAATGTATAGGCGTTGAGATTGATTTATTATCATATCTGCGCGCACAATTAGATACAAATAAAAAGGAATTATTCATAATAGTAGAAAAGACGACGACGACGACTAGCGATCAGCAAAATCCAATTTGGTTAAAATCTGCAACTAATGGCAAAGGTGTTGAGCACATAAACGGGAACGATCATGTGCGAATAGCAAGTCAACTAGATACACAATGAACTCGCAGCAAGCAAGAAGTTTATGAGATTTCTAGTCTTTTTATTTATTAGAAGTTAAGTAAAATATTTCAGCTTAATGCGTGCAATGCTTACCATTGAAAATGAAAATTTTCACTAATTGCTTGAAAATTACATTTAATACTAAAGAATAAATAATTGCTCTGCAGAAAATTGAGTAAGGAACGATGGCGCAAAATTAATTTTACAAATATTTAGTATCTAAGGCTTGAGTAAATTACATCATGGAATACAATAAAACAAATATATATATTAAGTGTAAATATAAATTTTCTGTAAAAAACTTATTATTCTTATGTAAAAATTATACATAATAGACGTCGTAAATTACGAATACATCATTCTACAAAATAAAAGGTTTATCGTATATATCGGAGAATACACCAATAAAATATAAAACACTCATATTACATACTGATAAAATCTTTCGACAAAGAGTTACTTTAAATTGACAGTATTTTAATTAATAACTAAAAACAAATGGAATGCTATGAAGCTATCATTTCTCCTATGCACACTAAAAATGGACGGATATTTGAGATAAAAAATATTCGATATGCTGTTTTGTAGATTTGTCTTTTTGTGCTTGTTCAATTTTAATACCTGCACCTTCGTTCAGATATCTGTTTGAATGCCACCTGCTGGCAGAGCAGCAGCTGCTGCGGCTGCAGCGGAAGTACTTTGTCCTGGTGGTGGGCGTCTAGGTCTAGATGGCTCGGGCGCAAAATATTGCTGTGCTTGTTGCTGATAGAAGTCATCATTTCTTTCTGATTCATATTCAGTAATCTCTCGGTTACCAATCTCGTTCAAATGACGATAACGTTCACGGCGTGCCTCAACTATATATAATATGCCTGCCGGTAGCAACATAACACCACCAACTACAGCTAGAGCAAACGACCAACCCATATCATTATTCTGCCAACCTGGCATCCAATCACGGGAGTCTCCTTTTGCTCCGAATATCACTACTGCAATAAAACCGAATATAGAAGCAAGCACTTGGCAGGAACCTATAGATAGTAGCAAGCCCACATAACGATCATCATCACGGGAAGTGCGCAAAAATCCTATTGTTAGTGGCAATGCAAAAAGGCACAATACGAAGCATAATGTAGCAAAAACTTGTACAGCAACATAAAAACTTGGCAGTAAGAAATCGTGTATAATATAATACTCCTCTTCAAATACCCACATGCATCCTTGGAAAACTGTATCGTAGAATCGATGTATGTCTTGGAAATTATTAAAACACACCTCCCAAAGTCCAAGATTTGTAAATCGTGGATTTGCAATACGACCATCCGTGACTAGCCAGTAGGGTGTAACGAAAGCAATCAGGAACAATAAGAAGGATATCGCGGATATTCCAACCGCTATACGAGTTGTGCGATTACTGGCTCCCATGACAAATTCTTAACAAAAACTGATAGCAAACTATAATTAAATTTATTGTTATGAAGATGAAATAAATAAAAGCCTCACTTAAAGCAAAATTGTTTTCGTCGCTTTTCCACGCCCAAAGTACACAATTGAATGACACACTGGCGATGAGCGTTACCTTATCATTGTGAATTCTCTATTGTTGTTATAAATTCTTAATGGGAATTTTTATTTATCAAATAATACAAAATAATTTCATTAGAGAAAGTATACATACAGTTATTAAAGTATATAGAGCTAAATATGGTACAACAAAACTATTCAAAATATAAATTGATTAAATCTGCACTAATTTAGCCCCGATGAATTAAAAACCCGAAGATTTTTTATTTGTGCTGATGTGGCAACTTGTTTGTATCTTTTCTTTGTGTATTCGGTTTGTTAGAGACGCACCTGAATTTTTTGCTTTTATTAAGGTGTAATTCTAATATTTGTGAAAAATGTATTTTTTATTGTCTATTGTTGTAAATTCGAATATTTTGTCGCTTAATGTGTTGTAAAGTGCATTAAAAAAACCTTGAAGCTACGCAAGTACTGCTGTACAACCTTGGATATCTTTGCCAGCCAGTCCGATTTGTGTAAACGAACTCATCAATCCAGATAGGTATATACATACATACACATACGCAAAAGTAGTCCATTCAACTTTGACAAGAATAAAATAAAGCGATAGAAGGGACAATGGCTTCCGATATAGAAATTGTGAACCTTAACAACTTCGAAAAGATACAGAATTTTCTAAACGATTCAGCTTACAAGGAGATACTTGAAAATAGTGAGAATTTTAATACACGTTTGTGTATTGAACGTCGGCTACGTATGCCATTTCTAGATCCGCAGACTGGTGTCGCTCAAACACATTGCGCACTTTTCATGAAGCAGCGTCAACGTATGCCTGGTTTCCGCGATGGCCAAATATACACTTATCCCTCGGCACGTTGGCGAAAACCCAAACGGCAATACTTGCTAAATCATCATCACAGCTATAGAGCTTACCAGTATCGTGAGCCGCACTACCACCAATCCACTGGCAATGCTTCAGGACGTGATCATTTCCAAACTGAAAGCGCAGGTCTGTACTATTTATTCGAACACCATGAGACTGATATGATATTAATATTTTAAAAATTATACCTATAACTAAAATTACCTGTTAATTTTGTAGCTATCGTCGCAGCTGATGGCAATTCCATGAGTGCTTCGGGCGATAATGACAGCAAGGACTCACATGCTAATCCGGAAAAAGATTGGTTTCATGAGGATATCGACATGTCGCATTATCATCATGTTGACGACTTTGAGGAGGACTTCGAATCGGACAATGACTATGATGAGTCATATAGCAGCCGAGGCAAGCGTAAACGTGGTACACGCTCAGCACGCAAGAGTACAGCTGCTGTTGATGGCACTCCCAAGCGTGGGCGCAAAGGAGGCGGTATGTACATGTTTTCACATGAAAATAAATATCTTGCTTTTGTTTTGCTCTACAAAATATTATAATTTGTGATGTTCGTTAATGCAGGCAGTCGTCGTCGCAACAATGCGGATGGTGAGGGCGGTGGTCGTCGACGTGGCGGCGCTAATAATGCCAACAACAACAACGCAAACACTGCCGCGGCTGCAGCCGCTGCGGCTGCTGCAGTCGCCGCTGCAGCAAGTGCTGTCGCCTCAAGCATGGAGGCAAGCAATTCAAATTCAGCATCACCAATAGGCACAAACGATGAAACTTCACAATCGGCAATTGTATTACCAACCGGTGCACCAAGCGCTGGCATAACATTCGACAAAACCATAGGGGAAACGGGTGCAGCTGCTGCAGCTAATTCCGATGCCAGTACAACCACACTTCCCAGTACAAGTAGTGCAGCAGGAGGTGTAACAAGCGCTGCCGCAGTACCAACTGGTACACCAACAACGCCGGCTGCTGCAAATATTGCGACACCGGTTGTGGCTGGTGCTGGCATAAAGAAGGATTTGAAAAATAAATTGCGTGCTGATCGGGAGGTGGCAACGCCATCTACATACTGCGATTTCTGTTTGGGTGATCAACGTGAGAATAAAAAGACAAACTTGCCGGAAGAATTAGTCTCATGCTCCGATTGTGGCCGTTCCGGTCATCCTTCTTGCCTACAATTTACACCGAACATGATTATCTCCGTAAAACGTTATCGCTGGCAATGCATTGAATGCAAGTATTGTTCAATATGTGGCACTTCAGACAATGACGACCAATTGCTCTTCTGTGACGATTGTGATCGTGGCTATCACATGTACTGTTTGTCGCCACCATTGATTACACCACCAGAAGGATCATGGAGTTGCAAGCTTTGCATGGATGAGTTTCACAAGGATGAGAAATAATAAAGTTAACGCAATGTGGCCAACGAAACATAAAAAAAATACAAAAAAAATATATAACTTCCAGTTAAACGCAACTATGGAAATAGACTGAGTTGGATGGAAAGATGCGCGACATTTAATAGGAGAATGATCTAAAGTTCATATACATACATTTCTTAGCATTTCACATGAATCACTCTGCAGCAACTTGGCATATAAGTGACATGAAATATTGTATTGTAATGCAGAAGTATATATAGATATATGTATGCATATGCAAAAATTTGCGAAGCTCAGTTATGTACATTTATGTTAATTTGAAAATCGCTTAAGTTGAAAAATTTATAAAATAGCAATTTGTCTTGTATCAGTTTCTAGATTAGTCTTAAATTATAATGCTGTTTATGCTAATCTAAGCAATTTTCATTCATAAAGTATATAGTTTATTAGTATTGTATGTATTTGTGAAACCCACGCTACTGTACGCAGCGTGTTTTCAAAACCATTATTCTGTTTTAATATGTTTGTACTTGTGTCAGCACATTGCTTATACGTAACGTTGCAATTGGGTAAATTAACTTTTTTATTTTTTAATTTTTTAATGTAATTTTGAATTAGCATTTCATGTAAGCCATCATTAAATTTGTAAGAAAATTGTGCAAATTTTTGTGAAATTAGCTTATAATTTTAAAAACATAATTAATAATAATTTAAATTTTTTTTTAAGGAATCATAGGCATCTCTTCCAAGTTTAAGTAAAAAATCTGTATTAAAAGTTTGTCACCTGATGATATGTTATGATCTATAAATCTATAAACACAAATATTTTTTTAAATTATGAATATAACATAAATACATACATATATATATTTAAAATATACATGACAGTACGCATAAATGGGTAATAAATGTAACTCAAAAATATTTATTGCAATATGCGCTCATAATTAATGCCAACAAGCATGATAAAATTGAAAATAAAAATAAAACTTAACCGTAAAAATAATACCCTCAGTTTTATTACAAATTAAAATAAAAAATATATAGAGCGTTAATAGCGAATAATTACTATTTGAAAAAAAATTAAATTATTGCATATTCGAATATTCGAATTTGATTGAGCGTAAATTTCTATTGAGAATGCACATTCAAGGTAAGAAAGAACTTGTTTGAAGTTTTCCAATTATGTTATTTATACATTTTCACAGTTGAACTGGAACAATTTTTTTTATTTGAAAAAATTGCTTTTCATGAACTTTATAATTATTCGTGTTGTTTACTACCAAACCTTTTTTTTTTTTGAAATAAAACCTATAAAAAAAATTCAGTAATACAAAACTCAATCATCTTAGTCATGGAAGACAAAACTCAACGGCAATTACAGCAGCAGCAACGGGAACAAGGGCAAAAACAGCAGGAACAAGAACACGAGCAGCAATCCGAGGGCATGAAAGCAATATTAGAGGAAGATACTGTTCCCAACGATGGGGTATCCACAGATGATTCTTCTACATGTATGAGCGTGCAAGAGGCTGAAAGCGAGCTGGAGAGCATTGAGACCGATTTCGAGACGGATTATCAAAAATATCAATCTCAAGCGAAATCTAAACATCAGCACAGCCATAATCAAGCACTTGGGCAGTACAGCCCCAAAAAGAGTGTCTCCTTCAAGACTTTGGTTGATATTTTTCAAATGAGCGACGCCTGGCAATTGCATGTAAAGAAAAGTAACTTGAAAACTGAGGAGGATCAGGCTAAACGTCGCATTTTGCAGCGCAACTACTAAGCGTATGAAGTATTTGCTTTGCATGTCAATGTTGCTGTGAATTGGTTAATGTAATTTTCTTCAGGTGTTAAAAATTCCAAGTGAACTACTTTTTCTTTTCATATTCATAAATATCCTAAGTTTTTCCTCACAAAGTTAGTGTGCAAAAGCGCGCGCATGCGCATGCGCACAAATACTAATTAACAATTTTTTTTTATATATTGTTTTTAATATTGTCAAATATGTAAAATAATAAAATTTACTAGTTTCAATGCGCGGGCAAAATAAAATGTGGCATAAATGTAACAAAACTGAAATTGTCTTTAATCAACGCTAACTTATGCGGTGTTAATGCTAAGGTGCTGCAGCAACAATGTTGGTGAATGGCGTATGGACGTTTGGTGTACGCTTAGTATGCAGGTGTGGAAACATTTCGCTGTAATTAGCATTCTCACCTTGACAGTGTGAAGTTGTCCCCGTTTGAGTTTTAATTTCTACTTGTTTACCCAACAATCAGTGGGGGGGGGGGAGTGCAAGAAAATTCGCATATTTTTCCATTTTCCAAGCGTTTGTGATTTAGTCAATTCAAATTGCTCACAATGGGTGGTTGTTGTTCTCTCAGCGTTTGGTTCCTTTTAGCCTTCATTCTCAACGGTAGATGTACAGGGACCACCACGCAGGGCTTGCAAAGGAGCAAAAGATTTCTAATATTTCCTCGACAAGCACCTACACGTTATCAAGTAAGCAAAAGATACGTTATTAACAATTTTATTCAGTTTTCTATTTTTATTTAATTTAATTTGAAAGCAATATTATTTTATTTTGTTATTTATTAATTTTTTATTTAATATAATTTAATGTAATTTTTTTCTATTTTATTCCACTTTCTTTGATTTAATTTTTTATTAATTCTTTTTTTTTTTTTGAATTTTATCTCAATTTAATTTATACTATTTTAATTATTTTTATTTTATTTTTCTATTTTATTTCAACTCATTTTATATTATTTATTTATTTCTTATTTTATTTTATTTTAATTAATTTTATTCTTATATTATTTTACTTTTTATTTTATTTCGTTTCACATTTTAATATAAAGTTTTATTTTATCTCATTTTTTTACATTTAAATTTTTTATTTTATTCGGTTTTTTATTTTAGTTTATTGTGAGTATTTTATTTTATTATTTTATTCTACTTTATTTTGAATTATTAAATTTTTTATATTATTATTAAATTTATTTTTTTGTTTTATTTTTTATTTTATTTCTGTTTTCATGTAATTTTATTTTATTTTGTTTTATTTTAGCCTAATTTCATTTTTAATTTATTTTTTGTTTTGTCAAATTTTATTTTATATTCCTTTATTTTAATTATTTTTATTTAATTTTCTTATTTTAAGTTATTTTAGTTTTCGTTTTATTTCATTTATTTTTTATTTTATTTTAATTTATGTTATTTCATTTTATATTTCATTTTATATGTTTTAATTTTTATTTTTTTTTTATTTTTTTTTTAATTCTTACATTATTAATTATTTTATTCATAATACTTTTTTATTATTTATTTAAACTTTTTATTTAATTTTAGCTTATTTTATTTTACTTTATTTAGATTTATTTCATTTTTATTTTATTTTTACTTATTTTTTGTTTACTTTCTTTTCTTTTTTTTATAAATTTATTTTTAATTTATTTCAATTTTTATTTTAATTTTATTTTATTTGTTTTTTATTCAATTTTACTTAATATTCCTTTATTTTATTTTCATTTAAGTTTAATTTTATTTATTTATTTATATTTTTTTATTTTATTTTATTTATATTTTTTTCCATTGATCTTATTTAACTTTTTTAAATTTTGTTTTATAATATATTATTTTTTATTTTAGTTTAGTTTTTAATTTATTTGTTTATTTTATTTAAGTTTATTTCATATTCCTTTATTTTATTTAAGCTTGTTTTAATTTACTTTTATTTATTTTTTTGTTTTTTTATTTTATCTTATTTCATTTTAGTTTTATTAACGTTTTAATTTAGTTCAATTATTATTTTAAATTTTTATTTAATTTTATCTTATTTGATATTATTTTATTTCGTTTTTATTTTATTTTTGCTTATTTTATTTTACTTTCTTTTGATTTTTTATTTTATTTTATTTTTATTTTTTGTTCTATTTTATCTTATTTACATTTTTTTAATTTTTAATTTTATTTCTATTTAATTCTTATATTAATTTTCATTCCTTTGTTGTTGTTGTATTAATTTAATTTTTATTTCATTTTTATTTTATTTGTTATTTCTTTATTTTTCTTTTAATTTATTTTTTTGTTTTATTTTACTTGATTTTTATTTTATTTTGCCATATTTAATTAAATATTAATAAATTTCTTCTTTTATGTTACTTTATTATTTATTTAATTTTATTAATTATCGAACAGTTTATTGGCGGCATTGGCATACCAGCAGATCTCGATTATGAATCTCTTACCGTTGGCCATGTTCTTAAGGCTGAATATTGGCTGCCCTTCAATGCGACAGTTTTTCGTGAAAATCCATTTTGGCCGGAATATAAAAGTAAATATAATTCCACAAATCCCACGTACATTTACGGCAGAGAGTCGAGACAATCTACGTTGCGTTGGAATTTGTATTCCTATATTGCGGATCGGCTTGAGAGGTACTCGGTTATTTTTCGAATTTGTTTTTTTTCCTCAACACTAACTCTTAACACTCTTATTTTTCCAAAGCTACGGTTACAATGGCATGCAGTGTGTACTAAAGGCGATATGTGAGGCGAACATCCTGAAGTTCCAGCAACAACATAGTGTTTTCGAAAAGCTCATGCATATTTTGTTAAGGTAGAAATTTTAAAAACCTCCAACCAACTTTTTCTACTTGAGAGCTTTAAACTTTTCTTTAACCTTAGCCCCAGCACGTCGGCAGATAAGCCAACAGCGGTGAGTGCGCTGTACAAGGAAGCTGAAAAAATTGGTGGCGTGGTTGGAAATTGTGATTTTTATAAATGCAAACTTAGTTTAATAGATTGGATATCAAGCGTACTTCAAGTTGAATAAAATATAGTAATAATACTGCAAAGAATCGTGAAGAGTAAAATAAAAGTTAAGAATTTTTCTCGTTTTGAAAACAGATGAGCGATTGCCCGTGGTTATATTTTAGGTCTTCATGGATCTCTTCCTGCCTTCATATAGCCCAATGTGGCATTTATTGTGATTCCCTACCCGATGGAACTTGGTTTTGTTTCACACTTTCGTTCGATTTCACTTTCTGCTACATATTCATCGGTTACGTGACTATAGTGTAGCATTTAAGTGTTGTATAGAAGCAATATCTAGATCAGTCTATGTCATCGAGGTCATCCAATAGAAGGGGTTTAGATGAGTAGGTTTTAATTGAATGTGAATGTACGTTGGGTACGTCGGGGTCAAGTCTGGATAAGTAGGAATTTAGTCGACTACAATATCCAGATCTTAATTGTGACAGCATTCATGGAGACTACCGAGGCAGCTCGAACTCTTCGTCTGCAATGGGTGGTGGTTTGGATCCCGGGAACGCCGTTCACTGGAAGATGGTTCGAAAAGGGGTTAATGAGTATTTAAATCAACGCCTCCTCACACCACTTGGCAGCAGCTACATGGTTTCTGGGTGCTCCATTTTTAAAGTGGAACAATATTTTATTAATTATTTTGTTTTAATAATATTTTTACTTTTTTAATTATTTTTTTTTTTAACAATTTAAAAAAAAAAATCTTACAAGTATTTCTCTAGTTAAAGCAATATTTTTTTATAAAACTAAATTTATGTAATTTTAGCTTTCAGACTCTTTTCACTAATTTAACCTTAATCGCACTTGGCGTTTTTATGACCATGGCCGTGGCGAGCGTCACATCTTTGGCTTCCATTAGTGGTAGAACTTTAAATTTCTTTAAAATGTAAACCAAAAACGTTTTCATTTCCAACATAGCAAATTTTTGACCTGAAAAGGGCAAGAAATAAACGAAAATACTAATAATTATTTATATATATACATTAATATAGGGTTATCCACTTTGGGGTTTGGATAATAAATTGGAATATGTGATTTTTGCAAACTTCGATCCATTTGAGATAGTTTTAGCCCACTTTTGGCACATATTGGGCGATATCTCCGCCCTAACTTTCAAGTGCTCAAAAGTTAAAGGTCCGCATAAACAAGGTCTTCCGCGCAGCTCCACAAAAACTGTTCAACAGTGTCAAACCCCACGGTCTCTGTGGCCAATTGACATCGCCAAGTCAAGAGATATTCGGTCGTGTTATGTGGCATGTGGTACCGTCTTGTTGAATCCGCATACTATCCAAGTCGTGTTCTTCAATTGCATGCCAAAAAAGTCGGTTATCATACGACCATAACGCTTCGAGTTGACAGCGACCGTCTCGTCCTTGTCGTTTTCAAAAAAGTAGGCTTCAATCACAGCTCCGGTTCACAGTTTGAGTATACTGGCCTCGCTTAAAATATTTGAGGATTCTCGGAACCCCAAATGGCCCAATTTTGCCGCTAAAGAAATTTTTGTTCGAAAAATCGGCGTCCACTGCTTTTTGCTCAAACACCCAATCCAACGTATGTACGGGGCTTTGGACGTGTGAGCTGGACTTTATATGGATGTAGATGTAAGTCGCTGTTCAAAACACGCCACGTGCTATGTGAAAGTCCCAGTTTCTGAGGACGTCGAGAAATATACAAATTCGGGTCTTCGGCTACACCTTCAGCTACAGTAACGATATTTGAGGTGGAACGAGGAAGGGGATGATACAGAGGTCTTAAAATAGGTGTAATAGATCCGAACAGAAACCGCTTAGTGCTACTGTTAAGCGATCTATTTTCACAAATGCCTCACTTTTAACTAAAACAAAACGTGTTTGGTTTGCCAGTTAAGTTTGACAGATGTCAAAATATGTACATTCCTATACTTTTGAAACCACGAAATGGATAACCCTATATATTGTAATATTTTCTTACCAATACAATTTCTCTGCCCCGCGCTGAATGGCACAAAGGCAAAGGGATGCCGACCAGCGGAACGTTCGGGTGTAAAGCGCTCAGGATCGAATGTATTGGGATTTTCAAAGTATTTGGGATTGTGATGTATATCTATTATGTGTATAATGACTTGTGTGCGCTCAGGTAATATTAAATTATTGGGCAAGATTGTCTCCGACGTCGTTTCGCGTGTGATAACCGGCACTGAGGGATATAGACGTAATGTCTCTTTAATAAAATATTCCACATATTTCAATTTGGCCAACTGATTTACGTCCAATTTGCTAATGTCATCTATTAGAAAGAGTGTGGGTAATTTAGTTTGGTAATGATCTCAGAGAAGTATATACATATTGTACAAAATCCTTTACAAACCATCAACATATTCGAGTATCTCTTGATAGCAACGTTCCTGCATTTCCGGGTACAGAGATAAATTCATTAATGAGAATAAGAGCGCCATGGATGTGGTGTCGAAACCTTCGAACATAAATGTATCGACTTCTTCACAAATACCCGCATGATCTATCAAACCATCGCGTTCAGCATGCAATAGAGTATCCAACATGGCGTAGCGTTTCTTGCTGCTGAAACTAAAGCTGATTAAAGTAAAAAAAAACAGTAATTAAGAATTAATTTCAAACAATATAAAGAGTCGCTTACTTCTCGTTGTCACCATCTTTAACTCCTGGCTCTCGTTCGATTTCTGCCGCCAATAATTGCCGGCGTTTATCGATTATATCGCTGGAGAAATTATGCACAATTGAAATATGCTTTTTAATCTTAGGCGCTAAAAATATGTTGTATATAAAGTCGATCATGTAGAATGGCATACCGATGCGTGCTACAAACACTTCTTCGATCATTCTAAAGCTGGCACGATATTGGTCGGCATTCATTTGCTTATCCAATTTAACGCCCAAAGCGGTTTCTGTTGAAAAGTAAAAGTCGGTAAAAGTAAGTTAAAGTAGATTAAAAAAGTTAATTATTTTGATATTATGATATGATAAAAAGTTTTACAATTTTTCTATAACATTTTAATAATATTTTATTGTTACTCAAATGATTTTTTTTTATTTTTTAATCATTTTTTTTTAGCGGTTTTTAGGAGTCTTTGACCAATGTAAATTTAGCTTACCACAAACGGTGTTGAGCGTGAATCGTGGTATAATTTCGTTTAGTGTAATTGAATTCAAATCACTAGCTTCCAAGCTCTCAACAAATTTTTTACTCTCTTCTCTGAAAAATTTAATTTAAAATTTTAGACTTGAAAACGGATACAAAAACAATAAAAATTAAAAAGAAAAAAATTTAAAAATGAGTGTAGTATATTGGTCTAGTAAAAAGTCATCCATTATTTTTGCAATAGATGGTTGGATTTAGTGATCTGTATCTCGCGTTCTATAAGCGCGATCGAATTACGTAGATGGCTCTAGAAAAGTGATATTTGAAAGTGATTGCAGGTGAAAAGAGTTTATGGTCCTAATACTTTACTAGTCAATCAAGTTCAATTTTGGTTTCGTCGATTTCATGCCCGTATTTTTTGATGTACCATAAAAGATGCTCCACTGTGTAGAAGGTCAAATGTCAAAAATGTCGATTAAATAAAAAAATCGTCAGGCCTAACCATCATGTGAGCACTGTTTCGATTGCCCACGAGCTGAGATTGCAGTTTGGAGTCAGTTGGATACAAAAAGAAGCCCGAGGTATGGGCACTACATGAGTTAACGTGAAAAGACCTCATGGACCAAGTTTCCATTTCTGAAGCGTAGAGTGACTGTTGATGAAATGTGGGTAACTAACATCAACGTCAAACAAAAACCTCATAGTCGGAACCTCTCACCAAGTGATTACCAGCTGTTCCTGTCTATGGCAGATGATTTGGATGGTGAAGAATCGGTCTCAAGAGAAGCCTATAAATCAATTGTCCAAATATTTGGTCAATAGCTACAAGGACATCCTTGCGAGAGGCATAATGATACGTGTATTACCTTCGAAATGGCAAACGATGCATAATTTGATGCTTTCATTTTAATGCAAAAATAATGGATTACATTTTTGTCGACCAATGTATTTGCTAAATGAGCTAAAAAAATATAGTTCTTAGAAATATACAAACTCACTTGAAAATCTCTTCAAATTGTCCAAGTATATTGAAATGAAAAGTGGGTGTCAACATTTTCCTGCGAGCATGCCAACGTTTGCCTGAATTTAATTAAATTCAAAATTTACTTTTTCTTAAATTTTTTTATCACACTTTACCTGATGACGTCAACAGTCCCCGATTCAAAAATGGCACCATAAAATTATATATTAAACCTTTGGTAATTAAATTTTTCTGGTCACTCATCACAATTTCCGCTTCATCGGCTGTGATAATATTATAAACTGGCCTGAAAAGACCATATAGCAAGTAACTTCTTTTAATTGTGGCAGCAAGTTTGCGCGGATATGTGAAAACTAATTGGAAATTACACAAAAAAAAGGAAAAGTTTTATAAGAAAAAGTAAATAAAAATTCATGTTAGTTAAAAAATAAATCCTAATTAAATTTCTTTAGACTAAAGCGACATCTAGTGTGCAATACTTTGCTAAGCACGAAGATATTTTGAAGTTAAAGGTAGCAAAAATGTATGCCACTGTCTGTTTTCGGCCTAGTAGAGACCGTACAATGATCTCCCACTTCGGTATCGTGGCTCCCGAGGATATTGAAGTGTATCAATTTGTCTTATCCTGCTGGCCATGCAAAGAAAAACTTAAAAAATGTAAACGGAAAAGTTAAGGTCTGTCTCCATATAGCTTTTGTGTTAACATAATGCTTTTTTCCAAGTTACTGTTTTAAGTTAAGCTATATTTTAAGAGTTTATTGTACTGGGTGGTCCATCTACCATTTGTTTTTTGAGCTCTGACATCTTTAATGCCATTCTCGGCTTGGCAGAAGATGAACATCTTTGTAGTTGGTGCTTATGAGCTGTTGGAAAGTAAAGTCCTTTATCGATGAAAAAAGAGCAAGCTCTACAAGTCGCTCATCATTCCCGAACTGCTATGTGGTGTGGATATATATGGACGATGAAAATATCTGCTGAGTCGGCGTAAGGAGTTTTCGAGTGGAGAAGAACGGCAAAGCAGAGGAAGAGGTAGACCTCCACTCCGTTGGGAAGATCAGGTGGAGAAGAACCTGACTGTACTTGGTATTTCCGATTGGCGCCAACTGCAATGCGACGCGAAGCCAAAATTCTATTGTATCTGCCACTGCCTTCACTATCTCAAGTTTCTTTGTAATATTTCAGCATTTTAGGTTCTATATGTACATATACCTATGTACTTAATTGTAAGTATAAACTCACTATTTTCTCCGGATAATGCGAAATCGAAGGCATTGCCGAATATTGTACGAGCCTTGGGCAAGGCCACCGAGTTTTCCAACGGTGTACCATCAACTGTGCGAACGCGTTTGGTAAAACCGGCCAAAACAACGTAATCCTTATTGAGTCTGTACAATAGAGCGATTATGATCGCACCAATAATAAGTGTCCAAAACAACATCATTAAAAATACCGAAATCGAAAAATTACTGTTAAAAAAGTGTATTCCAATAAGCGTTCACTACAAAGTCAAGTTTGCAACTGAAAGTGAATAAAATTAATAAAATGTCATTTGTGCTAATTTATAGAAAGAGGTAGTAGGAAAATCGTGCTTATCAGCCTATTTTCTAAACATATGTATGTATGTACTCGTATATAGTACAGTACATATATACGTAATATAATATCTAAGTGGTTATCCGTTATTAAATAATGCTAGATAAGGTATATGTATTATTAAATTGTATTTGTTGTGAATTTGCTCTCCCTTCAGGGTTGGCTGCATTTTAAATACCCGGCAATTTTCATGAAATAAATGTATCCCAATAAACACAAATAATATGACTCGAATTAGAGACAAGCTAGTTTCTATCGAGACGATACTAAGTGACTACAGATCATCGGATTCTAATTCGTAGGAGTTTCACGAATTGCCACAAGTGGCCACGTCTAAGCCATTAAGCAGGCTCACTGCGCTCCACCGTGTATCCCAGCGGGCGTTTGTGAAAAGTTCGCTCTATTTAAACCTTCACGAGGTTGTGGCATCTCAATTGGCTTAAGGCCAGAGGTAGTTGCCCTATTAAAACACCAATAAGAATGTTAATGCAAGTAAGAGTTTGGTCTATCTACTATTCACGCAGCCCCACAATACGTCTTACATTGAAAGAGATCCAAAACTTTAAGTGTTCCTCTACGGTCCACATGTTTTGAACAATATTCGGAGGCGCTGAAGGTCTGAGGCAGTCAATGGTGACAACCTCGCCAGCGGCGCCAGTGAGAGCCAGCACGTCCAACTTTTCATTACCTTCCACATCCGTCTGACCTGGGACGAAGGTGATAATCACTGCGTTTAGACTTTGTATTGATGCACTCAATTGCTCTAATTGTCGCTTGACTGTCTACCAGAAATCTGATAGATTTTCCCGTTAAAGTGGTTGCCTAGTTGGCACCTAATGCCCATAATCTCTGCTTGAAATACAGAGTTGTAATCATTGCGTTTGTAGGTACCTTTGGTATTGTCATGTTCACAAACGAACCCTACTGCTGTACGTGCCTCATGTTTAGACCCATCAGTATAGATATGGATATCTTCATTGTTACCGATGGGCACGCTTTTCTTCTATTCTACCCTACTAGGTAAGGCGCAATGATTCTCCTGCAGGTATTCCAAATTCGGAGCGCTCTACTGTTTTCAACAGCTAAGTCTTTTTTTTATCAAGCACTACACCACGATACTTAACAGAGTTGGAGGGTTTATAATGTTATCCTTTAAAGATGTTGGGCTGAATTGATGAACTCTCATCTTTCTAGTAAAGAGGCAGAACTCAGTATTTTTCCGGGTTTACTAAAAGTCCTCTGTCCTCAGCACAATCAGCAGCGATTTCAAGTGACCTCTCTACTCCAAGAAACTTATCCGAGAAATTAATATAGGTATTTCTCTTAGAAACCTTAGTTTCTGTGTTTATTGGGTCATAACTATAATTTGAAAATGAATACATAAAAGTATATAATTATTTGTGTAGCAGCTTTTCTTAATAAACTCATTGAATTTATATCCAGAGGGCATTTTCAATATCGAGCATACTGTGTGAGAGATGGGAGTCTACCGTCAATGAACTGATCGGGCCTTAGCAGTGTGGCAAGCCCACCTTAATTCCTGCAAAAGGCCCTTGGTAAAAAGGATAGGTACACACCGCCTCTTTGTTGATTTCAAAGCTGCCTCTATGCCGATTTGTCTGAGCTCGATATCTTCACAAAACTTATTCGGTTATGCAAAATGAAGCCGAGCAACAACAAAAGAGCAGTTGGAGTTGGAGAGGATCTCGTAGAGCTGTAATTAGGGAAATAATAGGAGCTGTTACAGTCTTCAATAAAAGCCCGCTAATACATGTTATCGTTGGCTTCAAAAGCCGCGTTTAAGTAAGTTTTGCATTCCCCAGACTGAAAAAGGAAGCGAGGTGTCTCATCAGACAAACAGTCAGCATATTCTCGACTTGGCTCGACATAACTTTGAAGTTGTAGATAATTTAAATCAAACTAGGAACCATCATCAGCACCAATAACAATGACAGATTTTAGATCCTACGTAGAATCAGTCTTTAGATGATACTTTGGTCTGAGTAGGCAATTGAAAAGTAACCTCTTCCCTCGACTAAGAAACACCAAGTTCTACAAGTTGTTCATGATTTCCGCGCTACATTATGGTGTAGAAGCGCAGAACGATGAGCTGTATGAGATGATGTACGACGATATTGAAAAAGTTCAGCGAATTAAGAGACAGCTGCTAGTCTGGCTAAGCCAAGTCTCATACCTATGGAGGAAAACACTTTAGCTCTGTAAGTATTGTAAACAAATTCCCACGCAATCATACATACATACACGTATTATTATGATTAATACAGTCCAAGCTGTGTATTTGCTTAATCATGCTAAAGTTGCAGTTTTTCATGTTGTCCCTTAAACTCGTAATCTTATTATTGTTTCTGTGTATTTGAATTTGTTTTACGACTTAGTATGGCAGTCATAAGATTTATAGATATTGAAGAGTTCTTTATTAAAGGCGAAAAATTATGAAAGTCATCCTTAATTTCAAAAATTTTTGTTCTATTTGTCATGGTTACTTGCACTATTTTAAGCGATAACTTTTTGCCATTTTGAAAGTCATGTAATTATGCCTCTCTTATAGAAACGCTTGTACCTGTTGGCAAAAACTCAGTTTCCGCGAAGTCTGGACTATAAGGTGGATGCATAGGAGCATCCCAATCAAGCTCGCGCAGCCTCTGGCAAGTCACTATCGATGTCGCTTCCTTGAGGCGGTCCAACTACTGACCGTACAGATCCGAATTAAAAGTTTAGCCGTAGAGGAGCAGCTGATAGTGGATGATTTCTTGCTAATCCCACCAAACACACAACAAAACCATTCCTGGCAGTCAATCCTGGCTTAGAAACCGTTTGTGCCGGCTCACTGTTCTTCGATCACGACCGTTTTGGGTTGATGTTGCTGTAAGTGATCTACTTTTTATCGATTCAATTCGAAGACGGTCCATCAGGATTTCTCTCGTTAACTCATGTAGCACTCATCCATACATCGAGCTTCTTTGTGTATCCAGCCTTTTTCAAGTGGTTCCAAATTGTTTTTTGTCCAATCTTAAGCTCTTGGACAAACGAAACATTGCACGCAGACTCAATGATTTCCATCATTTTATCGGCATTTTCGACAATTGGCCGTGGTGCATCTGTGACATCAAAATTACCGGCACAAAATCAGTATCAGATCCATAAACTCTTTTCACATTTTCAGCTGTTTGACAATGCTTAGTAATCTTTTTTAGTACAAAATATCCTCTTTCTGGAGACCTCACAAATCCGTATTCCAATCCCACTTATAGAACGCGAGATACAGATCACTAAAGCTGGATTTGCAAAAATAATCGATTACTTTTTACTAAACCTACTTATATATACAATATAATATATAATTGGTGCGATTTCCGGCCAAGCTCCTCCTCCAATTTGTGGTTTTGCGTCTTGATGTTTTTTCAACAAATGCAGGGACCTACAGTTTACACTAAGCCGCCTCCGAACGGCTGATGGTTTTTTTACGAGGAGCCCTTAATTCATGTCCGAAATACACTTGGAGGGATGGACATTCCCTGCCGAGGGGCGACCGCAATTAGAAAATTTAACTTAATTTTTTATTTAAATTAATTTTCCATAACTTTTGGATGTTGGTGGCACCGGGATTTTAACCCGAGCCTTGCGAATGGCAATACGTAATGCTAACCACTCGGCTATCGCGGCCGCGACCTACTTATACTTAAATCAATAAAAATATTGGCCCTTGGATGTAGCTATATGGATCTTATCATTATATCTAGAGCTACTAAAAACATTGTAGCGTAGTGTTGTGACGCTTTTAAATAAAGACTGATCATTTTTCAAGCAACTATAGCATAGTAATATATTTATTTTCAAATTTAACTTTCTCAAATTCTCTCCTGCAACTTAACTTTAACCGCATTAGGTGTTCTCAGGATAATGCCAGACTCAAACTGCAAATCCTTGGGGTCCATGAGAGGCAAAATACGGAAATCTTTCAATATATAGACCAGCAGAGTTTTCATCTCCAACATAGCAAATTTTTGGCCTAAAATGAGATATTGAAATTTTAAAACACAATATATAGGTATGTATATATTTAACGACACAATAAACTTAACACTCACCAATGCAATTTCTCTGACCAGCGCTGAAAGGTATGTAAGCATAAGGATGTCTACCTTCAGAATTTTCAGGTGTAAATCGACTGGGATCAAATTTATTTGGTTCGGGAAAATATCTAGGATCACGTTGTATATCAAAAATATGTATTGATATTTCCGTACCCGCGGGCAGAAAGACATTATTGGCAAGACTCGTATCATGCATCACTTTACGCATTATACCCGGCACAGAGGGATATAGGCGTAGAGTCTCTTTGATAAAACATTCCAGGTACTTGAGTTTACCAAGCATATTTACATCCAGCTTTTGCAGATCATCTGTGTGGAGAAAAGATCAAAAGTTAAGTATATACACACATGTACATTATTACATAAACCTCAGCCCACCTTCAACACATTCCAAAATCTCTTGATAACATTGTTCCTGCATTTCCTGGTACAACGATAGATTCATCAAGGTAAATATGAGCGCCATCGATGTGGTGTCAAAGCCTTCAAACATAAATGTATCGACCTCTTCACATATGCCCGCATGATCTATCAAACCATCACGTTCGGCATGCAAGAGCGTATCCAGCATGGCGTAGCGTTTCTTCTTGGCAAAGCTAACACAAAACAGTGAGATAGATATAAGGATGATGTGAGGACGAAGTGAGAATGAGTTATGGGGAATTGAAACTCACTTGTCTTCCTTTTCCTGCCTTATGGGACTATCTTCCAACTTTGCGGCGAAAAGTTGGCGACGCTTGTGTATGATGTTGCTGGAAAACTCGTGCACTGTGCGCAAATGCTTTTCCATTTTTGGTGCCATAAATATATCATATATGGCATCGATCAAGTAAAATGGATTGCTAATGCGTGCAATAAACGCTTCTTCGATCATTTTGAAACTCGCACGATATTGTTGAACATCTAGTTGTTCGTCCAATTTAACGCCCAGTGCAGCATCTGTGGAAGGAAACCAATGGAAGTTAAAAGTATTCGATCATAAAAAACAACAACAAAAGAATTAAGTGAATATGTATAAGACGCAAGTGGATATTTTTTATGAATTTGAGAAAAAAAATTAATACTAACCACAAACGCTGTTTAATGTAAATGTCGGTATTATCTCATTCAGAGTAACTGAACTTTTGTCTAAGTTTTTAAATTGATCCACGAATTTCTGACTCTCCTCCCTAAGAAGAAATACATATTTATATATATGGTATATGAAATTACAAGCAATAGCAATAAAGTAACAAAAAAAAAATATATATATATATTAATACAATATACACGTATATAATAATATCATTATATATAAATAAAACGTTAAAATTACTTCACACTATTATGAGTTTGACTTCATTGTATTCCATTTAATTTTTTACACTTTATTTAATTTTATGATTGTTTACGCTCTTTAATATAATTTAATTTCATTAAAATCAGTTTAGTTTAATTCTATTAGTCGTAATATAGTTTAACTTTATTTAATTTAATTAATTTGTTTTTTTTTTCATTAAAATTAATTTAGTTTAATTCTATTGGTTGTAATTTAGTTTAACTTTATTTAATTTAATTAATGTGTTTTTTGTTACAATATTTTAACCTACATGGTGTTTTATTTTATTTTAATTAATTTAATTTTTTGTTTTATTTTATAACAATATTTTATTTAATATAGTTTTCCCTTTTTTATTTTGTTGTATTTTACTTCATTTGATTTTTTTCATTACAATATACTTTCTTTAATTTAGTATAATTTATTTAAAAATTACTCAATATTACTTAATTTACTTTGTAAATAATTTACTTTGTTTTGTTTTATTTTATATTTATCTTAATCATTTCATTTTAAATTGAATTATTATTTTCATTTTATTTTAATTTGGTTTTTATTATATTTTCTTTTACTTTATTTTAATTTTAGTTTATTTTATAGTTGGGTTTTAATTGATTTTGTTTTTATTTTAGTTATGTGCATTTTTTTATTTCAATTAATTTTATTTTTTATTTTCTTTTACAATATAAAATTTAATTTTTTACTTACTTATATAAATAATTTTTTTCTTTTTATATTTATTATATTATATATACTATATTTTTTCCTTTTTTTGTTTGTTTTATTACTTATTTAACTTAGTATAACTTAATTAAATATTATTTTTATTAATATATTTTATTTCGTTTTATATTATATAACTTAAATTTTTGTATTACTTTTTAACAATTATTATATAATAATAATAATTAAATCCTATTTTATAATTTTTTTATTTTACTTTAAAGTAAATTATTTTATTTTCTTACGGTATTGTTTACATGTTTGGTTTTACTTGATTTTTTTCATTTTCAGTTTTATATTATATTATTTTTAGTTTTCTTGGATATAAATTATTTCATTTTATTTTATTCGTTATATTTTTTATTTACCTTAGACTTTAAATTTATTTTTTTAAATTTATTTATTTTTAATTCATTTAGTTAAATCTTTTTGTTTTATTTTATTTTATTTCATGTTATTGTATTTGTTTTACTATATTTTATGTTTCTTTATTTCATTTAATGCAATTTAATTTAATTTAATTTAATTTATTTATTTTAATTCCTTTATTTCATTTTATTTTATATTATTTAATTTAATTTTATTTATTTTAATTTCTTTATTTCATTTTATTTTATATTATTCAATTTAATTTAAGCAAATTTTATTTTTATTTTATTTTAATTTTCTATATATTTTTATGTTATTTTATTTTAATTGTATTATTTTGTGTTTATTTATCTTTATTTTATTTTTGCTACATTTTATTTTAATTTGATTTTAAATAATTTAATTTACTTTAATTTAGTGTAATTTAATTAATTAATTTTTTTATTTTTTATTTTATTTAATTTTTTTACTTTTCTTAAATTTTGTTTCACTTTATTTATTTTTTGTTTGTTTTTTATTTTTTATTTTCTTGCTGGTTTTATGTTATTTTTATTTTGTTTTATTACATTATATTTTATTTTAATTTATATATTTTTTTGTTTCATTTTATTTTATCTTATTTTACTTACTTTTATAAATTCTTTGTTGTTTCACAGCATTGTCTAAACTGATATTTTTTTTTCGAATGTGCTACTCTAAGTCATCTAAGTAAACAATGTGAAAATATATACAATATTGTGTATTTTTCTATTATCAGGTTTATGTCATCAATTATTGACTCACTTGAAAACGTCTTCAAACTGACCGAGTATGTTGAAGTGGAAAGCCGGCGTTAACATTTTTCTGCGTGTATGCCACTTTTTACCTAAAAATTAAAAAAAAATATTTTAAAATTGTTTTCATAATTTAGTTAAAATTAATTTCTGCTTTTAATACAATAAGATTTTATTTTTAAAATACTTAAGCCTTTAGTTACCTGCTGATGTTAGCAAACCCGTCTGCAAAAAGGGCTCCAAAAAGTAATATGCAATACCTTTGGTAAGTAAGTTCTTATCATTCAGCAAAAGTTCAGCATCTTCGGCGGTTATTACATTGTAAAAAGTCGTAAATAAAGCATATTCCACGTAACTCTTTTTTAGATCGGCAGCGGAAATGCGGCAGCTGTCGAAGAGTACAACTGCAATGAGTAAATAGTGATTTTTTAAAATACATATGTACATATATACATTGAATTTGCTTGTCTTCAAACCATTATTAGCGCCAAAACAATCGAAAACGTTGCCGAATATCGTCTCAGCCTTCGCTTGCGGCACGACGCGCTCCAGCGGCGTACCATCGACGGTCTTTAAGCGTTTGGCAAAAAATGCCATTACACAATAATCTCGATTTAGCTTGTATAACCAGGCGACAAGCAATGCCAAAGCGATGATAAAAACGTACAGCAACATTGAGAGAGTTTTAAATTATCTACCTACATACATACATTACTTAACTCTTACATATGTATGTATGTACATATGTATTTAAAACAATTTTCGAGTTTATTTGAAAAAAAAAACTTATTATTTCGGGAGAACACAGAAATTTTTGCAAACTATTAGCCAGAACGATCAAAACCTAACTGAGCTTTTGGCTTTAGGAGACTTGTGGCATTGTGTGCTTTGAGCAGATAAATCGTTACAGCACATACATACTACATATTTGCATTGGGGTGTATGTATCTGCTTTTTAAATTGCACATACATACATACTTATGTATATCTAAGCGAGTTGTGCATGCTACATACGCACATCTAGGGGAGGTTCGGGTGCTAGTTCTCTTGTGCGGGAGTGTTTAGAATATTAACTGAGATACGAATGATATGAAAGCGAGGGTGAATAAATAGATACCTGCAAAGCAATGTGTTTTAATAATATATACATATTATATTTTATATGCAAAGATTCAATCTAGACAGCTTGATTTGTTTTATACCCAATGTGCAAAAACACTTGGTTGATTAGTAGATAGTTTTCAGCCCTTTCTCGGAGTTGAATGTTTGGTTCATTCACCTTTGTGAAAACGTTTTCAAACTGTACATAGTCTTTTTACTGAAGGCTGGTAAGTCACTACTTGTCAAGCTCTCTCTGGGCGACGAGAAGAAATGGGTATCATTCTCGAGATTTTCTAATGATGGGTATGAGAAACAAATGGTTCGGTCTAGAAATAATAGCGTTAGATAAGTTTAGCCCATCAATAATACGATGAGGTTGTTAGAATAATGTGGGTATGAGTATGTTAACCGTCCTATCTAGATAAATATTCTATTGGGTTGTAACATAAGTTCGTAGAGTTTTTTCACAGAGACTTATTTGAACAAAAAACAATAATTATAATAATAAATTAATCAATGATTTATTTTCTGTTACTGTTTACGACCTCCTCCCACCTCTCGACGAATTTTTTGATGCCATTGCGCCAAAAATCGATCGTTCTGCTGTCGAAGAAGTTTTTGAGCCAGATTTTAAGATCCTCTTCGCCATCGAAGGTCACACAATTCTTTTGGTTTGGCAGAGAGCGGAAAAGATGATAGTCGGTAGGTGCAAGATCTGCCGAGTACGGTTTTGAACTCTTAGAGTGCTGTTTTGACGACTTGGCCAACATGGGGCTTGGCGTTGTCATGGAACAAGATGACTTGGCCTTGTCTATCAGGTCTTTTCAGCCGAATAACTTCATTTACATGTTTCAGCTGGGTAAAGTAGAGCCCTTTGTTGACAGTGGCGTTTCGTTTGAGTATTTCCCAGTGCACCATGCGTTCCCAGTCCCACCAAATGCAGAACATGGCCTTTTTTGGGTGAAGATCTTTTTTTTTAACTCTCGGCTTCGGCGTCTCCCCCGGATGCATCCATTCCTTTCTTTTCTTCACATGACGTACAGACACTATATATTTCTCATCTCCCGTGATTATTCGATACAAGAAGAGCTTTTCGTACTCGGCAAAAAAAAGCAGATGCTAAAAATGCAGATTTCTTCCTCAGGATCAGGCGGAGATCTGATCGTGGCTTCATTTTTGGGCTGTGCCTACGGCAAAAAAGTAGAAAATCCAGACAGAAAATTTAGTTTGCCGTAGCGTATGTTAGCTTTAGAAAGAAAAAAAACTAATTCCCACAATGTTATAATTTGGAAAAGAGGTTAAAAGAGGTATCACCTCTATACATATATTTCTGAACTGTGTTTAAATCACGAGCTCCCCCTCTGATTTTTGATGTGTGTATTAGAAGTTTTCCAATAGTTTATCTAAAGACGTTTCCGAGCGGCTGATTTATTTATATGAGGAGTTTTTATTTTAGGTCAGAAATCCACGCGGAGGGCTGGGAATGACAAGTCTTAAATATTGCAGTTTTCAAGTCTCTCACTACACTTCGAGTCGCTGTTCTTACAGCGCCAAATGAGTTTAACAAATTGTTAAAAAATAAAAAATTAAATGTACACTTGCTCAAGCTCGCTTCATTAATTGTTTTAACATTAACTTAAACTTTTTTTACTTTGATTAAATAAAAATTAAATGCTCTGAAACCCGTTATTCTTTTCCCACTATTTTCTATTTATTTTGAAATTTCTTTAATTCTTCTGGTGTGGCAACGTTTCTAAAATCAGCACAACTGTCAAATCGTAAAAAACAATAACAAGAAAGACAACAGTAAAGCAAACTGTCAAACTACCAGGCCATCGCCTCCCGACCGTAGATTTACAAATAGTTGCATCAATGCAAATCTAATTTATGTTCTCCGTCGGAATTTTATAATGTCTCCACTTTAAATAGAGTAAATTAAAAGACAAATTTAAAAACAAATTTATTACATATACAAAATGAAAGTCAGATAATTAGGTAATAGTTCGAAAAGTGTTTTTCCATTGTGCTGTGTGTATTCCACGAGCGGAGCAAGTGTCTACTCCGGTGTTCCGAGTCTTAATTGTTGGCGTTGTCTTACTTACTACTACTTGTAATGAATGTGAGAAATTTTGCTGCTACAGCAATTTCGAAATTGTAAAGTATATACTTTTGAATACATGTAGAATTAGGAAAAGTGCCAGCCATTAATTGTAAAGAAAGTGCGATTCAATTCATAGTCGGAGATTTCATCTCTCGTGCAAATTACACTTGCCTTTGTTTTTGCCTAGACAGCAGCACTTAAAAGAAATAAAGAAAATATACATATAACAAAAACAAAAGTGAGACGGGGACAGCCAGCGACGAAGAGTGCCTTCAAGTGTGAGATTATAGGATATGAGAAACAACTTCTAATTGCCTGCCTCAAATTGACTCCATTAAGGTGAATATTGGAAATTTTTAATTTTTTTTGCTTTATATTTGAATGCGCGTACAATTGATTTGCCGCAAAGACTACTGGTGCCAGTTGAAGTGCTGGTGTGAGTTATGGAATTTTTAGAGAAACGATGAAGCCAAAAAATGTGGCGAAGTAGAAGTAAAATTGAAATAAATGCTAAAGGCAAATTTATGTAAATGTACATACATATGTAGGTATATATGTACATAAGTACATATAACTTATTATTTTGAAGCTGAATGGGATTAGGTAGAGATTATTGCTATGGACTAAGCAATCGATGGCTACAAATATATATATACATACATGCAATCGTTCAAATGGTTGCAAGCGAATAGGACTATTAATGATAACAATTAAAAATTAATCTAAATCTTGAATAATATAAACTTTATATACATACATGTTGTGATAGTAGCAATTATATAAGCAGCTATATGTATATTCTTAGAAATTCTCAGAAATTGCTGATAATACTCTGATGGGTGGTTTCGCAGTGTATTTAATATACATATACTTACACGTACGTGTATGCAAGTACCTACATAAAACTGATAAAGTAATCATTAATCATTATTATTAAACCTTGTATGATTATCAATGAAAAAGATGAGATAGCTGACAGACAAGTAAATAAATAAACAACACAGTAAAGTAATTACTTTTAAATTGTCTTGTCAATGCTCACATTCTAAGAAAATTTTTGGATGATATTTATTATTATTTACATAATACTTGTGTGTTTATACTTATATTCATGTTTACTTATTTTAAAACAAACAAACAAATATATGGCATTGGCCGTTTTGAAAAGTTCATTTCAAAATTTAACTTAAATGTATGCTAAATTGTTTAAGGCCAGGTTCATTCAAAACAAATCTTATTTATGTATTTATTTAAAAAAAAAATATTTATAAATCAAAGTTTTTGTAGATAAGCGTTCCGCTCTTCCCTCTTCTATACTTACTTCTTGGTCTTGCGGACTTCGGGACTAATTCCATATTATTTCTAAGAGTATTTTCTGGCAATTTACAGGAGAAAAATTTTCGATTTTTTGAAAATTCTTTAGAGGAACCTGGCCTTAATGGTATGCTGAAGTAGAGCTTATTTTCGAAGTATTGTCATTGATTAGTAATTTGAACACGTTGTTCTGATCACTAATACATACGAAACTCAATAGAGTTAACAAAAAAAGAAATTCCGAAACGGCTAACTACTCTAAAAGTAATCCGAAAAAAATACAAAAATGTACATAGAATATTTCTATTAATAAAAAATCATTAGTATTCTATCAAAAAAAAAAAAAAAACTTGTTTACTTCCTTTTTGTTTTATGCTGAAAGTTCATTCAACTCAAAGACGACGGAATGCTAATAAAATTGACCACTCAGCTAAAAAAACTTCAGGTTTATAGTATTTAAACGAAAATAACAATTGGTGGCGTTCGAATTTTTTTTTAGCGACACTCGAAGCTATCAAATTTTGTTTATTTATCATGCTTGCTCGTATTTGATTAATCTTGGTGTTTGATTTAATCGTAGCAGATTTCTTTAAACGTTTTGAGTTCATGATGCAAACAACAATAAAACGGAATTAAAATGTTTATTTCTATTATGATAAAGCTACTAAAAATAAAAACATACATACGTACATACATATGTGTAAGTGTTTCTGCAGAAAAATATACGCTATTTTTAAAACTCAATAATGTCTATATGTACCTATTAGTAGGTCATTCGGTTAGAGGTTGTATTTGATTTTTTTTGGAATATTAATTTACACGTGTCATTATTTCTCATACAAAATTTTTACATACATACATGTATCTATTTGCATAAACACTTTTTAGGTTATACCCTTCGTGTAATTATTTTTATTATTTAATTTTTTATGAAGTTTTCAATATTTCACAGAATCAAATGAAGATTTTGAACTATGATTTGACTTCAACACTACCAAAATATATTAAAAATTCCATAATAATAATAACTCCCTCTGGTGAGAAAATACGAGTTAATTCCCCTATCTTTTTACATACATACATACATATTTCATAGATGAATCAAATCAGTTTATGAGAGCAATATTTGCTAAAATTATGTTGTTGTTGTTGCAACAGAAAAAAAGTCCGCCAAAGTGGCTTTTGGAAAATTTAGCGAGACAGAGTACATGGCTGGCAAAAATCTGGTTCGTTCGAGTAACAATAAAGGGGAGTTAACCCAAATTATCTAGCCAGAGGGAGTTATTATTATAATGGAATTTTTAATATATTTTGGTAGTATCGAAGTCAAATCATAGTTCAAAATCTTCAATTGATTCTGTGAAATATTGAAAACTTCATAAAAAATTAAATAATAAAAATAATTACACGAAGGGTATATCTCTATATATTTATATGAGTTCTTGAACTTTTAAGCCGCATAGACCTTTCCATAATCTACATCTATGTATATCAGAGATGATAAGAATACCTCTGAATACGTGACTTTAAGCAGTTAAAGCAAATTAGGAAGCCATAAAATTTTCATTGATGCAATTGTTATATTATTATGATTATTATTATTAAAATCAGTTTATTTAACAATTAAATTGTTATATAATTATAAATTATTAACAGTTAAAAATTCAAGCTTCGGTTATTTCTGTAAGAATATTTTTCTTTTTAATAATGAATTATTATATTTATTAGCTTCAATTTACTCAAGAAATTGTATGGAAATTTATAATTTCCTATAGACACATACATACATGTATGTACATGTATATTTCCTGATTTTCATATCTTTTTCATTTTCCTTTTTGCGCTGCGTGGTATATCAATTGGGTCAGAGTCAGTGTGTCAGTGAGTCAGTGAGTTAGTCAATCAGTCAGTCAGCCAGTTAGTTATTCGATTTCATTCTAATCTATTTTCATCAGCTGCCTACTTTCGCTCGCCACACACAATCAGCCATACATACTAACATACATACATTTGTACATAATTATGTACTAATTGATCTTTTGCTTCACACGCTTTGTGCCTCAATTTTTCTCCTCTTTTCAGTTTAATATTTTTCTCGCCATTCCTTTTTTTACTTTTCGATTGCAAATTTATTAATAATTTTTTGCTTTTTTGCTTTATTTTTTCATTATTTAGCTATTTATAAAATGTGCTACTTTGTCGCCCATACGAAATGCACAATACTTGCGTCTGTGTGTCGACGATATCTCAGATGGTTTGCAACGAACCACACAACATTTAAGCCCACTTGCGTTTGCTGCTTGCACTTTTGCACACATAAAGGCACACACGCAAATTTTTTTCATATGCACGTACGTATGCATGTACATATGTATGTATGTATGTATTGCTATAAATATAAGTGTATGTAAGAACATCCCGGCAGCCGTGTGCTCGGGGATTTATTAGTGCTAACAACAGCTGTCGCCGTATTGGAGCCAACATTGTTGTAGGTCTATATATATACACATACATATATACTACTATACCGCTCACCTTTTTCGAGAGCTTATCATTCCTACCCCTCACGCCTAGCTGTCTAGCGCCACATTGCTACTGTTGTGATGATGACGAGGGCGTCAGCGTCAGCAGTGCTCGTTCACTTGCACCAGGTGAGGTGTTGCTTGCATCCGTTGGTGGCGGTGCGCCGATTGGTAGCACTAATATAGTGTGTTGTCTGTTGCTTTACTGCCGCATCATTTTGCCTACGTTTCAGTTGTAATTAACTTGTGAATCCAATTGGTAGTGCTTGTCGTTGTGTCTATTTCCCCGAATAATGGCAGCCCAACGGAAATACGAAAATTTGCCACTGTATTAACAGTCGACTGTTGAGCCGGCCGCGGAAATTAATGTTTTTGGTATCTGTTATTTATATGTTGTTCTATGACGTCGCTAAATATTTCGTAAATCTTTTGGCTCTTTGCTATTTTTGTGCGCATTTTTTGAGTCGTTTCGAAATTTTTCGTCAAACATCTCGGAGCTGGCGTAGTGAGAAAAATGCTGTTGGCGCGGAGGTAGGAGGAAATAAGTGTGAAAGGTTTGAATCTTTATAATTTTTTGGTGCAACAATTAAAAGAAAATTAAATGATATAAACGAAATTAAAATAAAATAAAATAAACTAAATTAAAAAAAAATAAACAAAATTAAAATAAAATAATTGAAAACAAATAACAAAATAAAATAAAATAAAATATAAAATATGAAATAATAAATATAAAATATAAAGTATAAAAAATAAAATAAATAAAATAAAAAATAAATAAAATAAAATAAAATAAACAAAATAAAATAAAATATAAAATATAAAATATGAAACATAAAATATAAAATATGTAATAATAAATATAAAATATAAAGTATAAAAAATAAAATAAGATATAAGATATAAAATATAAAATATGAAACATAAAATATAAAAAATGAAATATAAAATATGAAATAATAAATATAAAAAATAAAGTATAAAAAATAAAATAAAATAAAATATAAAACATAAACTATAAAATATGAAATAATAAATATAAAAAATAAAGTAAAAAAAAATAAAATAAAATGAAATAAAATATAAAATATAAAAAATAAAATAAATAAAATAAAATAAACAAAATAAAATAAAATAAAATAAAATAAACAAAATAAAATAAACAAAATAAAATAAAATAAAATAAAATATAAAATAAATAAAATAAAATAAACAAAATAAAATAAAATATAAAATATAAAGTATAAAAAATGAAATATGAAACATAAAATATAAAATATGAAATAATAAATATAAAATATAAAGTGTAAAAAATAAAATAAAATATAAAATATAAAATATGAAATAATAAATATAAAAAATAAAGTAAAAAAAATAAAATAAAATGAAATAAAATATAAAATATGAAACATAAAATATGAAATATAAAATATGAAATAATAATTATAAAATATAAAAAATAAAATAAATAAAATAAAATAAACAAAATAAAATAAAATAAAATAAAATAAACAAAATAAAATAAAATAAAATATAAAATATGAAACATAAAATATAAAATATGAAATAATAAAAATAAAATATAAAGTATAAAAAATAAAATAAAATAAAATAAAATAAACAAAATAAAATAAAATAAAATAAAATATAAAATATAAAATATAAAATATAAAATAAAATAAAATAAAATAAAATAACGAAGTGAAAAAATTTGAAAATCACTTTTACGACCAATACGCATGAACACTGCTGCCGCTTATTCTAAGGAGTTGAGTGCTAATTACAAAATGCGCTTTCAAAAAATATGTTTCGGCTACAATAAAAAATGAATTAATCGGCAAGTCTAATAAAATAATGGTTATAAAGCAAAACTCATTATTTCTGCGTCATTATTTATTATCTCTCGTAATTCAAATGATTTTTAAATAAAAAAGTATCTAATTGCATGTAATCTTTTATTTTAAGGTAAATTTAAAAAAATTTCTTGTGAAAAGAAATAAAATAAATAAACATTAAAATTTATTTTTTTTTAAATGATATTTTATTATTTTTATCGAAGATCGATCGCGATTTGCTGTTCTATATGCAAATACTTAAATTTTGCATATTGATTTAATTATGCACCTTTATTTAAATACATATATTATATTATATGTATGTATGTCTTCCGCTGCAAATGTATGTCAAAGGACCCAACATGCATAATTCATTAAGCCGCATTATGTAGACTGCAGCAAAATAGTAATGTTGAACGAGCTGCGTCTGCCACAACACAATACTTTATTGTTGTTGTTGTTACTGTTTTTTCTGGCTTACTTACCTATCTTAACCCATTCTGTGGACTGGGCGCGCGCGCTACGAACGATTGGCAGTGTCATTGTACCGAAATAATGCCTTCGTAAGGGCTTATACATTTGGTTACGTATACGTCGCTTCGCACCTTTAAAACTGGCACTCGTGGGGTGAATGCAAATAACATATAGGTAAAATAGAGAAAATAAAAGAAAAACCGGCTGAGCTTCTGCGCGTTGGTAAGCATGTTGCATGCATGCACATAATAACATTTTATAATGCCACAATATACATACATACGTACATATGGTACATAGGTTAACTGCATTGTATTCGATATAATACATTGCCTTATTATCCTTGAAAGGATAACTAACTACAATTGTTGGCAAGTAAACCATGTATTATTTTTGTTGTTATTTGAAAATTTATTTTGCGCTTAGTGGCAGCAATTGCACCTTATCACAAAGTATATTCGCATACAAGTTTATATGCTTAGTTGCCTGCAATCATGCGCACACGGCCTATATTTCAAGGTTATTTCTTATATATACCTGTGTCAGCAGGCGTCGCTGCGACGTCGATTTAATTGTCTGCACAGTGCCAACACCTCCCGCTAAGCGACATACTTATGGTACATACATACATATATGGCTGTAAGTCTGCTTGCCTTGGCTCGCCATCAGTTGGTTCCCTGTGTGCACTTGGCACACTTATTTACTCGTTTTGTTATGATTTTCTTTGTAAATGGCGAAACAGATTCATTAGTAACTGGACAATATGTGCTTTCACAGGAAAATCCTATATAACATACATACTTATATACACGTACATGCATGTGACCCTCATGGCCTTTGCTGCTCGTAGAAGGGTGAGTTTCTTTTATATTTTTATTTTTGCTTTTGTTTTTTGTTTATTATATTTTCTAAAGCCATTTCTGCCATTATCCACTAGACAGCGCCAATGTCGCGCAGAAACATGCAAATGTATATATGTATTATATAATATATGCAGATGGCATGCAAATGAGGTGAATTAAATTTGCGGTCTCTGTTTATGGCAGTACACACGTACCTACGTACGCCTCCACAAGTATATATTTATTTACATATTAGTGGATCATTTTTGCAAGTACTGGACAACCTCGGCAGCACGCAATGCTCTGCTTCACACGCTTCGCTCAATCTAACGCTCTCTCTTGTAGTAAATGCAGGGTGTCTCAAGTGTGCAGGGTTTCGAAAAAAAAAAATAAATAAAAAAAGAAATAAAAAAAAAAATAAAAAAAATAAAAAAAAATAAAAAAAGAAATAAAAAAAATAAAAAAATAAAAAAAAATAAAAAAATAAAAAAAAATAAAAAAATAAAAAAAAATAAAAAAAAATAAAAAAAAAAATAAAAAATAAAAAAAAAATAAAAAAAATACAAAAACAAAAAAAAATAAAATAAAAATTAATAAAGGAATAAATAATAAAATAATATTATTCATTATTTTTTTTTTCTATTTATAAAATGTAGTTTTTCTTATAAAAATCCTTTTATTTTAATTTAATCACAATGAACGATACAACTTATCGAATTAAAAAAAAAAAATATTTATATAAAATTTTTGATTTTTTGTTATTGGAAAATGTTGTTTTGATTAAATTTGATCGATTTTTGTGATTTTTTCGCTTGAAAATAGTAATAACGTTTCTCGATTTCAATTTCATTGCTTAAAAACGAGATAAACTATACGAAAATTAATTAATATGTTGTTTTTTATTAATTTTTTTCTATTAAACGATCGATTTCTTTTGTATATGTGAATTTTAGTGAGTTACATTAACAAAAAAATGAAGTTCACTTCATACAAGATTCATGAATTATTACAATTTTTCGATAAAAAATAATCGATATTTTAACATTAACGATAAAATGTATCGAATTCAATTTATTGTTAATTTTCCTTGTTAAAAAAATATCGTTTTTGTGATTTTTCGATAAGAAATATTCGATATTTTTAGATATTTGAATTCCATTGTGTTTTGTTAACAATAAAAAATAGTTTTATTTGTGGTTACAATTTTTGTATGCACAAAAAACCATGTTTAACTTAAATTTTTTGGATTACTGTAATTTTTTCGATTAAAAATAATTGATATTTTTAAATTAGAATTTTATTGGCTAAAATAATCGGTAAAACTTATCGGCTTCAAAATTAAAAAAAAACTAATTTTTATTTTTTTTTGTTTTTGATCGAATTTAAACAAAAATATATTAAAGAAAATTATAAAAAAAATTTATTAAAGCATTTATAAATCTTTTCTAAAGCTCACGCGTACAATTTCATTTAAATTTTTAACTCTACTTTGTTTTTAATTTTTTTTTTCAACGACATTATCCAATAAATTTCCACATAGGCATATAAAAGGTTAATAAACACTATTGTCTCACCCTGTATGTATCCTCTTACTTACAAACTGCGAAAAACAGACACACATATACATATATGTAGCTATATTTATTTAGTTCTATTTGCCACACGTCGCTGTCGCTGTCACCTGCTGTGCTGCCTATGTTAAGTGTGACAGCTGCCACGCAAATCTACCAGTAACTAAGAAACAACAACAAAAGCAACAAACACATATCTGCTCAATATCATTAGTTGACAGTCTTCATTGGGACGGCGCTAATTCTCAACATGTCACACTTGGCAAATATTAACGCTGCGCTACGCTTGTTTACATTGGCTATTTGTATGTAAACATGTATGTACACGTATGTGGTAAATACATCAAACGTAAGTGTAATTATGGGTTGAGCTTTTAAAAGTGTGTTCAACTGATAATCGCACATTTAATATTGATTGTTCTCTCTTGGCTGGTCACCGAACAAAATCGATATTATGACAGTGGTGTAGTACCAACTACTACGTGTATGTAGACAAGTATGTAAACCATATATAGGTATATAGTTTTATGTCAGTTTAGGCTCTACGTGAGATTATTTGCCGCAGTGTCTGTTTTCAAAGTATGGATTAGAAATTTCATAAGGTATAATGGTTATTTTATTTTATTAATAACACTAAATAACCTTTTTGTGCTTTTACATATAATTAAATAAATCTAAGCCCAAGAAATTTTTTTATACAAAAGTACCTATTATAAGCAAAATAGCGTTCGAGTTTTAACAAAAAAAAATTTAACAATAAAATTAAGGTTTTTCTGCACGAAAAATAACAAAAGCAAAATATCGATAACACTTCAAAATATATTAAAAATCGACTATTTTTTTAAGTTTTAGAAATATTAAAATAATGAAAGCAAAATATCGATAATTCCTAAAAAAAATTAAAAATCGATTATATTTTAAATGCTTAAGAATATTAAAATAACGGAAGCAAAATATCGATAAAATTTTGTCGAATAATAAAAATATTAAAAAACATTATTTCTGATCGAACAATTAACTTTTAAAAGTAAGGTTTGAAAAAATTAATTACTGATTCTTTTGTTATCGAAAATATAATTCTAAAATATTGATGAACTAAAAATGACATCGATAAACTACAAACCAGAATAACGTTTGTCTAAATTCGATTTAAAATTGTAATTAAATAAAAATCATTGAAACTTCTCCCAACTAAAAACAATTGAAATGCTTAAAAAAATATGACATGAGAAAAACATCGATAAAGAATATAATAGGAGTGTTACTAATTTTTGATTTTGATCGAACATAAAGCAAGAAACTATCAACAAACGAACGAACGATTGTGTTCGTATAAGTGTAAAATATATCGATAAAATATATCGATAATGAAATAAGTAGTAAAAATAAGAATAATATTGATATTTAGTAAAAAAATATCAAAGGAGAATTTTTGCTCGAAAAAATGGCTACCTAATATATCGATTACATTTAAGTGCACCCATAAAATAAAAAATTTTTTAGCGATAGAGTTTAAAGTTATAAAACTATCAATAAACGAACGAAAGAACGATTATATTTATTTAATTGTCGATAAAATAAATCGATGAAAAAATCGATAACTAAAAATATTTTAATTAATTTGAAGTCAAGTCTAATTTCTTTATGGGAAAATTAAATTATCAAAATATTGCTGATATATATTATAGAATGAAAAACATGAAAACTAGCATTTCGCTCAAAAAATATTGATATCGATAACATTTATATGTAATCGACTATTATCTTTTATTGAAAATATATCTTAAACTAACCGATAAACGAATTTTTGATTTTTATCTTTAATATAATTTGATAGTTTAAAAATAAACGAACGAAAAGTATTAAATATATCAATAAATAATAATATTTACGTGTAATTGATAATTTTTTTAAAGATAATATATCTTAAACTAATCGATAATCCAATAAAGATTGCTGTATTTGATTAAAAATATAAAAATTAAAATAATTTTAATCGAAAAAGTGAGTTGAGTAAAATATCGGTACAGTTTCATCGATAAATAAAAAATTTTATGAAAAGAGTAAAAATTCATATGAAGCAATATAAATTTATAATTGAAAAACTTGCACTTCTTTGAATTTTTTTTTGAAAAAATTCATTTTCAATGAGAAAAAAGTAAATAAGCTTTATTTTTTATCTAAATCTAATTAAATCAAGGATTAAATTACTTAGTTTGAATGTCTCACTGCAGAATCAATTATTATGTTTATGATAATTAAAATTTCATTACTTAAAATTTTGTTTTTATTCTTTATTTATTTATTTCATTAATAAACGTGTCCGGTGTACTTGATATAACTGTATATATGCACTTTTAGTGGCTATAAAATATGTATTTGTGTTTCTTTTTTTCAACTAAAACTAATAAAGCACATTTTACTTTGAGTTAGCAGCTTCCATCGCTACTTTTGCTCTGTCTTCGCTTCACACATAACCGCTGGTGTCCAATTTTTCAACTGCTTCATAGGTGGGTAAGCCTGTCTGATCGATTATTTTACTCATATCGACTCTTATAATACCGCCATTAGCATTTAAGGCATCCAAAGTGGTGGCCTCCGGTGTATTTGAGGTGACAACAGCAGCCGAGGCGAGACGGTTATCAGAAAATGAAGCGCCACCAGTGGAATCTTCAGCCGCTTGCTCTTCCTCCGTAACCTCTACTACGTCAGCTACCAACGACTGTGCATTAATTTGTGTATTTGCATTTTCATCGCTCATGCCTCCTGGTTTTTGGTCATCTGTCTCTTCAAGTAATGTATTACTCTCGCTATTCATATTGTTAATTGACACAACGTTGTTGTTGTTTTGATTATTAATGTTGCCATTACTATCACCGTCGATAATAACTGTGGTCGATGACTCCAAAATATTAACTTCACACGCACATTTATCCAACTCTTGGTCAACTGTTGCGCCCAACACTTTGCCGCAAGCCTCTTCCTCTGCCTCCGCCTTCGAAAACACATCTCTGCACACTGCATGCCCATTTGTTGCAATTAGTTGCTGACAGCCATCAACGAAGTTCAAATCAGTGCCGCTACTGTGATACGTATGGTCTACGTTTTCCTCCACCCCTGCTGTCGCTGTTGTTGTAGCTAAAGTTGCGGTGGCTGTGGGCGCGTCCAAAACACTCTCCATGGACAGCGTGAGCGCCTCATCCTCGACGTCATAGCGAAATTTGCCACAAAGTGGACAACCACGACGATAGTAAGTGCTGTGATGTGGCAGGTAGCGGCGTGCGCCGGCTCTTGTTGTGAATTTTGCGGGCAGCGTGAGTGGCAGGGACTTGCGTGCTAAAAGCATGGGAGATAAATGATTTTGGCCATTGTTGTTAGTGCCGTTAGCGCTGACGCTGCTGCTGGTGGTGACAGTATTGGCTGCATTGGCTACAGTTTGACTGGCGGCACCGCAAGGCGACGATGTGGCGTGCGAGGCGCGTACCGCTACCGCAGCAGCAGCGGCATTCCACATGTTCTCCACCTCGGCGCGTTGCAATGAGCAACATGACTGTGCATTCAACACTTTTTTCATATTTAAAAATGGCGGATTGTTGTTGTTGCTGCTACCGCTGCCATTGTACCTGTTACTTGTGGTGCTTGGCTTGCTGCAAGCGAAGAAATTGCTGCAACTATTACCACCAATGCTATTGCCACTGATGCTGATGTTGCAACTGTTGCTCAAATTGCCATTACTGTCGTTATGCAGTGTGTCCATGGCCATGTTGCTGGTTGCCCCCGAAGCGGTTATTGTTGGTGTTGGCATATCGTTGACGGTGAGTGTGGAACGATAGCCTGGTGGCGGCGAGTTGTGTTGTAAATGCGTTTGTTGTTGTTGCAGTTGTTGATGCTGCAGGTGACACTGTTGCTGATAAAGTTGACGTTGCAGCATTTGTTGCTCCTGCATTGCCACCACGGCATCATACGATGGTGGCGGCTCGTGATGTAGTGTGGCCAAGGTGGTGAAACCATCACTGGATTCCCCTAAAAATAGGCCGGAGGTTTCATAGCTCTGTGTAAAAAAGAAGAAAGGAAGAAGGAAAAAATTATTTAAAAATGTTAACATTGATCAAAGTACTTAAAAATATTTATTTTGTGCTAAAAAAAAATAAAAAAATTAATAAATAAATTCAGAAATGGAATTTATAAGCAAAAGTTCTCCTAAGCCTATTAAAAACTTACACTAACATCAATAAAAGTGAAAAATTATAAAATCAGAAGTGGAATAAAAAAGGTGACATAAATAAATTTCCTACTGAACGTTTACTAACGCAAGTATCTATCTAGTTTTCAAACTTTCTTTGAAGCGAAGCTCTTTGATTACTTAAGAAGAGTTATAGATAAGACAGGACAGAAATAGAGGAGGTGTTCCAACGTCTTTCCCACATACATTCCATATATGTGTCACTAATAGTAACGACATTATGCATATAGCTCCCCTGCCGTACTTTTGCTACCGTGTATTCCAGAAACAGACGTGCTTGACGATCTCTCCGTCAGGCTACCAACGTATGTATATGCTGATGTTTGTAATGTGGATTCCTGAGAAATACTGCTGTAATATGGAAGTTTAAGGGGTAGCCCGAAATCTAGTTCAACACAATAGATTCCTGTGCCCTCTGCATCTGCCGTTCGTGTAGATATTGTAAATTCCCTGAATCATCCACCACTCTCTTTTAATGTGGTTTGAAACCTCTTTTCTCAGTTAACTTTTGGAAGTCTATACGGCCCACCATTCGCTCATATTATTTCCTGTATAATAATTTACTGGACCGGCTTTGAGCACAACCCATAGATTCCACGTAGCACTTAGGATTTTCTTACGTTTGCATTATCTCCTTCAAAATAGCTTTCTAAGTCTTTTTAGTATGAGAACCACTTGCGTATGATCCTATGGAACTTATAAATACTTTGACCACAACTCTTAGAAAGGTGACAAACTTTCCAATCCTGTTTTTTATATTTTTCAGAAGTGGAATATTTTGAATAGAAATGTATATCTTTTTGACCTAAAAATTTATGTACATTTTCTACCATAGTTCATCTATAATACTTCTTCGCTAACACACAAACCCTGTAGTTGCTTCCTGATCTTAGCTGCCTTCACAAAATTATAAGCCCCTTTATCTAGGCTCAACCTCTTAACCAACATTTTTCTTTCATAAGGAAACTGAAAACCTTAATTGTCGGAAAGCCAAGTGTTTTTCAGCTCAATGAGGTTACCAATTATGTGAGAATTACCAGAACATAAATCTACCGAAATTTTTATAATTCAGAAAAGCATCAATTCTTGCGCAAGAAGTATTCATTCCAAAAAAGATAAAAGAAACTAACTATTGCCTACATTTTGGCGATACTTCAGAGCTAAATATATTACTGGATAAAGAAACCAATACACATAATTTCGAAAATTGATTGCCAACAAAATTTATAAGTGTCTACAATTTACAAAGTTGTTTTACTTCAAATCTAAAATTGATACACATCATTTGCCTGCAGCGTGTGAACAGATTAAGTAAATATTTACTTCGTGATTGTGTTTGTCAAATAAAAACTTGACGCCTTATTTTCATAGGTTGAAAAAAACAGTAAATATTTTTAAAAAAAACATTCAAGAAAATTACAAATAGTGAAGGTAACGAGCCAAATATTTATTTATTTGTTATTACTATTTTTTTTGCTAATATTTTTATGTGAGTAAAATATAAATTGGGTGCATACATATGTAGAGAGGAATAAATAAATACTAAATTTACTACCTTTTTGTTTTTTTTTTTTTTTTAATTTGAGAATAATTATTTGATTCTCAAGTAGGTTTAATATGAGTTAAACACGAAGGTAACTAACGTCAAATATTTTACTTTGACTCGCAACAGTTACTTAATTATAAAAAAATTAGCTTTGTATAATAATAAAAGGAAAATGAAATCCAATTTCAAATTATTTACAGCTCGGGAAGTAAGAATAGGAATTTTCTGGAGAATATATCTATATGTTTGAGAAAATATTGTTTCAACTATTTTGGATGTTTTAATTATATTTTGGAAAAATTATCGTAATTTTCATATTTAGTATTCAAAGTCTCGTTGCTATGAAAAATATTACGCCTAAAAATATGCCACATCTATTGATCGTGTAAAATTCAGTTTTTGCGGCACAGTTTTAGGCGTTGCATTCTTGCAATATTCTGTCATATAATTTAGTGAACGTCTGCAAAATAACCTAAGCAAATCATTATGTAGCTAATAAATTTTCTTACGCCATTTTTCAATTAATTTTCTTAATTTTCTTGATTTACTTCCACTTTAACACATTTCAATCAATAAAATCAACACGACATAACCTAAATAAATTTGTTTATTGTGAATTATATGTTTGGCTGTGTCTTTGTTATGTAAACAAAGACGCAATATCTAGTGCATACATACATACATACTATACATGTATTGTACATTACTTGCCTGTCCTATTAATTTAACGATTTAATGATGGCAAATGTCCGATTTACCTCACCTCCACTGCCTAAGTGAAAAAAAATCATCACAGCAACTGGTGTTGACGCTTTCAAAAAGCAAAGCGAAAAAATAGCCAAATGTCACATAAAATTTAATTATATTTACTTTGTTTATATATGTATGTATGTACGCATCAATAAAGTACAAGAAAGACAGTTCAAATTACAAGAAATGTGGTTGATTTAATGTCCACTAAGTATACATAAGTACATGTGTATGTAAGTATAAGAAATTACGAAACTCTTTGTCGGCGCTTTTACTTTTACGAAGGAAAAGACGTAAAGTAAGAGATGAAAGTAGTGTAGTAGTAGTAAATTGTGTCACTTTTGGGCTTTATAAATAGTTAGGTGTCATTGAAGAAAGTTTAGGCGAAAGTGCATGTTTATTGGGAAATACTGTCATGACAAAGTACATATATATTTTTTAATTAATTTTAAGAGTGTATAGATTTCTCACTTTTAAAAGTGTCCTATTTGAAAATTGTATAAAACTTCTTATTTCGACCCTTGTAAGGGTGTTTTTTTTATACGAGTGCTTTTCAATGAGGCAATACTTTTTCTGCCATGGTCTTCTTCACAGCTGTTTGTAATCATGATCATGTAAATTTATTACCTAAATAATTGTTCGGGCGACGCATTGCCCGCTACATCCAATATTCGCTCAACTTAATCGCCCAACAGAATTGGTTATTCGAAAAAACATGAAGGCTCATCCCCAGAGACGCCATACAATGCGCACCAAAGACACCACTACTGCTATAAAGCAGAGTATCGAAGAAGACCCGAACGAGACCATCCGCCATCTCGCGAAACAATTTGAGCTGTGTCTAACCACTTCATGGAAAATTTTACCCAAGTATCTTGGTTTGCGGGCTTCCAATATCCAACTTGTTCAAGAATTGGAGCCGAACGACAATCAAACGCTTAACAAATTTGCTGAATAGGCTCACAAAGAGATCGATATACATAGATCCCGATTTTCACCATAAAATTTTGTTCAACGATGAAGCTCACTTTTGTCTGAATGGCTATGTTAATAAACAAAATTGTTACATTTAGAGTGATGATAATCCAAAAGCCATTGTAGTAACGCCGTTACATCCTCAAAAAGTTAGTGTTTGGTGGGCTCTTTGGGCAGAGGAAATCATTGGTTCATTTTTCTATAAAAAAAGAAACCAGTAAATAGGGAATGATTAATGACTTTTTCGTGCCTGTATTGAAGAATGTTAATGTGGACGACATTTGGTACCAACAGCGCTGAACTGCACGTCTCAAAAAACACCCTTTACTTAAAATACTTTTAGAAATTCCCATATTGTGTGAATGATTAAAATTCTGTTTTTTTTTTCATAACCAAAGCACCAAAGCATCAAAGCAAGTTTTCAAAAACGCCACATGTGCAACAAAAGACTAGACCAAACTGTTTAAATATTTAAATACTGTCCATATTGTTAAATGATACACGTACGTAAATTCATGAGCACCTGCCACAAGCTTCTAGCTGCTTAGTCTATTTAAACTATTTTTTGTTGGTTTTATTAAACTATTTTTAAATTGGGAGTGCATTTTCACCGCTTTAGTGAGCCTAACTCTTACTGGATATGGTATATTATAGAAACTATTTTAATAAACGACACGAGCGTACCCAAAACAAACAAACTGTTTACATATTTACATATATGCTTATTTAACTCATATTGATATACTCGTACTTAAGGCCAAATTTGTATTATTGGTTATTTCACTTATAAATAATATATGCAAAGCTTTTTATTTACACTTTCCCATACCGAATGAGAATTATTTTTCCAAAAGGCATATGGTTATATACGTGTAGTTCGTGTATTGTACGAAAATACGGAACTAATGAGCAATAAAATAGGTTAATCGTTGTAGTTGACAATGTCGGGACTGAGTAGCTGTTACAACATTAACCGCACGTGAAACACCCTTTAAGAGGGTCAATTTTGTCGAAAATGTTTCATGTGGGATTTTAAAAAATATTTAAATTCAAGCTGAGGGAAAATAAATTAAAAATAAGCATAACAAAAATTTGGAATCTTAAGTCTGTCGATTTCATAAGGTGAGCTGACGTTTTACCCCTTCTCTGAATCCGAAAAACGTAAATTATTCCCCATTATAACAGTCGTCACAAGAATTGCGAGTTTGTGAGGAATGTTGCGCCTAAAAGTCTGCACATTTTGGAACTTAGAGGAAATGTAGAAATTTTTTTTAGTTCAATTTGAGCGATATTGCCGTCAGTAATAAAAAAATAATTAAAATACACGAATTTTAGCTGAGCTGCTATTACTAGTCTATTGTGAGGAACGCTGTGCCTAAAATTATGCTGCAAAAAAAATTAAGCATTCGTACTTCTCTGCAGATTATTCCCTTAATTTCCCTACCATTTATTTGCCTCCAAAAAATCTGAAGATGTTATCTTCGACACAACCACCTAAAAATTCAACCCTCATGCTGTAACATCTCCCAAAAAGGTTGACTCTGTCAGACTTCGCCGGTGCGCGGAATATGGTTGTCTGCAGTACTAGACTCCAGCACAAGAAAATTCGATCTCCGGAACGAAAAACTCGCAAACAGATCGATCATGTTAAGATAAACGAAAGAGATGTATCCAGTGATGTAGATGTGCGCACGCTACCAGGATCTTATAGCAGCAGGGAGCGGCCGCTAACAACGACAAGGAAGTTTCGATATCGAAAAAGCTTGCCAAACTGCTTTCTTCTATTTTACTTGTATTCTCTTCCTCTCTGAGAAAACTCATCAGCAACTCAGCACAAGGGAACTGTGCGTCGGCACTTGAAACTCCCTAGGTACACGTATAGCCGTCAAGTAACTATTGGTTTTCGACAAGATCGATATAAGAGTTAGTAAGTTGAGCATGGCCGTACAGCAGTGGAGAGAAATACATATTAAAGCTGTGATCTACCATGTAAGAGAGATATCGAAAGTTAAAGAGGGAAGCAAACTTAATTCGCAGATAGAAAATGAGTATGAAGGGGTAGAAAAGCTGGCCAATGGTACTGTTCTAAAATTCTATGAAAAAAATGCGGCGACTAATAGAAAGTTTCAAGGCTAGAATATATTGATCTAGTACCCAAAGAGATGATCTGACGACTCACATCCACAGTATACTGAGTTTATGAAGAGCAAACTTCTCTAACCTATGGAATTGCTGTGAAAAGAAAACGCAGTGTCGGCAATCTATGACGATGGAGTAAGTACGATCCATTACCCGACAATATTAATATCCGTATAGGAATTGGCCGCCAGACGAACAGCACGAAGTGTAGGTAGACGATATCTTATCGGCTTTGCAAAGCTTGGAATTGTAAATCTAAGAGTGCTCAAATTAAGAAGAAGTGACGATATATTTTGTATCGATTCGTTCGACTAAAAATATGGTATTTTCGAAATATCCAATTGCCGAGTAGCATTGCAAGCTATTATGCCGTGGTTTATGGGTTCGATCACCGATCAGATCAAAAATTAATAATTATAAAACAGTTTTTTTAAATACGCTCGCCTCTCGCCAGGCCAACTTCTCCAGGTTAGAATAAATTGTAGGTCCCTTAATTAGGTTAGAAAAACAATAAGATTTACAATACGTAGAACACAAATTGGGGAAGAAGCTTGGCCGAAAATAGCTGCAGCGGTCATACGGTGCTAATTATACCATATACATAAAGTATCAGACTGTCGGGGCGTATGAGTAACCTTATTTATAAGTTTTGAAGCAAAAAAAAAAATTTTTTTCGCACGAACTACTAGAATTTTCTTCAAAAACTCATTATTTCAAACGAACGACAAAAAGTTGAATAATAGTTTTGAAGCAAAAAATGCAATAATAATAGATAATAATAATCAAAAAATCTCTAAAATCTCTAAAACTTCCTCACAAATTGTGAAAAATTTTATTACCGTGAAATAAAAAAAGAAATTTGCAAAAAGTCTCTCAAATAAGTTTTGCAAGCAAAGTGCTTAGTGCCACATTACCGTTAAGCAAATGAAAGCTATTTTCCACAGTGAGTTGCTAAATACTTTAAACTGCTTTCTCTCTTTTTCTAACTACACTAATTAAGTTTAACCCCCTTTTTAATGACCCATGAAAAACTATATCAAAATACTATACCATACCTCATTAAAATTAACCCTTTAATACAATAAATTAGAAAAAAAAATCTCAAATAACAAACTTACCTGTTCAACACTGTATATCTCCATATTTGGATCACTTTCAAGCCATTGGTGTTGTTGTCGATATGCTGCCTCGGTACGCTTCTTAATGTTACGATGGCAACAATAACAAACAACGCATAAAATTGTGGTAACCACTGCGAGCATGGCGCTGCAAGAAAAGTGCAAATACATATATACAAACAAACATACATTAAAATGGATAAAAAGAAAAAATACAATGTAATATATGTATAGTGTTAACGTTAAAAAAAGCAAAGCAATTTCTATAAGTAGTTATTATGAGTTAAAGCTTTTATAATGAATATTCGAGTGACGTCATTGCTTTGATATGACGTGCAGGAATTTACGCGTTCCTACGTACAGTTTGAATATTTAAAATAAAAAGGGTATTTTCTTTGCTAAAAATAACTTGAGTGAATTAAAAAAATATATTTTTCGGTATTATGAGAATATTAAGCTCTTATACTAGAACTTAAAAAGTGTATTGTTTCTTAATTATGCATCTCGTTTTTCAATCTTTTATTAAAAAAAAAAAAAACATAAATATCAGAAATCAATAGAATGACCAGCTGGAAGGCAGCGCGCGTGATTGCGTGACTTTTTGTTTTAATTTTCGTCATACGCTTTTAACATGCACGACATTTTATTTATATTCATAGCTACGTATATTTGTATATACTCGTATATACATAAATATATAGGTATATTGTATGCAATTCAATAAACACAAATGATGGCTTCAGTATTTTTTTATTTTATTTAATTTTTTTTTTGCTAAAAATGAAACCACACGCTTTTATTGCTTTATTGTCCAAACAAACAGCCATCAATCGGTCAATAATGCCGATAAAGCCAACAAATTGACTTATTAGCCTCTTAAGCTGTCAGGTAAACTGTGAAAAGCCTGAAATTGTTGCGAACAAAGAGGCGAAAAACGTTTGTTTTGCAATGAGAAAAGTCATCCCAAATATAATTAATTTTCTTGCTAATATGTGGATTTACTTTTAAAAACACATTTATTACATCTAAATATCATTGTATATTCGTTAGGGTGGTATCAAAATTTTTTCCCATGGCAGCGACGTTCTAGATTGGGAGAATATGCAAATTATTGTTCCATTTTCTTTTAACTTATATTTTTTGAGGAAAAAAATATAAAAGGGAAAAATTAATAAAAATAAAAAAAAAATATTTTCTTTAACTTTTAAAACGTTTTTTTTTTCAATTATGTAAATATGCATATTCAAATCTGTGATTAAAAACTTTTCAGCGTGGTTTCTCAAAAAGTATAACTTTTTTTCTACAACATTTTTTCGTGCTAGAAATAATTGAAAAAAATAAATAAATTTGAATCTTTTTGCTTTTGTTTGCTACTATGTAATTTTTGGAAAAAATGTAGTTTAAATTTTTATTTTTCTCACTAAAGATTTACCTTTGAATTTCAAAGCAAAAGTCGAAAAATATATTATTTAATTATTATTTTTTTTTAATTTTAATTAATTTAATTTGAATAAAATTAATTTTCTAGCAATAAATATTTGTAGTTTACCCTAACACTGCACGAACATGTTACGTTTACATATGTGTAATTTAAATAGATATTGTCACCGTTTTATTGTTTGCCTAGTAAACCGTTATTATAGTCATAATAGTGGGTAATTTAACAGATGATTTGCAATAAAGACAGGTTAAAATGCTTTATTGTTCCAAAAGTGGACATAAAAGTGAATTATTTGATAAAAATAGCTATTTAAAATAAACTTTGTACTAATCTCCAAGTGGATGTGAGCGTTAATTACTTTACAAAATTAGTACTTTATACAAAATTTTGTATAATTAAAAAAACATTGCAAAATTTTTCAATTTAAAAATCTGTATTTTTTCTAGAAAGTGCAATATCTCATCGTTTAAGCACTGTTTTTTGCGCTCTCCATCTTTGATTTTCTGTGATTTCTGCTCAATATTATGGAAACTTCAAAAATTTTTAAATTTAAAATAAATATTTTCTAAAAATTCTAAGCTCTTATCCTCAAGCGACCAAATTTTTTTGGCTTACGAAATTAAAAAAAAACATAAAAAATATAATAAAAAAATAAAGAAGAAACAAACTAACCAAAAAAAAAAATTAAAAGGATATAAAATAAATAAACAATAATAATAATAAAAAAAGTTTAAATTGAAAAAAATAATAGAAAATGAAAAAATTCAAAGAACATTTAAAAAAATATTGTATATCAATAAAAATAAAGCAATTAACAAAAAAAAGCAAAATTAAAATAAAATAAAAGCAATCAAAAAATATAATAAAAGTTTACTTGAAAGAAATAAAAACAAAAAAATAAATAAAATAAAAGCAAACAATTAAAATAAAAAAAATTCAAAAGATATAAAAAATTATAAAAATAAAATAGAAAAATTAGTACAAATAAATTAAAATACAAAAAATTTAATAAGTAAAAATTAAAAAAAGACAAATTTTAGTAAAACTAATAAAATTAAAATTAAGAAATATAAATTTCACATTAAAAAAAACAATAAATAAAATAGAAAAACTAAAATAACTAGAAAAAATTAAAAAAGAAAAAATAACGATAAAATTATAATAACAATAAAAAAGTTATATGAAAGATAAAATGAACAATTTACTGAAACGAAATTCATATTCCATCATAAATGTATGGTATGATTTGCGATCAGCGCCTAAATGTAGGCAACGTTTTTTCGTTCAATCAGGTTCTAAACTAGGTCTAAAATATCAAGAATTTCGTTAAATTAATACTAATAATTTAAGTAACTTTATAATAAGTTTGGATTTATTCGAAAATAAATTAAACTTCCTTAAGTTTAATATAGTTTGATGTTTTATTTTTGAAAAGTTTTAAAGGAAATCTTTTTCAATAAGTTTCCGTTATTTGATCTTTTTTGATTAATAATAAATTTTGATAAATCATAAAAAAAAATATTATTTCGAAAATCTTTCGAGTATATCTATATTTTGCTACTACATTTACATCCCGTTTCTTGTGCTCATCCAGCTTCATCATAAACGACGTGCGTAACACCTAAATGTAGGCAACGTTTTTTTTAAAATTAATCTTAATAACATAAGCAATTTAAATTAATCTTGTACTAAAAAATATCATTTACGAAAGTATATTCATAATTGTAAACAATATTTTTTGTATATATGTATGTATGTACATATGTTTGTATGTTTGTATGCATGTTTATGCCACTCACCCGCATAACAGTAAATTGGCATTTCCGTTAATTGCATGTGGATATGTTTGATGACCGCCGCCAACGCCGTTGCCACCACTACTTAAGCCACCTGGACTATGACCGATGAGACCACTCAAACCGAAACTGGCGCGTATTGACTGCAAACCATTGCCGCCAGGCGCATATGCATTAATTATATTCGTATATGTCTCATTGCTGTCATCGTTAACGGTAGCATTGCTGGTGTTGCTGTTCTCATCGCTGTAAATATCATCATCTTCATCATCGATAATTTGTGAACTATGATGATGACTTCGATTGTTCTGGCTTTGTGTGCTTTTGTTGTTGCCACTATTTGTTGACATTGTTGTTGTTGTTGATTTTGTTTTTCCAGTTGCTGATTGTGTTTGCTTAATGTCAACATTTGTTTTCGCTAACGCACTTTCCAGTTGCGCATTTACTGTTGTTGTAGTTGTTGTTGCCATATTAGCATTATTTAAAGTGGCACTATTGTTGCTATTGTTGTGCTTGTTATGCATAAACGTCAACGGTGCAATTATGGCGAAACGCCTTAAGGACATCATTGAAGTCATTTGCGGTGCTTTTCCTTTCGTTTTTTCACTGATTTTGGGGGGCAAAAAAAAAAAAAATTAAAAATTATACAAAGAATCTTTTTCAGCAAAAATTTTTTTTTTTTATATAGGCTATATCCTTTTGTTTCTTAAAAAAATCCACTAAAATGCGTTCCTATAAAATGTTGGTTATAAAAATAAAGTTGAAATAACTAATCAATTTATTTATTTATTTTTATTCTTAAGGTTTTTGGGTGGAAAAGGATGCTTAAGTACAGGGTTATTCATTTTGTCATTTCGAAAATGCCTTTAAAAAATATTTGTCATGAAATTTCTTCATTATAAAGTTTAGAATTTGGCATTAAATGTGCATCACCACATCATTCAAACGGTCGCCTCGCGAATTTTAATATTTTTAAAATTAGAAAATATTTGAAGGCTCATTTAAATGGCAAAACTTTGATTTATTTGCCAGAAATTTTCTTTCTCACTTTTTTTTTACATAGAAACCCTTTAAATTTGCAAAATTTTTAATAATATAACGTGAACTGCATTCAGAATTATAAAATATTTTTGTCCTTAAAATTAAGAAATGATTTTTATCCCTTAAAATGACATTTGTTATTAATTTTAACAAATTTTTTTATATTCTAAGGTGTACTAGTTTCTATATAAATTATTGTCAAACCAATTTTTTAACTATTTAAATTATTTTAAATTTAAAATAACCCAAAAATCTGCAAACTACGCTTTATAATTGAATATTGCGCCTGTTGGTAGGCAACACTTTATTGAACGCCAAATGGACACGAAATCTGAAACTGATCAAAAAATTCATACTTGAAAACATTAAAATCGGGTGACCGGTAGCATATACCTCTCACATGTAAACGATTATTCAGATATATGATTACATATAATTAATGAATTTGCACACAAATTTTTATTTACTTTGATTATTTGAATAATAAACTCAAAAATGTGGCAACCATCTCAAATACCGTCATATTATTCGAAATATTAATATGCGCCTAATTGTAGGCCATATTTCCTTTTCATTTGATTAAGTATTACATATCTAATTTTAAGTTGTATATTTAAATGCAATAAAAGATGGAAAAATGATATAACAGTTTTCTTATTCGATTTTGAGTTTAAAAGTCATATTTTTATTATGCTATATAAATTTTAAATATTTGAAAAAAAATTTTGTTATCCAACTAAGGCACAAATTTTTGGATATTTTTCCAAACGTACTCTCACTAAATATCAAAATAAATAATAATAATAATAAATGAAAAAATAAAGTTTCATTACCTGAATTCCCTTGTGAATGCCACAAAAAAAAAATGAAATCCTCCCTTTTCTCGCGCACAAATGCAGTTATGTGGCACAATTTCTCGCATAAATTTATTACAAAATCCTTTTAAGTGATTAAATCACATATACAAAGTCGCTGTCATCGATTAGTTCACAGATTTGCCACACAAATACACATACTATATGTAAAATCTACTAATAATTTTTCTTTTTCTCAATCTATTGATAGTTTATTAATATTTCTTTTAAATAATTTTTTTTTATAACTTAATACATTTTTTTTAATTGGGTTTTGAAATATCTTTTTGTTTTAATCAACACAGAATTTATTCGAAATCACTTTTGCTTATTTATTAACATTTATATTTTCTTTACCGTTAAATAACAATTTCTTTCTTCATTCACTTTAAAAGTCCATCATCACGACCACGCAGCTCGCTCACATCTCTCAAACTAGTCGAACAGGATAATCGAAAAGAGCGTACTAGCGTGTTGAGTCTAGTCTAGTCTAGCACGATTGGTAGCTACGAAACTACCAATACACTTACATACATAGCACTATATTTGTATTTGTTGTAATTGTATATTGCTTTATGTGCTCGTAAACGAGCAACTCCTGCCTGCGTTGCAGTGTCGGCGACGCTTAACTTTCACTCATTCCTCTCTTATTTGTCTGTCGGCTTTTCGGTGGTGTTCTAAATAACAGTCAAATGTCACAAATATAGAAATACTGCACATCGGTTAATTGCATATATTAACAGTTAGTTGGACTTCTATCACACACACATGCATACATACATACAATACAAAGTTTTTCCAGGTCATAAATTCGATTGCAGGTAATTTAGATATTTATTTTTGGGTAGGCAATTAATATTTAAGGAAGTAGCGGACGTCAGTATTGAATTGTCTTTTTAGTGGAAAAAACTTAGCTTTGAGTGAAACTTTGAATGAATAAAATGCCATGAAATATTACCCACCAGTGAGTTGATTCTTTAACGGTTGCGCTGGACAAATATGAGAATTTTGAACAGTCTCGTTTTCAGCGAGAAAATTAAAAGCCCGATATAATATAATTGTGATCAAAATACAGAGATAGAGAGCATAGATTTGACATACTTTTAGGAGCAAAACTTATTTATTTATTAGAATAAGCCTAAAAACTTTTGCTTAATTAAACAACCTAAATATAGGCAATTATAGATTTCTGTACAAAAATTTATACAAGTGTGGAAAGTTATTTTCCTTACTAAATTGGAAGTGAGTGAAAATGCGTTAGAGCTTACTCTCCGAACAGACGAAAATGTCGTTTTATAGACGGTCCCAAGTGGCTTTGTTTATCAATACTAGGCCAATTTTTCATTTTAAACAATGAACATATTTGGCAAAACTGATTATTACTTTTTTTCTAAAAATTTTCTCACAAAGCATTTTTGAATTAAATTTTTTGTTTCATATTCAAATAACACAGAAACATAACAAAACGTTGCCTACATTTAGGCGTGTTTTTTATTGATTCCACTTGGTTTGATTTTAATTTAATTACTTATTATATTTATAATTATATTTATATTTATATTTATATTTATATTTATATTTATATTTATATTTATATTTATATTTATATTTATATTTATATTTATATTTATATTTATATTTATATTTATATTTATATTTATATTTATATTTATATTTATATTTATATTTATATTTATATTTATATTTATATTTATATTTATATTTATATTTATATTTATATTTATATTTATATTTATATTTATATTTATATTTATATTTATATTTATATTTATATTTATATTTATATTTATATTTATATTTATATTTATATTTATATTTATATTTATATTTATATTTATATTTATATTTATATTTATATTTATATTTATATTTATATTTATATTTATATTTATATTTATATTTATATTTATATTTATATTTATATTTATATTTATATTTATATTTATATTTATATTTATATTTATATTTATATTTATATTTATATTTATATTTATATTTATATTTATATTTATATTTATATTTATATTTATATTTATATTTATATTTATATTTATATTTATATTTATATTTATATTTATATTTATATTTATATTTATATTTATATTTATATTTATATTTATATTTATATTTATATTTATATTTATATTTATATTTATATTTATATTTATATTTATATTTATATTTATATTTATATTTATATTTATATTTATATTTATATTTATATTTATATTTATATTTATATTTATATTTATATTTATATTTATATTTATATTTATATTTATATTTATATTTATATTTATATTTATATTTATATTTATATTTATATTTATATTTATATTTATATTTATATTTATATTTATATTTATATTTATATTTATATTTATATTTATATTTATATTTATATTTATATTTATATTTATATTTATATTTATATTTATATTTATATTTATATTTATATTTATATTTATATTTATATTTATATTTATATTTATATTTATATTTATATTTATATTTATATTTATATTTATATTTATATTTATATTTATATTTATATTTATATTTATATTTATATTTATATTTATATTTATATTTATATTTATATTTATATTTATATTTATATTTATATTTATATTTATATTTATATTTATATTTATATTTATATTTATATTTATATTTATATTTATATTTATATTTATATTTATATTTATATTTATATTTATATTTATATTTATATTTATATTTATATTTATATTTATATTTATATTTATATTTATATTTATATTTATATTTATATTTATATTTATATTTATATTTATATGTATATTTATATTTATATTTATATTTAATTTATATTTATATTTATATTTATATTTATATTTATATTTATATTTATATTTATATTTATATTTATACTTATTTGTTTTACTTTTTTACTTAATTTTCATATTTTGGCAGTTGGAATTCTTTAGTTAAACAATTTATAATTTTTCCATTAAAATTTTTTTTTTTCGTACTCTAAAATACTTTTTATAAATCCAACTCACAAAAAAATTTCTCTCACTGTATTGTTTTGTTTTGTCCTATTACTCGCACCGTCACAACAAACGAAACACTCAATATAAATATCGCTGCTTGTTGTCTAAACCGATTTCTACAACTTGGCACTTAGCCGCCATTTATTCAACTGAAATCGGCCGAATGCCAACAATTCAAACTGTTTCGAACGATCCACAGTTTTTGACACTGAAAAGTCAAAAGCATTCTAACACACACACATACATGCCCTAGCACACACATAAAAAATATATACTCTATAAACATAAATGCATAGGCACCCATATCCGGCTGCCACCCAACGACCTTCCCATCGGCAATTCGCTGCTCATTCGCAAAGGACACGCAACTCTTGCAGATAACAATCGGCTACACACTTAACTGTATCAAATCGTATCGCTCTCGCATGGTATGTGCGGATTGTACAAAATGCTGTGTCGGCTTTTGTTTGCCGAATAGAAGCAAGTCAACACATACACATACACGTATGCATATATATATTGTTTAGTATATTTAAGATATATTTGTGTATTTACCATATGTTTGTGCGTGGTGTTTGGTTAGCTTGTTTGCTAGCATGAATTGGGCTAACAAAAGAGAAATTTGTTAAGCTATGCGATGCTCTCTTTATTGTTGGCATACAAACAAAGTGTTAAGAGTCGGTTAGGTACAATTTGCTATTGTTTTCTTTGAATGCAATTTAACCACTTATGTATGGGCATATCTTCATATGTACTTATTTATATACATTTCCATACATACATACATATATGCATATCGCTAAATGTTGTTTAGTGTCATGAAAAATGCAACAATTTTCTTAGTGATTTTTGTTTTACACTGCAGCCGAGTGCCGAAGGATACAATGAATAAAAAATAAAGGGTTGTTCAGTATGGTTGTTGTAATGAAATTTTTGTGTGAGATATTGAGATATATTTATAGGTACAATATATAGGTATAATGGACGCTTTGTAACCGCTAAAGCGATTTTCGGCCGAGCTCCTTCCATTTGTGGTTTTGCGTCTTGATGTTTTTCCAACAAATGGAGGGTCCTATAGTTTATACTAAGCCGCCTACGAACGGCTGATGGTTTTTTTATGAGTAGCCTTTATTTCATGTCAGAAATATAGTCGGAGGGGTTGACAATCCCTGCCAAGGGGCGACCGCTTGGTCGAAGCAGGATTCGAACCCTCACCTACTGATGGGCAGAACGCAATGCTTACCACTCAAATACCGCGAACGCCGTAGATATTGATGCTTATTATTAATACAGGGCTATTCATTTTGCGGTTTCGATAATTGTAAATAAATTACATTTAAAATAATTATTTTGGAATAAATTTTTTAATTTATAAATTTTTTTTATTATATTATATAGTTAGAATCTTGGCATTATATGTGAAATACTATATCATTCAAATGACCGCCTCGCGAATGTTTAAAAACTTCAATCCGTTTGAGGTTATTTTCGACCACTTCTTGGCTCAGCCATAACTTGACGAATGTTGCCTTCTAAGTGCTCAGGAGTCAAAGGTTTATTCGCATAAAAACTGACATGACATCATCAGGACGAGATTGTATGTAAAAATTCAAGTTAAATATTAGTATCTTGCATTGAGACCATGAGAGCTCATCACTATTTGTTCGCAAATTATAAGTAATGGGGAAAACAACAATTTCTACTACTCCGCCATAGGTATAGTGTGCAAGATTCCGGCACACCACGTGTGTATTTCGTTATCTTATACTCTAAGGTAATTTGTTGTTACAAAAGGCAAGTGGCGAGAGACTGTCGCTGTCATGACTGAGATTCACGATTCGATTCTGGGTGGATACATTTTTTTTGGATTATTCAACAATGAACTAATATATAACTAGTATAAAGGTGATACAAGGTCGGACGATAGGGATAAATTCCCCAACAATTTAAGCTAGTTGAAAATAGAATAAAAATAATAAAACCAATTTAATCATTATTAAAAATGCAATTAATCGAGATTTGAATGACTCAGATTAAAAACAAAATAATAACCGATTGATTAATTAGTTAATCACTATGCAATCAGCAGCATATTCGATTAATTGATTAAACGCCTATTCATGCCACCAACTACTTATTATTGGAATACGATAAAAATCGGTAAATAAATATTCACTTCTTTTTCTTAAATGAAAATTTTCAAAACAGTACTTACTTGGTGCTTCCATGTAATTCCAAAAATGAATGTGTTGCCTTTAAAAAAAAAAAAATTCACATAGTACACACATACGGACATACATATGTATATATTTATTTGCACATGTTTTTTCGCACTCATAGCGAAAGGTTACTCCAAATGAGTTTATGTTAGTAGACAGTAGCATAGCAACACCGTTAATATGACCAATATTGTTGTAGTAAAAAATAACCAAATAAAATGGGTGTTACTCTGTAGAGAAGGTAGTGTTATTAAGCTTATAACGGAGGTGAACATTCTATTATTTATTTTGTTTTGCTTGCGATTTATATTTTTTCTTCAGATTTTCGTGTTGATTCCTATTTTGCTGTTAGCCTAGTATTATTGAGCGTTTTTTTCTTTTATTTTTTTTTATTTTGTTTTTGAGAACCTATGGTAAACATACTCTGACTTGAAAGCGGCTTCTAACTTTCAATGCTAGCTGTGAGTGCTTTAGTATATTCTCTCTAGTAATTTATGTGTTTATGTACAGTAGGGTGGTACTTTTTTTTAATATTTAAAGTAACGAAAATTTTTTTTTTAAATAAAAATTAGATTTTAGAAAAACAAAACTTATATTGTTTTTTTTATTGATTTTTGATAGGCTTAAAATTTTAAAGAAAAAGTTGTTACACAAAAATATATGCGGTAGTTTAAGGATTAATATTAAAAAAAAAAAAACACATTTTATTCAATAAGATTATTTTTAATGATTTTTTTGCTTACGTGTTTCATGCTTGTGTAATGTGTAATACAGCAAAAGTATATATTCATTAGGGTGGTACAAAACATATATTTATAGAATATGTAAAACTATTTTTTGTAGTAATTATTAAGCATTGAAAGATGTAGTAAGTTTTGATAAAGGATGGTAAACAGTAATAAAATTTGTAAATTTATTTGGTAAATTTCTACATTCCAATTTCAACTTTTCTCAAGAAAAAAAATTGCCAACAAATTTTTTTATTTTACTTTTTGAGCTTTCAAAAATGTATTTCTCTTTTTAAAATTATGTCCATTATAGAATTTTTTTTTCCATTTCGGTGACGTGCAATATTATATTTGGCGAGTAACGATGAGGCAACGAGTGGGGGAAACTCGTCGCTCACTTTAGGTGTATGTGTGTGAGTGCATTTGTTCCAATTTTTTATTTTATTTTAAAAACCTTTGCATATATTTTTGTTTATAGCAAGAATAAATTTATTTTTAAAGTCATTAGATTTTATTTCGTACCGTAACGAGAAAACTGCTCTTGAAAAAAGATATATAATGCATAAAAAATAGTTCTTAATTATTTTATAGCAATTTTACTAATAAAAATAATTTACAAGCTTTTAAAATAAAATTTCGAAATAAAAAATAAATTCAATTTTATGCAATATCACCCTTAAGGGGTTAGGGGTAGTCAGAATTTTCAAAAAATCAATTTTTTTTTGCCTTTTCGTTAAGTATAATATTTAAAATAAAATTTCGAAATAAAAAATAAATTAAATTTTATGCAATATCACCCTTAAGGGGTTAGGGGTAGTCAGAATTTTCAAAAAATCAATTTTTTTTTGCATTTTCGTTAAGTATAATATCTTAAAAATAAGCTCGGGCCTTTTAAAGCGCTAGTGTGAAACTTTAAACGCGTTTTTCTCAAAACTATGTTTTTTGAACTGGTGACAACTGTAACTCGAAAACCGCTCAGTTGATTTTAATGAAATTTATACAGCTTTTAGAATACATAATAAACTTCAAAGTTTTTTTTTTTTTTGAAAAATTTCGATTTTTTAAGACCAATTAACTGTTGATTTTTTCCCAAAAATCTAGACAAAAATTTCCTGAGGCCGCCATTTTGTTACTTTTTGAAAAAAAAAAAAAAAAAATCTTTGGATCAGGCCCAGGATTATTTATTTATAAAACTAATTTTTTTTATCCGATTGATTTTAGATGAATCTCCAAGGACTTATGATTGTCACCACAAGGACCTTTTTTTGGAACTGGGTTAACACAGACAGCTGTAACTTCGGAAATAAATTTTTTTTTTTCGAAATTTTCGTGACTTCAAGTCAAAACATTGTTTAATAATACCATATCACTACTTTTGTAAAATAAAATTATTTAATAGCAATGAAATGAAAATTCTCATTTTTTCGTGCCTCTGACTACCCCTAACCCCTTAATGGTGAGCGCAAGAAAGTTCCTAAATTTAAATTATCTTATAGATTTCAGAACCACCCAAATGCATATACAACTATATATATATTTTTTGCTTCCCCTTTTGACACACACACATTTTCATAGTTTTGTTTCCAAAAGTTTAATTACGATTTGTACTTGTGAATCACCCTAATGTACAAGTATATAACTATATTTGATTGGTTGACCTTTTGACACTCACACATTAACAGGCGAAATACAAGAATGTTTTGTTTGATTGTTTTTCACAATTTCATTTTGTTTTGTATGTGTGTGAAGTTGTTTCTTTTTCTTTGTTTTTTTTTTGTGTTTTTTGTGTTTTTGGTGTTTTGGTGCTTCGGTGTGCGCTAGTAATTTTTTGCTACACGCGATGTCTGACAAGCACTGGCTGGCATCGCTGTGCCGTTGGGTCGATGTTGTGTTCAAAGTGAAATAAGGCGCGCACTCGCTAGCACCACAACCAACGGTAAGGACGCGCTCGTCAAATGTATACGTACATACATAAGTGGTATGTGTTTATGTCTGTAAGTGACGAGTGATGTTGTTAGTAAAAACGCGCTTTGGTTGCGAGAAAAGAAAAATGAGAGCGTGAATTCCTCATTGCGTTTCCGATTTTGGCTACGAAAGCGTTACTATTTATCCTTCTCGTAGTTGATTTTTTTCTTACTCTGTACGCTGTGTTGTGCTGTTGAATGTGGTAGGCCAAATGCTGCAGCTGATTTTTGTATGTTTGGCAAATAAACGCCAAATAAACGCACGCAATGTGAGAAATGTTTGATATTTTTTTCTTTTTATAGCGCTTCTAGTGTTGTTGTGATGAAAAGAAGCGCATGTTTGGCTGAGAATAAGTGAAATTACATATACACATACATATGTGTACATGAGTAAAATGTGTTAGTAGTGCTAAATAGTGCGTGCTGTAAGAAATCTGAAATTTAAGTTTAATCCAGTTGAATTGTTATTTTTTAGAAATAAGCTCTGCGTTAATTGGAAAAAATTTTAAAACAAAATAAACATATTTTTCTACATTTTTCTTACTAAACAAAATTGTAAAATTACGAAAGAATTGAATTACTACTAAAGTGCCCGAATTATGCATCATGCAATTGTGGGGTAAGACTTGATAGATAAACTTTTTTATTGTTACACAAATATTTTTAACTAATTTAATTATTACTAATAATTCAGTAATTAATTAATTATTTTATTTTTATTTTATTTTTTTATTTGTTTTATATATTATTTATTTTTTATAATTTATTTTACTTTTTTTCGATTTATTTTAATATATTTCATTTGATTTTATTTTAAATTATTTTATTAAAGTTTTTTATTTTATTGTATTTTATTTTGTTAATTTTATTTAATTTTTTAATATCATTTTCTTTTATTTATTTAATTTAATTAATTAATTTATATTTAATTTTATTTTACTACATTTTATTTTGTGTGATTTTATTTATTTTTTTAATTAATTTTTTATTTAATTTAATATTTTTAACATTATTATTTTTTATTTATTTCATTTAATTTTGCTTTATTTTAGAGTATTCTATTTTATTTTATGTATTTCGATTTATTTTATTATGTTTCTATAGATTTTGTTTAAAATTATTTTATTATATTTTTTTTGTTTTATTTTACTTTATTTTATTTAATTAACTTATTTATTTCAATTTTTTATTTTACTGTATTTTATTTTGTTTTACTATATATTTTTTCATTTTTTTATTTAATTCAATTTTTTTAATAATTTTATCATTTTATTTTATTTAATTAATTAATTAATTTTTTATTTTATTTTACTGTATTTTATTTTTTTAATATTATTTAATTTTATTTATTCAATTTAATTTATTTCATTTAATTTTGCTTCTGCACTGCTATCTCTCCAGAGTCGTAATTTTTTTATTTTAAAATAGACATTTTCAAGTCAATTCAGTGAACTTTTGCAATAATTTTTCTACGCAAAACAATTGTAGTACGACAGTGCGTATACGTAACCTTAGAAAATTTCACTTGTGAAACTACGAGTTGAAAAATATTCTCTTTCAATTATTTAATGAACTCATTTATTTTAGAGCTTATAAATGAGTTCATTAAATAATTGAAAGAGAATATTTTTGATTTAATAATAATATTTATACCTTAGCGTTATACCATATATTTACTAGTGAAAGAAAAAAAAGTTTAGAGATATTAGGCAAAGTAAAAAGTTCGTTCGGTTCTTATCTAAGAGATGTCGTTATTGTCCATAGTACTAGTGTTACGTGTCGCATCATGTCATACTATACAGCGCTGAAAACGTGTTTATTCGCGCTAAACGTTTGCCTTTGACAGTTTTTTGATTGATTGACTCAGTACGTTGTGAGCGCTCGTCAAAGATGGACACCAGCAAAGAGAAAATTCGCTATATTTTACAAATTTTCTTCGATCAAGGCGAGAAAGCAGCCAAAGCGGCTGAAAAAATTTAGTTTATGGGCCCGATACTGTAAACGAACGTTTAGCACAAAAGTGGTTTGCTAGGTTCCGTTCCGGTAATTTCGATGTCAAAGATACACCACGCGTCGGGAGGCCTGTTGCCGAAAATTGCAATAAAATCATGGAAATAGTGGAAACAGGCCGTCACGTGTGCACTTATTTAATTGCTGAGGAACTAAAGATAAGCCAGAAAACCGTTTGGAACCATTTCCTTAAGAAAATAAAATAAAAAAAACCGAACGAACTTTTTACTTTACCTAATATATGAACTTCTTATAATTTTCTGTAAAAAAAATCAAAATTATATATAATAATAATAATAGCGACTTAATTATCGCAGAATTTTCTAACATCAAGTCGTGTTATATTAATGGCATAATAATGTTTGTAACACTGCAGTCTGCTATGAATTTAAATATGGATTATCTATCTGCAAGTAATTTCCTCTCGTCCATGATACCTCCAGGTGGATTCAGCTGTTTTCTAACACATGCATATGTTAGTCATTCTTTTTAATATTTCTGTCTATAATATAATTATTTAAAAAAAAAACATCTGTCACGTACTCACGAGAAAATTTCCTTAGCAAGCTCAGTTTATATGAGCTTATTTACATATACATTATACAATATATGCACATATATATATTGTACTTTCTAATGAAAGTTACAAGTAATATTGTGGCATTTAACGGGCTTTTAGGCGCATATGCTCGTAAGTATGTGTACATATGCATGTCAAATGAAATTTTTTTCACCGAGTCCTAGGAATGGTTGAAGGGAATGAAATATACATATATATAACTATTTTGTTGAGAGTAACTATAATTTAAAATGACCTATTTTTAAAAAGGTTCAGCGGGAACCAAAGCGAAATAGTTTGATTTTAATATAAAATAATATTTTTTTTATTCTTCAAAAGGAATAATTTTTATATTTCATATACATCCATATTTAATTTTTTTTATTACTACATACGAGTGATAGCTGATTTATAATCGCTTAAGCAATATTCGGCGGTATGACTGATGGATTGTCATGAGAAGCCTTTTATTTCTTATCTGAAATACAGGTGAAGGGCCCGACTATGGTAAGGAAAAAATGGTAGGGAAGACTAAGTTCAGTTGGAACCGAACATTAGATAGTCGGCTGATGTTTTCATTTAAACCAAAGATCGGTCAAAAATAGAAGACCGGTTGTACGGAAGGCAGGTCTATTGCTGCACTTATCTATGGGAACCAAGTTTCATGACAATAAATCCTTCCTTAAAATATCGTATATACAGAAAGGTAAATAGAGGAACATTTCGCGCCAAATTGGGCGAAACAGCTTCGGAAGCGTACGCTAAAATTGTAAAAGTGCATGTGATAGTGATAGTGCTTTTAGGGGTGCCCGTCTTGTTTCGATGGCATAAAGAATTTAAGTTTAAGTAAAGCTCGCATGAGCAAGTCGAAGGTGAAAACGATGATTATTGCATTTTTTGATAGCCGTGGAATCGTCCACGAAAAATTTCTTCCACCGGGGAAAACCATAAATCAAGTCTACTATCGCTAAGTACTCGAAAGATTGCAAAAACGAGTCAACAGAGTGAGCCCAGACATCGCACGTAACTGGATCCTTCATCACGACAACGCGCCGTGCCACACCGCCCTCAGCGTGTCCCAGTATTTGGCCTCTAAAGGGATCGCCGTGTTGCAACAACCGCCTTATTCGCTCGATATGTCACTCTGTGACTTTTTCTGTTCCCTAGAACAAAATCGGTGGGCAAAGGAATCCATTTTGAGTCGATTGAGGACATCAGTCGAAGCGTTCCAGAAATGTTACGAAGCATGGAAAACGCGCTGGAATCATTGTATAGCTGCCCAAGGGGATTACTTTGAAGGGGATGACAGAGTTGTAGAATAATTTTGAAATATACGGTTTTTATGGAAACAGTCTCATTACTTAATTGTAACGTAAACTGTTATATGCAAACATTGGATGAACAATGGCTACTGCTCTTCGTACATAATTCAGCCGAGAGAAAAAAGCTTTTTAAGTAAGCTATGATCGCAACTTGGTTAAGACTTTAATTAAAAAGTTGGAACATGGGCTTTTGTATTGCATACGCTTATGAACCGATATAGTTATTATTTCTTTCCTAGAAGCTACCATTATAATCTAAAATATATCCATATCAGATCAATCGATTCACAAGGTGATGATTCATTTTGAATATTTTATAATTCATTTAGAAATAGAACGAGATAAGAGTACAATTTCAAAACAAACGATTCCTGAAATTAAAATCCCAATACATATCTGGGTCCGACTCATACCGTCCTATGTCCTTTTTTTTGAGTAATGCTCTTCATTTCAAAATGCAACTACAAATATTTTTATTATAAAAACTTTGGATTTATTAAAAAAAAAAAAAAAAAATAGGAGTAAAATTTTGAGTGGTAATTATTGAGGATATAATATAAAAACCTTTTTATCAAATCAAATTTGTTTTATTTATGTATAATTTTAGAAGTTTTTATCTGCAAATATTAATAAAAATATTTAATTCACCATTACAATTTTTCCATAATATTAATAAAATCTTTTATATTATAATATTACATTTCTTACTTATTAAAATGCATATAAATACATTATTACATATAATTTTTTGATTTTTTTCTCTTTTCTCAGGTTTCGTCACATCCTCAAAATGGCCTTAACTGTGTCATTGCGTCGCGTGTTGCTCTTGCTATTGATGGCAACGATATTCATACTAATGGTTTTGTACTGGAATCAAGATGGCATGAAGCCGCAGTCATTTCTAGTTGAAAAATCAATGAAACGCCGAGCGGATGTTAATATGCGGCCGCCAATGTAAGTTTGAGCTGAAACAATATATATATTTTTCAATTAATTATTTTATTAATGATAATTATTATAAATTATAATTTATGCTGAAAATCTTTCATGCAAAACAATTAATTCTCAAACGTTCTCCATTCGATTCTCACAGACCCGATGAAAAACTCTGGACGTATAAATGCGAAAATGAGCGTTGCGTACGACATTCATACCCCACACATGCAGGTGGCGGCACGACCGCCGATCGTCGCATACCCTTCATGACGTGCGCCATGACATGCGGTGAGGTGAATATTTGGCCACATCCAACTATAAAAACTGCCATTAGTTCAGTCTCGTTGAAATTCACCATGGAGGATGTGCAACTGCGCATGGATACACCACACAGTGCGGTGGAAACACAATTCAAGCAAGCCTTTGCTTATTTCCTAAGCGACTTACGACGCATACAGCGTCTGCCGAGCGCGGTGGAGAACTCAGATGATGCGGCCGTTGATGGACGTGAAGCGGCAACCGATGATAAGGCGGCAGTGCGTTCACCACTTTCTGTACAACAAAGCCTGGAGGAACAACAACATCTGCAACGTAATCGTGCGCGACGTCATGTACCGGATGCCGGTGGTGTTGGTGGCGAAACTGTATCAACGTATAAATCTCGACACAAACGTCGTCACGTCGATATTGGTCGTGCTTTGGGTAATAATTTAGGTGATAATATGGCGCCGGCGGCTATTTTGAGTAGTGTTTTCAATACGCGACGTCACTGTGATGTGGACACGCTGTTGGTGCAAGTGGAGGTGCATAAATCCGGCGAGATCAATCTGAGTTTGGATACGGATGAGAGCTACAAACTGTCCGTGGCGCGTAAGTGAAGTGCAGGGTATAATTTTAAGGGACTTTTTTCATACTAACACTAAATTCATCCTCATAATTCATCATGATAATACAAAGTTTTCGACTTGAAAAGTATAAGAAAAATTTAAATTAAAAATTTTAAATTGAGGCCGCCTTTTACCAAGTTCATTGAGGAGAAATCAATTCAATTTTGAGCTTTCGGATTCAGCTACCACTTTTACCACGATAATGTGATACTTACACTCAAATAAAAACTTATTAGAACTGAAAAAAGTCCAATAAAGATATACATATACATATATTAAATTATTTTCTATTCATTGTAATAAAAAAATAATTCTATTAACAAACCATTTTCCATTTATCCACCAGATGAACGCCGCACAATAAACGTCCACATCACAGCAAACACATTCTATGGCGCCCGACATGCCTTATCCACACTGCAGCAATTGATTTGGTATGACGATGACGATAATCTCTTGCGCATCCTATCGAAGGCGATTATTGTTGATACGCCAAGATTTCGTTATCGCGGCCTTATGTTGGATACCTCACGTCATTACTTCACAGTGGAAGCGATTAAGCGTACCATTGTCGGCATGTCACATGCGAAACTTAATCGCTTCCATTGGCACATAACCGATTCGCAAAGTTTTCCTTATGTTTCGAAGAATTTCCCAGAGATGGCCATACATGGCGCTTATTCGGAGCACGAAACCTACACCTTCGAGGATGTACGTGATATAACGGCATTTGCACGCTTACACGGCGTACAAGTCATACCCGAGATCGATGCACCGGCACACGCGGGCAACGGCTGGGAGTGGGGACCGAAACGTGGTTTGGGCGAACTGAGCTTATGTATAAATCAACAGCCTTGGAGTTTCTATTGTGGTGAACCGCCATGCGGACAATTAAATCCGAAAAATAATAATACTTATCTTGTGCTGCAACGCCTCTATGAGGAGCTCCTAAATGCTACAGGTCCAACGGACTATTTTCACCTCGGCGGCGATGAGGTGAATCTAGAGTGTTGGGGTCAATACTTCAATGACACGGATTTACGTGGATTGTGGTGTGATTTTATGCTTAATGCGATGGCGCGGTAAGAAATAGTAAATTTGGTTATACATATATAATTTTTTATAATTTATTTTTTTCCTTTAGTCTGAAAATCGCCAACAACAATGTGGAGCCACGCGTGGTAAGTGTTTGGTCGAGTGGTTTGACGAACACAAAATGTCTTCCAAGCAGTCGTGTTGCTGTACAAGTGTGGGGCGGTAGTACGTGGCAGGAGAATTACGATCTCATTGATAACGGTTTTAATGTGATCTTCTCACACGTGGATGCCTGGTATTTGGATTGTGGTTTTGGCAATTGGCGTTCAACGGGTAAGTGAAGTGAAGTCGAAGTGACAATAAATATGTAACTGTATGGGAATTATAAAAATGTGTGTATGTGTGTATAAAATATGCATTTTGTTTTTTTCTTTGCAGGTGAAGGCGCCTGTTCGCCTTATCGCACATGGCAGAATGTCTACAAACACAGGCCATGGGAGCGCATGCGTCTCAATAAAGCGCAGCGAAAACAGGTAAAGCTTGGCGTTTATAATTTTTTTATTATTCATTAATTGGGGTTAGGTCACGGATTGGTTTCGAAGGGAAATTAATATTTGTAGTGAAATTTGATTAGGCACGATAGTGAAACAGTTCTATCGTTAATGATTTTGAATAGTTGTAGTTTTTGCACTGTTCGAAAGTTGCAAACTGTTTGAAAACTTTAGGTAAAAAACTATTTATAAGTGAAAACCTTAGTTGCTTTTAAGTTAGGTTAAACTGGCTGAAGCCTCGATATAACTTGAGGTAAATAAAATCAGGAACGCCTGATAACTCCTTCTTTGAAACTTTTTCTAATCCTCTAAACTGCCAAAAAAAAACCTACATGACTAAGACTTTTTCCAGATAAGACCGGACAGAAGTAGAAGAGGTGATCCAACGTATGTCCTGCATGTGGAGAGTCTCCGCACGACACTAACCACCTCTTCACATGCCCTCTTAAACCGACTCATCTAACCCCCCTCTCCCTTTGGTCCAATCCCGTCGGAACAGCACGTTTCTTGGACCTCGCTTTAGATGGCATCGGCGACTTAGATTGATTAAGCCTGTCCTAAGCGCGGTTAAGGAACCTCTACAGCAACAACAACAACAGCAACATCCAATGTCTCTCTTATGCATGCCTCCCTATATTTTCTGTTTATATGAGACTTACTGATAGAGTGGGTTCTGACATGTCATTCTACCTTCAAGATTGTGCTAGTAAAAGTTAGTTGTATCTTTTACTACCTTTACACATAATCTTGATGGTCTTACAAGCATGTTGAGCAGTTCCTTTGCATTCGGAAGATCTCCGCTTGAAAAATGATGCAATATTTCAGCAACTTGAAGAGCTTCTTGTGGACCAGCTTGGTACAACTGACTCTGTTGCCCACTCCGTCAGCCAGTTTCGATCCGTCTGTGTAAATGTTATAAGCTCCATTGTCGGACTGCTCGTTTCTGCGTCATCTATTTTATAACCTGATCCCATCTGTCAACCCTTCATTTGCTTATTGCCCTATTCCCGAAGATATTGACAGAATAATAGCATTGAGGAAGGTTGTCGTCTATCCCACAATCTAATTTCTTAATGTAATATTCGTAAAACAAATAAAATGTGGTCATCAATATCATAAATTAAATAAAAAGCTTGAGAGAGTCGGTTAGAGTCGAAGTCTAAACTTCAGTTTGGTGGATTTCTCTGGGGACTTCTTCAAAAAAATTCTGAGCTCAGGTTTCTTTAAAACAAATTTTGAGATAGAATGGAGTTTTCTGCTAAGATAGAACTATTTTTTTTTTTTTCAAATATAGAGTAAAAATTATTTCTTTATTTTTTATATAATAATTCTTTATTTTTTTATATAATGATGCCTTATTTTTTATTTTTTTTATTAATTTCTAAAATTCAAATCCAATCAGGTATTGGGCGGAGAAGCCTGTATGTGGACGGAGCAAACTGATGAATATCAATTGGATAATCGATTATGGCCACGCGCCGCTGCGTTAGGGGAAAGGTAAATACAAATTATACGAATCTAATGAATACTTATTGGGATTTTTGGAACAAGTAGATCACTTAAATTTCGTCTCTTCAAACAATTTCAGATTATGGAGCGATTTAGATGATGACAGAGAATTCGATGTAGTACCACAGGATGTCTTCAAGCGTATGTCGGTGTTTCGCAATCGACTCGTCGAGCTTGGCTTAGAAGCGGAGCCGATATTTCCCAAATTTTGTGCACAACATCCAGGCGAATGTATTTGATACTATTTCTAATCACACCTGATCGTCAGCATTGAACCATACTGCATTTGTATATAAATATATAGTATGTAGTACGTACGCGCGTATACGCAATATACAGACATATACATACATATATATATATATATAAGAAGAATCTCGGGTTACTCAGTTTGGATCAATTTGTGCCTAAACAGTGTAAAATTCATATCCATGTCGATTTTTATTTCTTATTTTATTTAATTTTTTTTGCGTTTGTTTGTGCGTATGTATGATTTGTTTTCTTGTGTTATTAGAATTAAAACAATTGATATTAAATCTAGCGTAAGTTAAATAAAATTAATCCAAAAGAAATGCTAATATAAACATACATATGTATATACAATATATACATTTGTACATACATACATAAGTATGTTATAGGTTTTTATGCAATTTTTCTATTAGCGCAATTATTTTTATTTACGTATATTAGTTTTTATTTAAATTTAAATGAATATACATACAAATATATATATTTTATATTTTTTAAGTTTATTACATACATACATTATTATGTCAAACACTGTTTCTAAATATGCAAATCCATTGGGTTACTATCACAGGCGCTTTTATAATAAAATACATATACATACATACATAGGTATGTAGCTGTCACTAGTGGGCAGTGTTGAATGGCTCTAAATGATATTTTTAAAATTCTATTCAGAGAAGATAGTAGCATTTTCACTTTAAAAAAGAACTAAAATTTTATAATGCGAATTTCTAGTTTGAAAGTAAATAATAGTTTTCTTTGGAGTGACTGTGTAACGATATAAATTTCATAAAAATGCTAAAGTGCATTTTAGCTTTACATATTTCATAACGGCACATTTATAAGCATAGAGACATACTTTGTATGCACATACATGTATAGTGAAATTGCATAAAAATATTTTTTTTTTTAAATAATCTTTAACTTAAGCTTTTGAAAGACAAACGAAGATTCAAACCGAAAAAATAATAAAAATTATTTTGGTAATTTTAACTTTATTTTTTTTTTATGTGTGTATGTCTTTATATGTATTTTAGCGATTTTATACCAACGATTCTTTAAAAATATTAAATTGTAATTAAATATATAAATAATAGATGAGCGAAAATGTAAACCTCAAAATGACACACGTTAAATAGGCGAATGAAATAAATATTCTATAATTTTTATTTTCTTTCTATGTACTCAACAGCATTGACACGTACACGTATAGAATGGCTGATTACAGAGACTTGTAACTTATGAAAAGTTAATAATATAATAAATTAGCGTAAATTGAATTGATAAAGCTAATAGTTTTAAGAGATTTTTAGTGATACAATGTGACCTTATTTGGAAAAATATGAAAATATGAGACAAATTATAATGAAAAAATAAATAAAATAATATTAATAATTGTAAAAGTATCATAATGCTACAATTGTCATACAAATTAGATTATTATTTTATTTAATTTAATTTTTTTAATTTTTTTTTTGTAAAGTCCACTAGAGTTGTATATACATAAATAATGTTTAACGAAAATCAAAATTTTGTCTCTTATACTAATTATGACATAAGTTATAAAATAATTTATAAAAATATAAATCCATTTTTTTCTGAGTAGAATACTATATATTGATGGTTGAGTGCAAAATTTATAGTATAATTAATCGAATTTTTTAATATTATTTAAAATAAATTGAGTGTATTGGCCATAAAGAAAAAAGTACTACAATACATAAAGAATTTATTATGAAGAAAAACATCTCGAAAAATATTATATTATATTTTTTTAAATTAATTTATTTTTAAATTAGCACTATAAATTATTTAGTTCTCGTTTAAAAAAATTTTAAGAAATAATTACAGAAGTGTCAAATTACCGCAAAAACACACTCAATCATCGATATTTATAAATTTAATGACGCAGTTTTAATTTTCCATATGCTATGCTAGCTAATAAATATATTAGAAAAACATATTTTTAACATAGATTAAAACTTTTAATTGAATCTACTCCATACTTAATTAAATTTTGTTTACCTAATCGCCTACTTTCATTAAATAATACACACATCCTTTGTATATATATTTTTGCTCATAGAAAGCGTGCTAAAATCTATTTCTCTGTATGTGTGTAGGTTTCAAAAGTTCATTTAACAGTCTTTAAAGAAAATAATAAAATGCAAATTAATTAAAAAAACTGCGAACCAATTGGCTTAAGCAATTAATTAAACTCAATATAAATAATTATAAAAAAAAATAAATAAATAAGGTAAAAAAAACTGTAAAAAATTAAGTTTACATATTAAGTACTGCATATACAAATTGACTTACACGTGTAATGTTTGTACGTACAAAATATGCGCGAATTACATAAATACCAATACAATATAAACAATATAATCTAAGGCAGTCGTATATACAGTGACACTGTTTTCCTTTTTTAACAAATGATAAATTGTAACTGTAGCAGATTAATAAAGTACTTATTGAAAAAAAAAAATGAAAATTATATGTATGCATTTCAATTAATCATATTTAAAGCGTTATGGTAAAAATTTCAGTTACTCCGCAATGAAAATATTCAAATTCAGCTGGCAACAATCGCACTCGCACCTGAAGGCAATCAAAAAAAAAAAAAAAATAATAAAATAAAAAAAAAAATTTTTACAGAAATTCTCTTTAAATTTTTGTATTTTAAATGAAAACAATTTTTGTTTGGTTCGAAAATGAAAATTTCTTTTCTACTATGGAGCTTGTTGGCAACGCATGTAAGTATCCTGCTGCTGCTGGTATGCTTTGCTATTAATATCTTTTTATTTATTTTTAACTCTTTCCTTTTGCGTTTCTTCCTCAGATACACACTACAAGCGCTCGTAGTCCTGAGTTGTTTACCTGCGATTTCGATCTTCTTAGCAGTCAAGGCAATAGTCCTTATCAACCGTGGACGCGTAGTTTTCTCTCGTCTAATTGTATAAGTATGTATGATAAGCAACACACAGATCGTCACATGTACGATATGTATATGAATGAAGCGTTGGAATTTCGAAAATTCATTACGGCCATAGAAAATTACGAAGCCAAAAAGTCGGGGAAACCATTGTGTCATGATAAGGAAGTAAATACATATGTTTCTCAATCACACAAGAAGAAAAGTGTATAAATGCGTGGTTTTGATGACTTTAACAACTCTACAAGCGTCTTTAAAATGAGAGAGAGTTAAAAAGAAAATAAATATTTTTTAATTTTTTTAAATTAAAATTTTTTGTTATACGATTGACGCACATAGTTTTTAAAGCATACCTTTAGGCGCCATGTTATATTAAGCACTTTTCTTCTAGACGTAAAATTCAGCTAAACTAAATTGTAATTCAAAGCTTCTTATATTTTAATAGAAAATATTTAAATAATATTTTTTCTTTTCCCTCTCACATGCAACTTTTTTTGCACTCGCACGTAAAAACAATCATCAATCAAAAAGTATGCTCTAAATCTCGTAGATCGCCAAAAATTCTATCAGCTGGTAAATCTTTGTGACTGCTACAAGAAGAATAATTATGAAAGCTTTCTCTACTGCATTACCGAAAAACGAAAGGAATTGGTGAATATAATAAATAATGCTGGTGCATAGGCTAAATGACAATCACTTGAAGATTTTAATTTGATACTAAGAAAAATATTTTAATTTTATAAAAATTTAAGACCTTTTTTCCATAAACTGTTTAAAATTTTATGTAAATGCTTTAAAAATTAAAATAAACAAAAATATGATAAATGTCAAACGCGATTGCAAGCCAGCAGCAAGCCATTTAGGCATGTTTTGCTGTGAATGCTGAATTTTTCCACATTTGTCATCGCTCCAATCCTCTCATAAAATATATCTTCGGTCACATCGTTCTTCTTTGCAGTTGAGGTGTGGACGAAAATTAGCTATATGTATGTTGACGAATTTCACTCTTATGTGGATTGTAATGAAATGTTTATTCACCGGGTTGAATTACAGAATTCGGCGAGTGAATCTCTCTACCCTCACAAATCCGACACCAAATTTACTCATCTTTAAATTGCCGCTGTAGTATATGTCATAAGGACCTGCATTATCCCAATTAATTTACAAGACTTTTCCGGCGCATGCCCTCAAACTATAATACCTTAGTACATTTGCCTTGGTCTTAATCAGAAGTGGAATATCTCATCCGACTTTGTTGTCGCTTTTCATTTCAACTGGTTTCTACGTAGCGGCTCCCAAACTCAGTACGCTACCTCGCTACGCGGGGCGGTTTAAATTTTGTGCGCATTTATATAGCGAGCCGCATGCTTCAAGATCGACGTCCGCTCGCAGCCACACTTCTGGGGAATAGACGGAGCAAAAAATACTCTGGTAAACCCTTAAACAATCTGCATCTGCGGACAGAGAAAGCGAGAAGAGGACGAAATACCACGAATAGCTTAAAAAGCTGCTCGTTTAGGGTTATGATCGAAATTTCTATGAAGAAATGCGACGACTTACAGAAGGTTTCAAGGCCGAAGCGTACTCATGTAGGACTCAAAGATGTGAACAGACGAACGTTCTTAAAAGTTTACTGAGTTTTTGGAGGAAAAACTTCTTCAGCCTGATAAAATGCAGTGAAAGAAAAATACCAGGAGGAGACTAACCCGATTTCCCTTATGATTTTAGTCTTTGGGAGAGAGAGAGGTCTTTACTTTTCAACTGCTTACTCAGTTAGACGACTTTACTAGGTGGGGTTAAAAGTAACCTCCTTGGGAATGAACAATTTTTTTTTTATTTTATTTTTTTTATTTTATTCAATGTTATCCTCTTTAAGGATTTTTTCCAACTTCTTGCTCCGTTGACCCATCCGAAAAGTAACTTTCCGGATGGTCTGCAAAATACTCCTCCGCGGCGTAGATTTCCTCGCGTGAGTTGAATTTTTTTATTGATGTGCAATCTTTTGAGGTTTGGGAAGAGATAAAAGTCCGAGGGAGCCAAATCGGGCGAATACGGTGGATGCGGAAGCAATTGGAGCCCTAAAAAACTAAGGGCAGTATCGCGCGGAAAATTTGGCATGTTTGCCTAAATATGAACGGCCTACAAGGCACTATAACCTTTATTGCAGTAGCAGCGCATTCTGGCGGTTAAGGAGGTTACTTTTCACCACACCTAGTATATACAAAGTGTTTACTGTTCATTGTGTTCACTGTTTATCGACTGGCTGATGCAGTGTAAATCGTAAACTGCACGAAGTGAACAGATGTTAAGTATGTTTAGTACAATTCAAACGTTTATTGGCAACGTAATGGTTTTCAAATTGACTTGTTTTTTATTTTATTTTGATATTTCTTTATGATTTTTTAATTATCTAATTTTTTTTAACTTAAAAAGTAGTAAATGTTAGCTTTTTTTCGAATTTTTGCAAATGAAAATTATTTGTTATTTACTTTTTGCCGCTCAGGTAAGATACATTATTTACTGGTTTTATTTTTATTATTTTTATGTTTTTAATTTCACGTAGTTTCTTGCGACGAACTCTGCACCACGATTATATTCAGATTCCTGCGATTTTGAGTATGTTAGCGATTACGGCAATGAAACTGGCAGACCGATTCCAGTCGGCGACTTGGGACCCGCTTGTGCGCAAGCGTATCCTGGACGTCGCACAGAATCAGCTGCGTATAAAAATTACTTAGGTGAAGGTTATCAGTTTGAACATTTTATGGAACAAATGGAAGCTTACGAAGCAAAAAAATCTGGAAGAGAGTTGTGTCATAATGATGAGGCAAGTACTATATACAAACATACAACATATGTACATATTTCTTTTATGAAAAGCAACAGAGTCGTAAGTACGAATTACAGTCGTAAAAAAATGATTCAAGCTGAAACAAATGTATTATTTAAGGGAGTTGTGTTGAGTTGATGCGGTTGCTGATCAGATCGACCAGCGAATATATGCCTGAAGGCCTGTTGTGATATCGATGTGGTGTACTTCTCATCTTTTCAGATGTAGGAATCATTTGTGCGCCTTATGAACGATGCGACACTGTCTACACCAGCCGTTGCCGCGTCAGCCAGCGAAGTGACGCCCTGGTATTTATGTCGTTGGATGCTTCGGACTGAACAGTGACAAAGGTAGTGCTAGTGATAGACTTTTGCTCTTCTTCGTCCCTGCAGTTAGGACAAAAATCATTGAAAACGTATACCATTCTCCTGTCGTGAAGCGCCATTAAACGACGTCCAGTTAGTATGCCCGCTCTAGACAGTTTAGATCCCTTGATCTTATAACGTCCAGCACAGTCCAAAGCTGTTTAGTCACATTGCAGGTCACTTTGCTAACCCACTTTCTTGCAGTTTTGGTGAAAGCTAGCCTTAGCCTATGTTGTGGTTAGAGTGGTACTATCTCTCGCTAGCTCAAGGGGGATTCTGAAGCGATGTTTCATAGTTGATTTTTTTATTTAATTGCTTTGTTTAGTTTAGAAGTTTGTGTTTTTTAATTGTTTTTTTGTTTTTTTTTTGTTCTTTGTTTCGCCTTCTTTCGTAAAGTACGCCTTATTTCTGGATGATCGTCGAAGATTTTACAAGAAAGCCAACTTTTTGGGCTGCTACAATAAAGCCACCGGTGGTGCTAAGGATTTTACATTACTGGAATGTGTTGTGGAAGAAAGGAAGAAAATTACAAAAGCAATTATGGAGGAAATACAAACAAGATATGGTGGCTAGCGTGAATTTGTGTGCTGAAATGTATACATACCTACATATGTACATATAAATATAAATATTTTGTAATGAAACTTATTGTTTTGTATTATTTAGTATTTGTATAGTCATTGTCGGGTCTAATAAATACTTAAAGCTTTCCAGGAAACCTTTCTCCTGCCACATGGAATCGCCTCGTGCTTAACTGCGTAGACAGGCGTCTTCACATAACCTCAAAAAAAGAAGTTGAGCGGTCACACGATAGTCCCACGATGCGAGATAATGCGTTCACCAAAAGCTTCCTTCAATAAATTGATTCCTCCGTTGGATGTGTGGCATGTAGCGCCGTCTAGTGTGAATCAGAGGTAATCCATTCTCCAATTCTGCTACGAAAAAGTCGTTAATCATGGTACCACAACTTTCCTCATTGACTGTAATAATTCTGCTCATAGAGCACACCAAACACTGACTTCTTGAGGATTTAACGACGTTTCTACAATGGCTTGTTTATTAATGTTCCCATTCAACCATCGCTTCAATTCTTGCATGTGTTGGATTTTGTAGGCCCGCAAACTAAGATACTTGCGAAAAATCTTTCATAAAGTGGATGGACAAAGCTCCAATTGTTACGCGCGATGACGAATGTACTCTTTCGGGTCTTCTTGGATAATCTGCTTTACAGCAGCAATAGCGTCTTCGGCGTCACTGAGGATTACCTACTTAATTCTGCAGCTTTAATTATTATCTCTTGCCTTATGTCGATGAAGTCGCTCTGCCTAAAACTTGGTGTGGGGGCTACAGTTCAGTGCGCCTAAATAGAGATTAGAGGTTCATATAAACTGTGAAACAATGTCAAGCCGGATATTTGCTATAAAAATTAGCGACAGACCTACCGCAGAGAGGGAGCTTTCATAGAAAGATAATACATATTTATGTTATAATCAAGCAGCCATTAAGGCCTTTCTATTACAGTCCAAGCCCAAGCCGTGGTTGTGCTAAGGTTGGTTGAGAAAATAGGCTTGCACATAGAAGGAAGTGAAGAACGCACAATAACTATTATTATCTCGCCAGGCGAACGGACTATGCATAGGGTTACAGTACCGAGAAGATCATGGAAAAAATATGAAGCGAACCTTACAAAGTTTTTTTCAGCGAAAACTGAGCCGATTCTCAGGTTTGCTTTAAATCTAGGTCCGGTAGAGGAAAACAATTGCAAGGAATGTAGGGAATATGTGGACCTAAGCTACTGTTTCAAAACTATAGACTCAATAAAGAGTTCAGCAGTACAGCTTTGATCGTGATGTATCTAGTATCTGTGATGTATTTAGTGTCGCTATGGACTTGGCATCTTCTAAGAATGTTTCAAACCTCTGCAAAACCTCGTTTGTTTGGCTTATCGTCTCATTTACGATTTTAAGTATTCTTAACTCGCAATGATTGTCTCAGACTGTGGGATCCCCTCTTCTTGAGTCTCAGTTGTATTGAAATAAGTATTTTCGAATCTAAAAAACAATTATATAATATGAATGGTGACCTGCAACCGCTGAAGCAATACCAATCAATTTACAAATTGATTCGGTCTGTTCTCAAAAGATTGCTCCACCTGCCAGTTGTGGCCGATCTTGGAAGCGTGTGCCTATTTCATTGGAAATTTTTCACATCTGTCTACAATAATTAGTGTGCAGTAGCGTCTGTTTCAGATGAATCTGACCAACCAAGGGGAATTGCATAGAGTGGCTTCGACGCTTCAAAAGTGGTGATTTTAGAGTCGAAGACAAAGAGCGTCCTGGTTAGCCCAGAAAGTTTAAAGATGAGAATTTGGAGGTTTTGCTGGATTAAGATTCGTGCCAAACGCAAATTGAACTCGCAGAGTGTTTTTCTATCAAAACGATTTAGGTTTATTCGGACGACTTCGAACAAAAGTTAATATATTTATAATACTACTTTATGTATATGAAAGGTAAAGAAATGACATTCGCACAGGACAATAAGTGGTAATATTTGTAGAAAGTCGATTTTTCACTGTGGAACTGCTTCTTAAAAGACTTAGCGCCGGATCGTGACCTGGAGATGAAAAATGCATACACGTATACTACGATAATCCAAGAAGGAAAATTACTATGGCAAACTTGGTGAAACCGTTTCATCATTCCTGCATCGACGTCAAAGAAGAACATCCACGCTTCAAAGTTCATGCCTTGCATATGAAGTGATCAGACGGGTTTGGTGTACTCTAAGCTGCTAAAACCAGACGAAGCCATTGATGCGAAACGTTATCGACTATAACTGATGTTAATGAGCCATAAAGGCATAACAAGGTGAATTTTCAACACTGATAACGCTTGACTTCACATGGCTATAACGATCAAAAGTTATCAGGAAGTGCTAAAATGGCAGGTCTTACCCCAGGCGTCGTAATCTGCAGACCTTGTCTCTTATAACTATTGACCTTTTCGACGATTTAGGGGAGAATTAGCAGAGACATGTTATTATTGATCAAATTTGCCAAAATTACCAAGAACTTTTGGTAATATTTTTATGACAAAGTAGACACATTACGACCACAGTGCAATATAAATTTTTTTATTTTTTATTTTTTTTTGTTATAAGTATTTTAGTGAGCGAAAGGCCTGGTTTGTTTGTATGAATTGAATATTTTTTTGTTATACGAGTACAACAAAGAAAAATTGTAAAAGTGACAGCTGTTTCGGAGATCACCACATACCACATCTCCTCATCAGACTTCTTATGGCAACGGATCCTGACTTAACACACTATTTTTTTTATATTTTCAAATAAAACTTCTGTTCATACATATATAAATTTACATTTAATTAATGTATATACTCATATATTTTAAATTTATATACTGTAAATACAATAAAAATTTTAAATATCAAAATTAAAATTAATTAATAATAAGATACATATATACATACATTATATATAGATATTTTTGTTGTGTATATTCAGCAAAAATTGTTTAGTTGATTTTACCAAAGCATCTCCTACTCGGTATTTATTATGCGGCACTCACGAGAAAGTCTTTCAAATTCTTGCTGGAACTGAATTTTCGAATTTCGACACAGATATTGTATTTAAACATAGTCGCTACGCGTGGGCGTCGAGTGATTCCGTTTCATTGAACTGGAACTGTAGCTGTGATGCTAGGGTCGCATACAAATCATATACTCCTCAGTACTGCCAAGAGATATATACAAGAAATGAGAAATAAGAATGAATATTGCAACATATTCCAGCTTAGTAAGGATGTCTGAGTTGGTAAGGATTTATATACATATGTATACGATAAATAAGAAAAAATCAGATTTAAAAATAAAAAATAGATGAAAATTAAATAATAATATTCCTTACAGGTTGGTTGAAAGGGGGAGGTTGAGGACCGCAAGCGGCAATAATTTAGTGGCGCGTCCCACGAGTAGTAAGAACTTAAGTGATCCTCTATGGTTTACTGTTTTGAACAATATTAGAAGGTGTCGAAGGGTTTGAGGTAATCGTTGATGGTGACAGCCTCGCTACCGGCGTCAGCGCGAGCTAGTTGGTCCGCCTTTTAATTGCCTTCTACAACCGTGTGACCTGGGACCCAAGTGATATTCACTGTATTTTCCCGCTATATTTTATTGATTGACTTCTTTGCATAATCTAACGCATTTGCAGTTTGTACTTACTAGTAGTAGTGGTGGTATAAAAGGGTAGTAATGTGAAATTCGACGGCTGTTCTAGGGAAGTGATGACTTTCCACCTCCCACTACCAATCCCCTGATTTCCCTTCACATAGTGATACTGTATATCTCACTTGTGATTCACGGATTAAGTACGGTGAGCTGACCATATTTTGGCTTGAGCCCTTCCGTCCACGGATTCTCTGTTGGCCTTCTGTTACTTGAGTATGAAGGTGTCACTCTGCAGAAATGACTTTCTGGCTATTGTCATCACTGTCTTCGTCCTGTTAAAACCCTAGCAGGCCTCGTAATACGTTCCGATCCCGTCATCTTTGAGTTAATGGTTTAGGTACAGTCAAGAAAACTTCTGTTGTGTGCACTGGATCTGGCTCTAAGCTGCTTACTTCATAGGGGTAGGTGACCTCCCTGGTTTCCCATGACTTCATACACGTAGATAATCATGAGATCCCATAGTGACTACACATTTCGAGCAAGCATAGCGACCACGATAGAGCGAACTCAAGTTTCGTCTCCAGCAGAAATTCGACACAATACACCATTCGTCTCTTCATTACAGAGTTAAAAAAATGCATGTGAACATTTTATGCGCTGTTGGTTTTGCGGAGGCGCCCGAACTCTCGGCATCCTTCTTGCGCTGACCAAATCATGCCAAGATGATGGTGAAGGAGTTGCGAGTTTTGTTCCTTCTTTAGTCAAACTGTGCCACTTATACATCAAGGGTTTTCCCGGACAAGAGTTGCGTAGTGACTTGCGGAAAGTCGGGGTTCGAGTCCTACTTCGGCCAACATCTGAAATAATAGAAAATTAATTTTTGCAATCTTGTCCCTCCCTTAGCAAGAAATGACAAGCCATCCGAGTGTATTTCTGGCATGGAATAAAAAGCTCCTCATAAAAATCCATCGGCCGTTTGGAGGAGCTTAGAATAAACTAAAGGTCCCTCCATTTGTTGGAAAAACATCATGACGCAAAACCACAATTGGAAGGAGGAGTTCGGCCGCGAATATAAAAACTCCAACTCCATAGTTTCAAGAACTCGGAAATTTTTTCGTAATCCTCTAGGTACAAATTTATTTTTAGGAAGATCGAAAACCGTTATCTAGGTGTGTTAGTTGAAATTTCCCGGTTTTTTCGATAAAGAAAACACTTAATTTTCAGAGGAATCTCAAAATTTTTTTATTCAAAATATTGACCATTGGTTTCTACACATTTCTCCCATCTCTCAGGCAAATTATGGATACCATTCCAAAAAAACTCTTTCTCTTTCGAGGCAAACCATTCGACGAGCCATTTTTCGACTTCTTCAAAATTAGCGAAACACTGCTCTGCAAGGGAGTGTCCCATCGATTCCAAAAATTGATATTCGGACGGTGCGAGGTCTGGAGAGTACGGCGGGTGTGATAATATTTCCCAATTAAGTGTTTCTAATGTGTCTTTCACCAGTTTAGCGGTGTGAGACGGCGCGTTGTCATGTTGCAAGATAACTTTGCCATCTCTTTGGGCCCATTCCGACCGTTTTTCCATCAACGCATGATTCAAATTGATCATTTGTTCTTGGTAGCGATCCGTGTTCACCGTTTCACCGGGTTTTAACAACTCGTAGTACACCACACCACACTGGTCCCACCAAACATAGAGCATTGTCTTACGGCCAAAGCGATTTGGCCTTGCAGTCGATGGGCCAGCTTCACCAGGGGAAAGCCATGATTTTTTCGCTTCGGGTTCTCAATATAAATCCATTTTTCGTCCCCCGTGACAATTCGGTTTTTCGATTTTCCATTTGTCTATCGTTCAGCTGGTGTGGCACTCATTTTCCATACTTCTGGATCTTTCCCATGGCTTTTAAACGTTGCGATTGGGTTGGATCAACATGCAATTCCTCGTCTTCGAACTTTTTCGCTGCACCAGGATGTTCATTGTCTGTCAAATCGAAATCTCTACTTTTAAATTGACGAAACCATGTCTCACATGTTCTAATCACTGGTGCATGTTCACCATAAGTTTCTATTAGCAACCGGTGAGCTTCAGCTGCTTTTTTCTTTTGATGAAATAAGAAAAGCAACGAATGCCGCAAATGCGATTTACTTGGAACGAAACTCCACATATTCACTGAGGTAAACAAATATGACGCTATTATTTTGGCGGAATGTGACTTGCGTATTTTTGTAGGTTAATGTCAATAGAAAAAAACTACATACATGCCAAATCATAGAAATTTATACATATTGCTAGCGACATCTACTAGTAAAACCGCCAAACTTCAACAAACACACCGTACATCTTTTTTTGAGTGGCAGCACCATGGATATAAAATGATATTATGAAAAATTAATTTTCAGAAATAATTTATTGTCAAACTTCAAACATCTTCCATCATAATAATTTATATTTTTACTTTTTTGTTATACGCAAATATTTTTTTTAATTTTTTTTTAGCAAATGATATTTATTTATCTTTTACTATTGGCCGCTCAGGTAAGGATCTCAGTGTTTATTGCATTTTTCTTCAATCATTTACAAACCATCGTTTCCTTCAAGTGCTTTGCGGTAACGGATATTGTATCGGTTCAATTTGAAACATGTGATTTTGATCTCGTCGATATTGATGGTAAAGAGTGGCGCAAGCTTCCCGCTGCACTTTTGCCGACAGTTTGTAAGCATATGCAATACAACACGCACTTGCGGCAAAAGCATACGGAAGAAGCTGAACAGTTCGGAAAGTTCACGAGGGCACTGGAAATGTACGAGTCGAAGAAATCCGGTAGACCATTTTGCTACAATAATGACGTAAGTGAAGGCGCGCAAATACTTTACACGCATGCATATATATTTATAAGTATTATTTTTTTGTTTTGTTTAAAATAATTAAATTTAAGAAAATTAATTATATTAATATTTACATTTTACGTTGTTTTATATGCAAATTCTACACTCCCAAAGTATGCTATATACTATGAAGACCGACGTAAATTTATCGAAAGAGTCAATTTTCGAAATTGTTATATGAAATTTTCCACCTATGATACATTTCTGGAATGTTTAGTGAGTGCACGGAAGAAGCTTACGGATATAATATCAGCGGAAACACAAAATTATTAAATTATTGCAATTAAATGTATATGTATGTATAGTCAATGTAATCAGTTTTTATATAAATAAATCACATTTTTATTAATACAGGTACAGGGTCCGCCACGTAACATTTTTTTTTTAAAAACAGTGCGCACAAGATCGATCGTAACGTTGGCTGTGTGGCACGGAGCGCCGTCTTGCTGGAACCAAATGTTGTCCAAGTCCTCCTCTTCGATTTTCGGGAAGAACCAATCCGTTAACATGGCGCGGTAGCGTTCGCCATTGACCGTAACGGCGGCTCCTGCCGCATTTTCGAAGAAAAATGGGCCAATGATGCCGCCAGCCCAAAATCCGCACCAAACAGTAACTCTCTGAGGATGCATTGGCTTCTCTTCGATCACGTCCGGGTTTTCCGTCCCCCAAATACGACAATTTTGTTTATTGACGTAGCCGCCAAGATGGAAATGAGCATCGTCGGAAAAGATGATTTTTTGGTAAAATTCCGGGTCTTCGGCCAAGCGCTAATCTGCCCATTCGGCAAAGGCAAACCGCATCGGACCGTTCCGGTTATTTCGATGTCAAAGATACACCACGCGTCGGGAGGCCCGTCGTCGAAAATTGCAATAAAATCATGGAAATAGTGGAAACAGACCGTCACGTGAGCTGAGGAACTAAGGATAAGCCATAAAACCGTTTGGAACCATTTGCATAAAAAAAAACCGAACGAACTTTTTACTTTACCTAATATGTATACCATATATAAATATGTGTGTATTCATCGTTTTATTTCCACACGAACCCTCCGGATGTTTCTGGTCAACCAAAATTTTTAATAACTAAAATAATATTCAAAAAACTCCCACTCCCTAAAGCCCGATGGAGGGTTCAATGGCATTTGGCATTTATTTTTTGAAGATTATCTCTTTCAAATGTCTGTCGTGGCTACGCCTCAGATGGTAAATCCGTTGAGTCCAATTTTCGATGACTCGTTCGAGCATTTCGACTGGTAACTGGCGAATGACATGCGTGCTGTTTTGTTCTAAAGCCTGAATCGAACCGGAATTGTCTGCATAGACTTAAACTTTAAATATCCCTACTGGAAAAAGTCTAACGCTGTGATATCACACGATCTTCGTCCCAAATGCGGCAATTTTGCTTATTTACATACCCATTGAGCCAGAAATGGGCCACATCGCTGAACAAAATTTTGGCTCGAAAACGTCGCTTGGGAAGAGCGGGTGGCTTCAGTTCTTGCACAAGCTGTATTTTGTACGCTTTCTAATTAAGATTTCAACGAAAAATGGGCCTAGTCATTTCATGCGGCAGTCCGAGTAGCTGCGAAAGTCGCCGAATCGTTTCTCTACGGTCATCGTGTACCCTTTCAGCTACGGCCGCTATATTTTCTTGCTGGACGTAGTTTATTCGGTTGATTATTATCGAATAATGAGGGCTAGGTCTGAAGATGGGTCGGCTCAGTAGGCCGATTAGTTGACCATTCTTTACAGAACGTGAAATTTCGTAATAAAGTTGAACGATTAGTAAACTTTGTTCAGGCGTAAGTCTATCCATGATGAAAAGCCAAATAATACTGAACAAAAATAATATGAGAGCTTGACACGTTCATCCATGATCTGTCAGAAAAAGGCTGTTGGAAAAAGTACCTCGTCATGGATCACCCGATATTTTATTTTGTTTTAATTTATTTTTTTTTTTTTTTGCTTTCATTTTGTTGTATTTATTTATTTTCTTATATTATTTTATTTACTTTTTTATGCTTTTTATATTGTTTTATTTAATTTTATTTTTTTTTTTGGTTTCATATGATTTATTTTATTTTATTGTGTTGTATGTATTATATTTAATTTAATTTTCTTAATTTTTTATCATTGTTTGATTTCATTTATTTATTTAATTTAATTTAATTTCTTTTAGTTTTATTTTGTTTTAGTTTATTGACCGAAAGTAGTAAGAAACTACATAATTTAATTCAGCTTAATTAAATTTACTGTTATTTTCGTTTTATTTATTTTACTTTATATTATTTTATTTTCTTTGTTTTATTATATTATTTTATTGGATGAGTTTATAAGTTCGTGCCCGATTCCGCTGGATGCCGTACGAATCGTTTGAGAGTGGCGCTCGTGAAAGAAATATATACATATTATATATCGTTGGAAAGGTGACAGTCCGAACTATAAATCAAGCATAAAATAACTTCATTTTGATTTGAGTTGCTTAGTGAAAAGACGCATGGAAGATGAACAACGAAAAAGATCATATGCGTCATATTATGTTATAGGAATTCCGCAAAGGAAAAACAGTGGGCGCTGCAACTAAAGATATTCGCGAAGTTTATTTGGACCGTGCTCCAGCACTCCGCACAGTAAAGAAATGGTTCGCGAAATTTCGTTCTGGAGATTTTAACCTCGAAGATCAACCTAGCAGTGGACGGCCTTCTGAGCTTGATGACGATGTTCTAAGGACTTTAGTTGCGAATAACTCACGTATTTCGACGGAAGAGGTTGCCAGTGAATTGAACGTCAACAAATCAACTGCGTTTCGTCGTTGAAAAAAGGTTGGGTACACTTTGAAGCTCGATACATGGGTGCCACATCAATTGAGTGAACAAAGTGGACCGTATGTCAACAGCAATTTCTTTGCTTCGACGGATCAAAAACGAACCACTTTTGGATCGGCTCGTGACTGGTGATGAAAAATGGGTCCTGTACAACAATGTTCAACGCCAAAGAACATGGAAACAGGCACACGAAGGGGCGGAACCGATGTCGAAAGGTGGATTGCATCCGATGAAGGTACTGCTGTGCATTTGGTGGGATAACCGAGGAGTGATCTATTTTGAGCTCTTGCCAGCTGGAGAAACGATCACTGCCAACAAGTATTGTCAGCAATTGGTCGAATTGAAGAAAGCAGTTGATGAAAAACGTCCGATTTTGGCCAATCGCAAAGGAGTTCTTTTCCATCATGACAACGCCAGGCCACTGAAGGAGATGAATTGGGAAATCATGCCGCATCCCCCATATTCACCCGACATTGCACCTTCTGATTATCATTTGTTTCGATCGCTGCAGAACAATTTGAATGGAAAAAAATTTAAAAATGTGGAAGACGTTAAAAACCACCTTGACACCTTTTTCAACGAGAAACCGCGCGATTTCTATGAATCAGGCATCCGTAAATTGGTTGAACGTTAGGAGTGGATTGCCGAACATGATGGTGAATACATAATTGATTAATAAAAGCGCTTTCTTCAAAAAATTTCAATTTTAGTTTGCACTTGAAATCGGGCACGAACTTATGCACTCATCCAATATATAAAATTGTTTTATTTAAATTATTATTTGAATTTAATTTTATTATATTTAATATAATTTAAGTTAATTTTTAATTTGTTTACTTCTAATATAAATAGTTAATTAATTAAATTTTTCATATCGTATTAATTTCACTTGATTTGATTTAATTAAATTTAAAATTCTTGGGAGCCTTTGATCGCAATTTAAATAATTAACAAATTTTTACAAACACTTAAGGCAAACATATATTTACAAATAAAACTATTAACTTATAAATAAATACATAGTTATGTTACATTATGTACAAATATACAATAATACATCGATTATAATCAAAGAATATCAATAAATAAAATTAATATTAAAAGAATCTCAGTAAATAATAATGGTATGCACGCAGTTATTTTGATTGCCAATGTCACATAGCAGGTATAACATAACCGTTACAACACGGATATGTTAAGAGACAAACAAAAGTCATTTCAACAGTTTTCTCCGAAATTGTTCAGGGATTATTAAACGATTTTTTTCTTCATAAATAGTCTATTTCTCACTTCTAAAGCAATTCTTTTCACTGGTGGCTGGAGATTATTCATGACTGAATCCATTTGGTACGGGACTAGAGGAGGTAAGTCTATATTTTAAAATAAAAAAATAAAATAAATTAAAATATAATATAAATAAATAAACAAAAATATATATAAAAGCATATATAAAATAAAATTTTATAATTTTTTTTAGCTTCATTCTTTTCAACTGCACTTAGCCACTAGGCGCTTCTCCTAACAACTTACCGTAGACTTTCCGTTCTTGAACGATGTGAGTAATCCTTCGATAGCCGTTGTCTGTAAGATATTACTTTTATTTGTATGGAATTTCATAAGCATTACCAAGCATACATACCTCCGATTGCGATTTCGTAAATTACGATTATCCCTCCATCGCATAAATCGGTGTCGCAAAGCTTGGCGCACTTCCGAATTCAGAAAGCAGAAGAACAGGGATACGAAGAAACCCTAATTGTAGTTTTAATTTAGAAAAAAAAAAAATTTTTAATGCAATTACATATGTACATATGTATGTATGTATGTAGCATAATAAATTTACATACCTGTGTACTTATGAGGAAGATACGAAGATTTTCAAATACATATTGTGTTATCCCTTCACCGCCGGGCACGAAAAAGATAATAAGATATGTCACACCAAATAACGGTATGAGCACAAGTAAAGCTTTGGCCGCCTTACGATATTGGCGTGTCTCCAACGTATTGGCTGAGCGTAATTTGGTGATGAGTACCTGGGGAGGAGGAGGAAACAAATATTTAAAAAAATTAATTAAATAAATGCGATGCAAATTTTACTAATTTATTGTTCATAATTTTGAAAACATTAAATATTCTTAAAATTATTATTATTTTTTTTTTAAACATATTCACTCACCCACATAATGCGTATGAGAAATATTAAATTGAGTATTAATACTAGACAGATGGGTCCTTGGAATATCCAATCAATGTGAGATTCCCTAATCCACGAACACTGAATGAGAAACTTTAAGAAGAAGAAGAAATAATAATAATAAATAAACTTTTTTAACTAGAATTACAAATGATAAGACTTTATAATGAGAAGGCGCAATCAAACTTTGCAGGATTACAGAAGACTAGTCGTTGGGTCTGTACACCAGATGTGTCCTTAATTTATCATCCATCACGTAGAAACCATCTCCAATGAAACATTTCAACAGGTCTCGGGTGAGAGATCCCTTAATTGAGGAAAGGCCAACCTGGTTGAGCAGCTTGGCATTACCGCACAAGAAGTGCAATGCACGGGACAAGAGCGGTTCTTTGGCGTTTTGCTCTTTTTCCAACAAATGGAGGGACCTACGGTTTATTCTAAGCCATCTCCGAACGCCCGCTGGATTGTTATGAGTTGAATTTTATTTAATATCAAAACTAAACTCAGAAGGCTTGACATTACCTGCCGAGGGACGAGGGCAATTTGAAAAATTAATTTTCCATACCCGTAATATAATGTCAACCCTCGTATTTTTATTAATTAATTTAAAAATCACACAAATTTTTTTAAAGTAATCCTTTCAACTATTTTCTTATGTACATATTTATATATGGTACGCATAAGTATGTAAGTACCTCTGAGGTACTCTTACAAACTCGTATGCAATGCAATTAACATCTGTCAAGAAGTTATGCAAATACAAACAATTTACTTCCATATGGCTCTATATTTATGTAGAAATAAATAATTTTATCGAGCATACAAACATACATACCTATATACAAAATTGTATATAAATAAGTGTCGTGTTTGTGGTATTGACGTAAGAAAATGTAGTGATGAATTCGCCACGTGTTTATTCTCTTCATAAATATACAAATGTACATATGTAATACGATATTTGTATACAAAAAAAAAAAATAAATAATAAAAACAAAAATGAATAAGCGCTGTTCAATGTGTAATTAGTTAACGTTTATTTATTTACAAAACGTTGGTTTGCCGATTACACATTACAGCATTCAAGTAAAACCACACAAGGTGTTAAATATATGTATATACACGTACATACATATGAATATATTTACTTAATACTTACACCATTAAAATGTTCCTTTTCCAATGAGGTGGCGAAGATTTTCGCTATTGACCAAACAAATATTACAACAGCGGGGCATCCTGTAAATAATGAGTATAACATATCTAAGTATGTATATATGTAATATTAACAATTTAATCGTAATTACAAATACGTATGCATTATTTGTGCGGTAGTAAATTGAAATTAATATGTAGATTAAATTATTAAAAAAATAATAAATAAAATAAATAAAAAATAAAAAAATGTATGTACATATATACAGGCGACTCTCGTTAGTTCGAAACTCAAGAGACTCTTAAAAAATTACGAGTTATCGAGTGTTTGAAGAAGATAATGCCAGTATGCCTCTTTCATAGAAACCCTTGCCCTTATTGGAAAAAATTGAGAAAATCTATTTTCACAGGCTACTTTTTAGACCAGCCAAATCATTCACCACAGACAGTAACAAATAATAATCACTTGGTTTGATGCTGTGTTTATAAATTGATTTTCGGGGATTATTGCATGAGTGAGAGTCATTGGCCGGATAAAACCCCGGGTTGTTTCGGTATAAAAACCCGACTGTCGCAAGAATTTGAATATTGAATTTCAGTCGCCTCTTACGACATGCATGCCGACCCGTGGAGAAATTCTTGAGCCCCAACCTCGCAGGGGCTGCGAGTTATTATCGATGTGTGCGGTTTGGTGTTGTCCTGATTAAACACAGTATTCCTTCTGTTGGCCGGAGTTGGGCGCTTGTGGGTGATTGCTACCTTCAGGCGCTTCAATTATTTACAGTACAGGTCAAGAGTTTGGTCGTCAACGGGTTTCTCATAGTAGCTGATTCCTTGCCAATCCCAACAAGCACACAACAAAACCTTGCTGGCCATCAGTCGGTGATTGGAGACTGTTTCTGGCGGCTCACTGACCTTTGACCATGATCATTTTGGTTTGAAGTCGCTAAAAGTTTTCATCTTCAGTCACCATCTGCTTCTGAGATTGGTCGATTTCGTTGCGATTCAATAACGATTCGCAGGTGGAAATTCGGTCCATGAGGCTTTCTCTCGTTAACTCATGTAGCACTCATCCATACATCGAGCTTCTTTGTGTATTTAGCGTTTTTCAAGTGGTTCCAAACTGTTTTTTGTGTAATGTTTAGCTCTTGGGTAATCGAAACAGTGCTCACATGGTGAACAGTCTCGAAGATTTCCATTATTTTATCGACATTTTCTACAATTGGCCTTCCACACCGTGGATCATCTTTGACATCAAAATTACCGGCACCAAATCGACGAAACCAGAATTATGACGCTTTTGTTATTTATACAATCCAGTCCAGTTAACCCCGTTCTGGGTTTCCAAATTATGAGAAATCTTTGAGAAAAAAGGGCAAAGGGTATTGTTGCCGGCTTTTCACTCTCTTTTTGATTTTAGCAGCTACAGCATCCACATTTTATTTTAATTTATTTCACTTTTCAATTTATTTTTAATAAATTTCTATTGAATTTATCTAAATATAAAATATCCCGAATGCTCGATTTTGAGAATTTGGCAAACAAAGCGTAGACTGTTTTTTATTGCAGTTTTCTGAAGGATGAGCACTTCCCCCGATACCCGTTGCCGGAATCCAAAAGTAGATTCTACCCTTATATACTCCCCGAAAACGGACAGTTACAGTATGGGAACCATAACCACTATTCACATTTGCAGCTGCCTGATTTGCGTTTTAGCCTTTACAGAAGAAAAGTTGTAGCGTATTTTTCAACTAACGAGAGTCGACTATTTATCGATTTATCGATTATTTTTTTTACTTCGATACACAACTTACCCCAACCGATGCATGCATATATTATAAAACGAATTTTATCACTGGAAAATGTTTGCACTACCAGAGTGTAGAGATAGAGACCTGTGGGAGAATAATTTTTTTTTTTAATAATAAATTCATTTTTTGGAATAATTACATTAAAATTTATTTTGAATTTAAACTAATGTAGTATGTACCTTCCACAAGCATCCAGAAAAAGTTTGTTAAATTGAAATAGTGAGACATCATGACCAAAGTAATGCAGCCAGCTTCACTGGGATGCTCAGTCATCTGGTGTTGTCGAGCACGTGTATAAATGAAAGAAGAAAATCATAAATTAAATTAACTTTTAATTACCATCTGCTGTCACTGTTAATGGCAAAACACCACAATTAGTCATGAGAAGAAGCAATAAAAAAAAAAATGATTAAAAAAATTTAATTCCAAATATTTTATGTTTAATTCTTCCAAAAGCCATAATCTTACCACATGCAGCCAGAAGGTTAGTATCCATAATAGGCCAGCGAGTATATATGTAAGAAATAAATTCGCATGTATAGTGTTGCGTAGGCATTTCAAGTCTCTGAGCGTAAAAGAAAAAGTTGAAAAAGAAATTTAAAAAAATTCACAAATATGTTTAGTAAAATTGATTATTTACTTAATAAATCTATAAAATTTAATTTACTGCCTACGGGCGGATTTTGTTTACTTTGACTTGAAAGGTGTTCGTATGTATGGTTGTAGGAAGGGACGAGAACTGACTTTTGACTTGATTTATTTTTTTTTAATTTTATAACAAAAATATGTATATATGTACAAGTATATTAAATATAAATTTCTCAAGTTTAAAAAGTGCTTGACAGTTTTTCATAATAGATATACAATTTAAGGTCATACCAGCCTTGCTTTGAATAAAAAACGGTCATACTAACATATTAAGAAAGTTTCGTCTATCAGATAGGACAGACTTTTACTGTCTTCAGGTAGTTATTCCTGCTAGAAACTAATCGGAGAGGAGTTCTCAGACGCAATTGGTGAAAACTGAAAACAAGTTAGGTAGTGGATTCTACTCAGAGGAACTTGGAATCTGCAAATCTGCCGGATTACTGTAGTGTTTTTCAAGCGGAACTGGTGGCCATACAGGAGGCTAACAACTACTTAGGTTAAATGACGCTCTTGGTGAACTATATAGGTATATGTATTTTTTTCGTTAGCCAGGTAGCATTAAGTTCTCTGGAATCTATCACAATAAAATCAAAGACGCTTGAGAACTAACGCAGATCACTAAGAAGTTCTCTTTGAACCAGAACACAATAGTTTATCAGATAACGAAATGGTGAACGAGCTTGCAAGGAAAGGCACTTCCCTTCCATTTCTACCATCATCGCAGAGTTTGGGTATGCCGCTCTCCCCTTATAGGCTTTTTATAGGAGAGTCAAGATGAAATAGTCTCAATGAATGCAATGTGACAAGAATAATAAGGCCGACTTCAATCAAGAAAAGGTTGAGAGAGAGCTTATGTCGCTAAAAAGAAAAGAGTTGTCCATAATGATGGGCTTTCTAACGAGGGATCATATTTAAATGCCATCCAATGACTTTTGGAAGAAACTGAGACCTTAACGCCCTTCCTTTGTGAATGCCATAAGTGTTAAGGGGTGGCAACCTTTGGAGACTTAAACGGAATAGCTCGATTGCTCTGTTTTGCTAACTCCACACATTGGTTTGACTAGCGGATGGGGCTAAATGACACCCTTAGTGATATCAAAATAGGCACATTTTGTGACCATAACCTATCCTAAGGTCATACAAAGTTGCCAAATTAAATCGTAAAAAATAATTTCGGTTACGTATACGCAGTGTTGTGCTTGTAATAACGAAAAATCACTTTCAGCTTTTTCTTATCGATTTAAAAAAAAAATTTAATAGCTTTTTAAATGCCAATATAGTATTTCTATTACATAATACAAAATAAAATTAAACTAAATTGATCGAAAAATCAATATTGATAATTTTTGTAGTGCTTTCAACTTGCTATTATATAAGAATACGTTTTTATTATCTTTCATTTCTATATAAACAAACTGTGGACAAGAAATTGAAAACACAAGAAAATTTGTTTGTATGATATATGTATGTGTGTAAAATATTTTTAGCAAAAATTTAAATTTAAATTTTTTTATGCTATAAAATATAAATAGAAAGTAATTAGGAATGTGATACTTTTTCGATTGTATACGAGGTGTGTTCAAGAAGTATAAAGAGTTTTAATTTTTTAACAAAATATATAAATTTTTACTATAAGTTTTTAGTGATTTAAAGGCCTCGTTTGTTTTGTAGTTGTTGTAAAACCTATTCAACCGCGCTTAGGAGCAGGCGAGATTAGTCTAAGTCATCGAGATCATCTAACCTGAGGTATAGAAAATGAGTTGTTTTTGGTGAGCTCGGCTCAAAGGGAAAGGGGGTTAGATGTGTGGGTTTAAGGAGCATGCAAAGAGATGGTTAATGCCGTGCGGGGTCCATTGCATACAGGACATACGTTGGTTATGTAGGTGTCAAGTCTGGATAAGTAGGAATTTAGTCGACTACAATATATATGTCTTAATTGTGCCAGTTACCCTTTCGGTGATCTAACCTCAATTTCTGGGATAGTCTTAAGCTCTATTTTTTTTTGGTTTTTAATGTCAACTTCAGCTGTAAAACGACGGCTAATTTTTGGAAGTATAAAAAAGTCACACGTAGCCATGTCTGGCGAATATCATGGCTGGTCCGTGATTGGATTTAGTATTGCTTTTGGCCTGAAATTCAAGATTCAGCGTTAGTTCATAACAATTTCTTTCACTTCAAATCAACTCTATTCGTCATTCTAACTGGATCGGCTTAAATTTTGACTGAACTATCTCTCCTCCTTCTGGTACTTACGCACTTCGGACTACTACATGAAAGGTATAAAAATGTTTGACATTCGCATACCTCAAGCCCAAGAAATGTAAAAATTATCGTCGTTTTTTAAACACATATTTATACATATATACCTATATTTATTTATACTTAATTACTTTTTTCAAGTATTTTTTATTTACTTTTTATTTTGTTATTTTTTTTTTCTTTTTACTCACTTGAAAAAATAGAAAACGATCAGTGCCAAAATGAGCGACGTCAAGCTGACGAAATAACCAATGAAATATATGTAGGATGATAATTCGATTGTTGGCGAGACATCAGCCAGCTGTGGTGGTAGCATAGTTGCCGGTTGACATCGCATATACTCTGTGTAATTGGCCCAAGTACCATCCGCAAAACATTGACGGGTTACGTTCTCTATGCGATAATGAGAATGAGTAAATATTAGATTTTTTTCCAATATTTTATATACTAATAGATAATTCTAGAAATAAAGAGTGAGCTTGTGTAGAGAACTATGTAGTAATATGTGCCTAAAATCAATGAAATTATTTAAAGAAAAAATTATAAAAATATTCAATTGATTATATATGAAATTTGGAATAGTTTTTAAATTTTTTTAATTTTTTTATTAAAAGTATAATACATGAAACTGCGATTCATCAATTAGATAAATATTCTGATTAATTTCGTAGTGATTTCATTTTAATTAATTTGCAATTAATTTTACTCATTTTTAATGATCGTATTATTTATTTTTACTCATACATAAATATGTATATGCATAAATTTAACACTAGAAAAATTAGAAAGTAAATATCAAATTTTTCCATTTAATTTTCTTATAGGTCCATCAGTTAATTTTTATAAATAAAAAGTTTTGTTTCAAAATAAAAGCGAACATTTGAGCGCATTTTGTGAGATTTTAATTATTGTATTTTTCGATATTTATCCATCTCTCGTTTATCAGTTTCTCCTTCAGTAAACTTTAAACTAGTTACCTTTGGTATTGTATTGGATGCCTTTGAATTCCGAAAAGCATGGCTGTGTCGCCGTTGTATTTGCCGGCGTTTCCGGCCAACATAGTACAGCGTCAAAGGAGGGCGGGCAGCTTAAGGTGGGCGCTAATGATTTGAGAATCTAATTGACAAAGAAAATAATAAATATATTATAAAATAAATATATATGCTTAAGTATAATACTAAAAAAAATTCATTTGGTAAATGTTATTTATGTATGAATTTTTTTATATAAAAACAGAATTATTAAAATTTAATACCAAAATTATGGCTGATTTTTGCCACTTCTAATTTTAAGGCTATTTTGATATTATAAATAAAACCGATACACTCAGGAAAAATAAACTTATTTTGATATTACAAAAAATATTCTCTGACTCTAAGGCTCTTTTTTTATCCACTTGTACTTCTTTATGATTTCAATTTTGTTACCACTTTAGTTTTTGCCACATAGAACGTACTATTCATAAAAACGACTCCAAAATATTAAAGCCTCGTCCACATTACTGCAGCTCCAGTAGCAAGTTTTGAGAGTGGCTCACAGCATTTCAGCATTCCGACCTGTTGTGAGGTTCCCAATTATTGTTGAAATGTTTTCATTTTAAGAAAACGTAAGTTTTCCGATCTACCTCGGTACCATTTCGGCTAAAATTGCTTTGACCTAAGACAGATCAAGTTTTATTTTCATCTCAACGTGTACCGTCTGTGAAAATATTCCCCTAGTAGCAGTTTGCTTGTGACTAGAGGCATACCAATGAATTCTTTATACTAAAAAATCGTTCCCCTGTATGTGATCAGGGACCCATAGGGTAGATTTCTCAGTTTTCTACAGCCATCTTCCAAAGAGATCTGCGACAGTCAAATATAATTTTAGTGTTAATCGTGATAGAGCCCATAGTTTTAATTGTCGGCGGAATGCCAACCGCTTTCCATTATAAAAGCAGAGGTTTCTACTTGTAATATGCTGAAATGTTCTTGTAGATTGAAGGAGAGTTCCAATGAAGCTTTACTTGAGAAAACTCCTCCTGCCATCCTACCCTAAAGTTCTGAACAATTTTTGTAAATTCCAATATTCGCAACTGGAGTGTCATATTTCTTTGCACATCCTTCACTGCGGTAAATCAATGTAGTAAATTTGGAGAAAATCCGCAGTCTTTGCTACTGGGCATAACTCTCTTGGATTTCTGAGCGTACTGATGATTGATAGCTCTACTGTTTCTATCCCCATAAAAGAAGAGCCGACACTGATACCATCTGATGTGCTGTCAACTCTCTAAATGGGATGTCAGGGATTACACTTAGAGCAGCATTTTGGAGTGGTTTTAAGCTCATATCAACACTACCTTTAATATCTTACCAAAATGGTCTTCATTTGTTCTCTTTACTATTGCGGGTCATCATATAAGATATATAAGAAATATCCAACAGCAGATGCTTGGACTTAACCCTCCTCTTTTGTAGACGTATATACCGATATAAGTCCAATGATGCATCTAAATGCTTTTTATACCATGCACGTGCGTGAAATGGTATATTAACCTTAGTCTGAAGTGTGCAGATACCAGAAGGAGCAGAGACAGAACCATCAAAATCTTTACTAATCGGCCTAATGCGTCTGTTTGTCTGTTTGCATGTAAAGTAGTCCTTCACTGTTTCAGAATTTTTCATTCTACAATCAATTTGGTAGGTTCATGTAAGGTATAAAGGCTTCGGCATGGTCAGCAGTCAGCAATTCGTTTTAGCTCTCAGATCTCGGCGAACTCTGTTAATATGTTTATGAAACTTGCTTAAATAGTTCCTCACCAAATTGATATAATTTTAAAAATATACTCTTCATGAATAATAGTACTTAATAAATAATTATATAAGGACTAACTTTTAGAAAAAATCTTAGTGAATAAAAAATAAAAAAATTAATAAAATAAAATTATTTTGACCACTTCTGTTCTGCTAATTATGTTGAACTGTAGCTAAAAATGGCTTCATTAATCATATGTTTTCATAAATATTTTTTTTTTTGGTTTTATAAAAACAAATAAAGAAGTTTAATGAAATATTCCGCATGAATTAAATAGCAAATATTTTGTTTTTAATCCAAAAACTCATTCAAAAGCAGACAAACACACTGAGACATGCCTCATGTGTGGAGTAGGTAAATAACATATGCTAAAGTAACTGTAAATGTTAGCGCACACTTGTACATATGTACATGTAAATATATATATGTTTGTATGATTTTATAGTTGCATAAACAAATGATGTTTATTTTTTATTTGCTCCGCTTTATAGCTCTAAACTACACAACAACGCAATGCAACTAATTAATTTGTGGCCCGTGGCGTTTGCTCCTTGTTGGCGTGAGCTTGTGGTAGCAAATTTGTTGGTCAGCAAACGCTGGTTATGGTAAACACTTACTGGTGCACATATTGCTTGCTCTACCATGGTCGCACCTAAAGCTTGTACAATTCAAGCTTCGCTACAAAAAGAGCCAAATAGGAAGCAGAAGTAATCATTACTAGAAAGAGGATATTGGAATCGAGCAATCAGAGCAATACGATGGTCGAAATAAATTGAAAGCTAAGATTTGCTTAAATGATTGGGGGAATAAAATAAGGATAAAAGAACATCAGAGTTTAAAAATCAGATATAACTTCTAATTGCCATCGGACCCGGATATTGATAGCTTAGGTTCGAAAGTAAACTGTTGTCTCGCCGACGAAATGTCGCTTGCAATATACAAAGTAATTGACCGGCCGGTCGTGAACTAAGTTGCTTCCAATTTGGACGCCGGTGCCTAGCGAGACGCTGATTAAAAAAAGCTACAATGTCTGAACACCGCCCTCAGGACCGAGAGCATCACCCCTACACAGTGAAACTTCTAACTCATCATACAACATGAGTTAAGGACCATAATGTTAAGCTGTGCAGAAAATATCTGCTGGGAACGGGCTGAACCTCTAACCAGGCACATCAGGAAAGAAGCCTCCACTAAACACCGTAGAAAAGAGCCGCTAGAAACGGCAGCGTACCGACTGGCTGTAAACACCATTCACCGAAAGTCCTTCAACATCTTCTTGAACTATCTGCTGGTGAATGGTGTTCTCAAAATTCGAGTACCACTTATTGCAGATCAAGTATCCAAACTACCTCGATAGGTCTGAGTAGTACTGCCACAATTAATTTCACACCGACACACCCAACGTAAGCCCTGCATGCAATGAGATCACACAAGACTCTAACCACCCCTTTGCAGACCCCTAAAACTCATGCATCTAACTCCCCTTACCCTCCTGTTTTAGCCCACCGAAACAATTCCTTTCGTGATAGGTCCTCTATGAAAGCGGTTTTGGAACTGCTACAGCAACAACAACTAAATATAACCCAAAGATATACTCTTAAAGTAGTTCGAGCGATACCGAATACCACAGCGTCGCAGGTGTTGATATTGGAAAATTATACAGAACATGGATTAAGTAAAAAATCTGTGTCGAAAACGAAATCACTGTGTACTGAATTCAAAAGAGTTAACATCAGATATAGGATGGTGACAAAAATGGACCACTCCGAGTTAGGTGATGTGGAATCTAGGGCTTTAGGTCCGCTAATAGTTGGGACGGTTCAGGCTATGTCGAACCTACTTAATCAAGCATAAGGTTAGGCTAAAAGTGGAACCTGTAAAACAGCGTTATTACTCTGCTTTTCTCATTAAACATACATACCCATGTGGAGAACTATTTCAATTTAAGAGGATGTTCAGTGATCTCTATCATTATCCAGCTGATTATTTCAAAATTTGTCAGTTTGTCACCATGATACCCGGAAAGGATTTTCCGAATTTTTTCTTTTCGGGAAGTGAACAGGGGTATTTCGAAAAAAATGTATTTATGTTTCGAGTTACCTTGGAACTCGTTAAATGGGTGGCTATTTACTTAGAACAGTAGGAGGATTGGCACAGTTCCAGTTGTTGAACACAATAGCGGATGGACCCCTTCGGTTCTTCTTAGCTGTCAAAACGACCAACGAAAACAGTATTGTCTCATTGAAAACGGTACTTTTAAGAACCACCTTTTATTTTAATACAATATTGGTTGGCGGCCGTAGTAGCCGAGGAGTTAGCATTGCTTACTAACATTTGGATGACCAGGGTGCGTGTCTTAAAATCATAGACAAGAAATTTTTCTTATTGCGGTCGCCTCTCGTCAGGGAATGTCAAGTCCTCCCATTGTATTTCTGACATAAAATAAAGTCTCCTCATAAAAAACCATGAGTCGTTCCGAGGTGGCTTAATAAAAACTGTAGGTTCGCTGCCGCGGTTACAAAAAGCGTCAATTAAGCTACAAATATTCATATCAGTTCCTCATGTAGGGTGTTTGGAAAGGCAGAAATTCAGTACGTTCTTAACGAAATTGCGAAATTCTCCATAAACCAACCGAGCAATCAACACCCCTCACTTCACATTTCTACAAAATCTACGCTCGCTTTTATTTATTATTTATTTAGCTAAAAATAATCTTATACGAATGTGCGTATGTACATATGTATGCATTTATACCTATATGCGTGTGCACATATCTCTTCAATTGTGTCATGTACGAATAAAAGTGCTGTGTCAATTTCGAGCTAAAGCAAAAGCGCCAAAATACTGTCATAAATTTCTAGTTGATCCACGTACGAACACACCACCGCACATACGTGTATACCATATACATACATATATACAGAGATATGAATATGAAAATCTTCATAAAACGAAAATATGGTATTTCTTACTCACCGACTTTTGGTTCCCACTTCGTTCGCAAAGCTCCTTCAGCGTTTGGTTCACATATATCGCCACACCGCCAGGTGCTGACGCACTCTCCGCAAGGACATCTTTGGCGGCCAAACGCAACATTTCCGTTGAGAAATTGGCAATAATATTTTCGATATTGAGCGTCGAAGCTTCGGTATCATCTAGACTTTCTACAAATGCTCGCGCATCTGAAAAGGACATCGCTATGCAGTCTGTATGTGCGTGTGTGTGTGTTGACGTGTGTTTGAATTTAGCTATTTAATGCTGTTGTGTTGGTTGTGTGTTGGTCGTTGGCGCCGTCAATGGCCGCCAATGCTTACCACAAGCGCTGTGTTAGCTGCTTTGAATGGTGTTGCTGTTGTTGTTATTGTTACACAACTAACGTTTATCCGTCGGCAATTAGTTGGTATTATTAACTGTATGTGTTGTTGTGTTTGCTGCAATTTCTGTTGTTGTTATTGACCTTGTTGACTTAGCCGTTAAGTTTATTGATGAGAATTGCTGTTGTTGGTGTTGTTGTTGTTGATGTTTTTATTGTGAAGCGTGGCAGCCATTTGTTCAGCAAGTTTAACGATTATTATACGCATTGTTGTAGTTTTTGTTGTTACCGCTGTTTTGCTAGCAGCTGCAACTGCTGTTGCCTCTTCTTCTTCTTCTTCTTTCCTATTCTTCTGCTTCTTCGCTCGGCTTTCTTTTATTGACTGAAAGGTGTGCTGCCGTAATTAGACTTAATGCGCGGCGTATCTTTATGTGCTCCGTATGTACGTGTATATGTATTTGTGTTTATTTTTGCAATATTCTAATGTAAGTTTATGTAAATAAATATTTTTTATGGTCACCTTCGTGCAACCGCAACAGTTTGGCCGCCGACCGCTTAAGTAATGCGTCACGCGCTTAACTCAAATGAAAGTGAATTGAAAGAAATGAAATTTCATTTTCTCTCTGCCATGCTGATGTATCGCGGCCTTATCTCCGAACAATATAATAACTGTAAATAAAGTAGAAATATAAAAATGGTTACAAAAAAAAAGAAAAAAAAAACGAAGAAATTGAAAAACAAAACCAAATGTTGAGGTATTAAGCAGGCGTCAGTCTTTACCGAACACGAGGATAAGATCTAAACAAGTGCATATATATACTTAAAACATGCACAGTCGGTCACAAAAGTCAATATACACACGATAGTAATTATTATTTTGGAAGTATTTGGGAAAAAAGTAGATCAATCAGCGCTTAAAAAAATATTAATTAAGTAGAGATGGATTTCAGATCTAGAGCAAATAGCCAGTTGTTATGAAAATATTTTTTTAAGCATTTCAAATATTTTTTTTTTTGGCAAAAATAAAATAGTTTAAAAACTATCCCATTAATATTTTGAATTTCTTGGCAACTTTACAATTTTAATTTATTTATGGAGTTCATGAATGTATGAAATTTTGTTATAATTTTGGACAAACTGTATTAAAAACAAGAAAGAACGACTGTCTTCGGCCGTCTCTATACACCTTTCATGTCCATATCAAATTTATGGTATTTCATTTTAGTATTAAATATTAATTCTCAAATCTGAAAAATCGGTTGTAGGGGAGCTATATGCTAGAACTCAAGATTTTGCTCGAACATTTTCGAGCTGGCCGAGTATTTGAGCAACGAGTGCTTGAATACTCGTTCAATCCTCATTGCCTGAAAATTCTACTATCTGCTGAAGTTTTTATTCATTTGTTGATATATACAAAATTTCATGTTCTTAAATGCTTTATTGATGGATTTTTGATTCAGGACCTCATATATGAACAAATTGGCTGTATGGGGATTGTATGATATAGCCCTACGTTTTCGATGATTTTCGGTGACGTTGCTTATTTTTATATATGAACTAGCTGACCCCGCAGGCGTTGTCCAGCGTGAATTTATGTTTTTTGAAAAGAAAAGAAAGTTGAATTTACATCGTGTTGAAAATCGTTGTTGTTGCTGGCATTGTCGTTGAGCAGCCAAACGTTGTTCTCTTATTTCTCTTATTCCCTGAGCACGAACTTGTGTTCTTCTCAATCGATGTTGCTCATTGTAAGCTTCATGGGCCTCTTGTGATTGCCGCACACGAAGTTCGATCATTTCGAATCGAGGAGATTCCCTTGCAGTAGCATCTTACTCTTCCGTACGATGTGCTGTATAAAAACGTTGGTCCGTTGTGCGTCGGGAACGCGGACCGATATTAGCGCGACCTCTTCGTGGCATCGGAACAAATTTCAATCTGTAATTTATCGCAAACGATACAAATCAGTTGAAGAAGAAACACAAATAAATTCCAATGGAAATGAGGAACGAAGCTGTTCGAATAAACAACTCAGAAAGAAAAAACAATTTTTTTTAAAAAGATAGATTTGAAAAAACAAATTTAATAAAAAAAAACTAAACCAAAAAAAATTAAAAAAATGTGTATGGAAAAAAGTTACTTTTTGGAATTTTTCAATGTTTCTAAACCTTCTGAGATCCACAAGGAACAACCTCTGAAAATTGGTCCAGCCGTTCTCGAGTATAAGCGTCACTAACAAATATACATTCATTTTTTTATATGTACATATGTATACGTTATACCAAACATCATGTTCGTAGATATTTTTTAACGGAATTTAAAACCAAATCCTCCCATTTCAATTATTTTTGGTGACAGTTTTTATTTGGTGATACGCGTGTAGCATACTAAGTATGAAAATATCGGGTGTATGAGGGCTATATGATATAGACCTCTGAATTTCATAGTTTTCAACATCATGTAATTCAGTGTATGTGTACAGAATACTAAATTTCACGCTCTTAGATGCTCTTCGACAAATTTATGATCCAAAATCTCAAATCTGAAAGATCGCTCGTATATATGTATCTACTATATTGGTCTGACATAGCCGGTTCCAACAGCTGACCGTTTAAATGCAACACTGCATACGTGTATGTGTACCAGGGTTGGTTGAACTATCTGAAAAATTTAGTTTGCGTATGAGAGATAGACAGACGCACATTGCTAAATCAACTCAACTCGTCATTTTGATACGGTCGGTTTACATTTTAATCGACCTGCCTCTTTTTCTCTCTTTCTGGTATTGTACTTAAATGCTTCGGACAAAGTCAATAAACCATTTCTTGTACTTGAATGGCATAATATACTGTACATAGCTGGTGCTTAAGTTAAATAAATTAAAGTATTTATATACGATTAGATAAACTTATTTAATATATATATACATATATATGTATATATAGTTATTTAGGAAAGTGTATGAACATATATACCAGGTATACAAGGCCGCAAATAAAAATAGCTCGCTTTCCAAGAACGAATGAAAAAAAATTTAATCAAAATTTTGATATCTTCATTTTGATAAATATATTAAAAATCAGTGCATGTTGAAGAGGGTGACTGGAGAAGTGCGTTAAACAAAAGAAAATCTTATTTTATTGGAAGTTATTTTATGTTATTTCATTTTCTTTTTTAACATAAGAAATATCCTTAACGCTAGACGGGCTTTAATTGAGCGAAATGCTGATCAATTTAGGTCAGGAGGTGTTTCGGCTGTAAAAACCAAATAGTCATCTAGCCTTACCCAGGATGCATGAGAAGACAAACTAACTATTTTAATTAATTTTATTTATTTTATTTTATTTTACTTTATTTTATTTTATTTCATTTCATTTTGTTTCATTTTATTTTTTAATTTAATTTTATTTTATTTTTTAATGTTATTAAATTTTATTTTACTTAATTTATTTAATTTAATTTAATAAAGCTTAATATTTTAGTTTATTTTATTGTATTTTATTTCATTTTAATTTATTTATTTTATTTTATTTTATTTTATTTTATTTTATTTTATTTTATTTTATTTTATTTTATTTTATTTTATTTTATTTTATTTTATTTTATTTTATTTTATTTTATTTTATTTTATTTTATTTTATTTTATTTTATTTTATTTTATCTTATTTAATTTAATTTAATTTAATTTAATTTAATTTAATTTAATTTTATTTTATTTTATTTTATTTTATTTTATTTTATTTTATTTTATTTTATTTTATTTTATTTTATTTTATTTTATTTTATTTTATTCTATTTTATTTAATTTAATTTTATTTAATTTTTTTTAATTTTATTTAATTTAATTTAATTTAATTTAATTTAATTTGATGTTATTTCATTTCATTTTATCTTTTAATTATATTTAATTTAATTTAATTTAATTTATTTTAATTTATTTTGTTATATTTTACTTTATTTTATTTTATTTTATTTGATTTTATTTTAATTAATTTACCAAATTTAGTATTTATCATGCCAACCTCGTAGACAATTCGTTTGCGTGTATGTTTAAATAATGTAGATGATTAAATTTACTCTGAAGATTATGTATTTACACATACATACATAAATAGTATACATACTTAAGTCAAGTAATAAAAAAGAAGTAAAAATAAAAAACTCGTAAGGCAAATTCTTATGTCTCTACACGTATAGTCTTTAGGCTGTCGAACAATGTTTAACAAAATTATTTTTTCCCGCTGCAATTAATAAAGGTAAAAAGCTGACAAAATTCTTGTATTTTGACACAGTAAATCCTAGACTAATGCCCAATAACGTGAATAATGGAATTTTTATTTGATTGATGCGCTTAATGGGCGAGACAAAAAGATTATGCGTTTATATGAATAATAAAAAAAGAAAAGAAATAAAAGATGATGATTAAGACTATATTTAGGTATATATTTGTATATTCATTAGCGGCCCGGTACGTGCTTCGCTCTGTATAAATTTAAATAATAAAAAAAATTTAATTTCAACATCAAATTCATTTCATCTAACAAAAAAATATTTTATTAATTGCTAGCTATTTTAAAAGTTAATTCAAAACATTTAGATAAACAGTATTTTTCGTTTTTCATTTTGAGCATTAATAAGCAAACGGCTGGGGGGGTACCGACTCTGGAACAGGCAACATAAAGTTGGTCATGTGAAAAGCATGATTCCTTCAAATTCACACCACTAACGTTATGTTTTTGCTGTTGTTGTTGTTGATGTTGTACTTCGCAAATGATAAACGCACAGGATATTGTAATCGTTTGAATTGAAATGTCATATCAGTTAGAATCATAGGGATCCGCGGTATCAAACAAACTTCTCTCTTTGATTTAGCAGATAAGAACGTAGATTCAATCAAATTTGGCAATCACTTTTTCACTGCCAATCTGGTGTAATTATATAGTTTTGGTGAATTACAAGTTCGTAAAAATATAATCAAAGAACCAACAATTAGATTCGTCACTCCAGCCGGTTCCTCATCTGATTCATAGCACTGTCAATTGATTTATATGTCGTGATTACACCTGACAGTTTCGCTTGAATTTGAAAATGAATGGCATTGATATTAATGTTATTAGGTGATAAAATGGTGCGTTATAATTCTGAACAATATACGGAAAAACCCATTCAATCAATTCGTCTATCGATTGCGCAATTGTACAAAAACTGTTCGGTATAGCATTGGCGCTCGATTTGTATTTTACCATCCCCAATTTCTAACAATTGGTTTTGAAAACTCATTGGCAGCTGGATTATTTTGTGGGTGAATACGCATATTAATGTTCAGTGTCAATTTTTGTTTATATCTCCAAAGAAGTGATGACTTCAAACAGGCATTTATTTGATCAGCAGGAGTTGATCGAGGAATGACAGACAATGTTTGGCGAAAATCCCCTGACAGTAATATTAAAGCACTAACAAAAAGCTGTTGATTAACACGTAAATCCTACATGATTCGATTAAATGCGCCTAGTGAATTGGAAATTATTTTCAATGCGTTGCAATTTACAGGTTGTTCAAGTGACGTCACTATAGCTCACCATACAAATAGCTTTCAGCTTTTTTTCAGAAGTCTTTTGAAATACATGTTAATTTTTTTATTTTTTTTCGGAAGAAAATAAAATTAGTTCATATTAATATTTTTATGCCTTAGCAGAATTTTCGTTTGATAAATTACATTAAAGAAGTGTTCTTGTTAAGCAAATTAAAACTGTCTTCAAAAAAGAAGGGACCATGACCATGATATACCAGTACATATGTAAGTGCATATGTATATACCTATATGCAAGTATGTACATAAATGCTTACTCCTGCACTTTGTTATTCTATTTGATAAGCAATTAATTGTTTAATTGAGCGATAAAGCAGATTTCAGCTTTGAATTATCAGAAAAAAAGAAACTTTTTCATTCATAAGTTTTTTATTAGGCAAATAAATATGTATGTTTTTATTGCTCACATGTTGTTAATAAACGCTAAAAAAGTACGTGTATGTACAAACAGCTTGTAGATGTATGTACATATGTGCAAAAAATAAAATTTATTAATGCGCATTTATGTATGTAATTGGTTAAAGTTACATCAACATAAAAAAATATTTGTTTAAAAGTCTGTAATTGCTATTTTTGTTTGTTATCATTAATTCTAGTGGGTAAACTGTTTGTTAACAACAAATTATGAATTTACTATACTAGTTTTTTTACATATTTTCCGGTAATGAGCATTGCGTAGTAACATTCGAAAAGCCACGGTTCCAGTCCTGGCCCAATTAACATCAAAAATTATAGAAAATTAAGTTTTTTAATTGCGGTCGCTCCTCGGCAGGGAATGTTAAGCCCTCCGAGCGTATTCTGACATGAAATAAGGGTCCCTCATTAAAAATCATCACCCGTTCGGAGACATATTCACGCATTTCGGCCTCTTAATTTTTTTGTCTGCAGACGCGTTTTGCTTCCCTCTTCTCGGTATCTATACCACCCCGCACGAGTTGTGGCCGATCGCAAGGTGGCGAGGTAGGCAGTCTGTTTTCTCTCCACCGCCACACGGTAGTCCTCATCGTACTAGCTGTTTTTGAGACCTTACCGAAATCCAGTAGCTTCGTTTGCAGCTGCACGTAGGAAGTTTGAAAAGCCGTCCCACAGTTCTCTTATACTGCGTTGCTGATGAGTGCTCTCAGAGAGCAGGTGTGCAAGTCGAGTAGAAAACTGCTCGGCGGTCTGTTGTGATTGCAGCTTTTCAATGTCGAACCTTCCTTGTGTTTGTTGATGGACGTTCTTCGATACATAGAGGCGGGTGCGTATCTTCGCTGCCGATATTAGGACCTTGGAACGTACGCACGCCTATAACACTGCATACAAGTCTTCTGTCAATCACAACATGATCGATTTGGTTAAGAGTTTTTCAATCTGGAGACAGCCAAGTAGCTTGGTGAATTTTTTTGTGTTGGAAACTAGTACTACAGACAACCATATTTCGGGCCCCGGCGAAGTCGATCAGCCTCAGCCCATTTGTCGATGTTTCGTCGTGGAGGCTTAATTTTCCGACTGTTGTTCCAAAAATATCTTCTTTGCCCACCCAGGCGTTGAAGTCGCCAAGCACAATTTTGACGTCGTGGTGGGGGCAGCGCTCATAAGTGCGTTCGAGGCGCTCATAAAATGCATCATCCTTCTCTTCCGTCGGGGCATGGGCGCAAATTAGTATGGTGTTAAAGAATTTCGTTTTGATGTCGTGGCGAGGCGTTCATCCACCGGAGTGAATGCCAGTACTCGGCGATGGAGTCTCTCTCCCACCACTAATCCGACACCAAATTTGCACTCCTTTATATGGCCGCTGTAGTAAATTTCACAAGGACCCATCTTCTTCCGTTCTTGTCCCGTCCATCGCATCTCTTGGACGGCGGTGATGTCAGCCTTTAATTTTCTGAGGACATTAACCAGCTGGGCAGCGGCACCTTTCCAATGAAGCGACCGGACATTCCAGGTGCATGCACTCAAATCGTAATCCTTCAAACATTTGCGGGGGTCGTCATCAAAAGGGGAGTCTCTCATCCGAGGCTGAAATTGATTTTTCATTGGAATTTAGTTTTTCATGTGGTTGGTCCCAAACCCTACGCACAACCGCATGGGATTCGCCTTCTCATTTTAGCTCGCCTCCAAGCGGGTGTTTGTTGGCTACCCTGGGGAAACGTGATCTAAAACCGGAGGTCGTGAACTACTTGAACCATATGCAAAATAATCGTTTCTGGCCACTCCCAGGTGAATGGCAGTCAAAAACTTTCCCCACTTGCGTGAACTTCTGTACTATCATTTAACAAACCTTAAAAAAAATGAAGACGAATAATTGACTTAAGAACTTTTAGACAGCCTTATTGATATTGAGAGGTCCTGATCCTGGTGGAATTTTTGACGTTGCTTAACGTCAGTTTACACAGCCGTATAAGTTTTGCGAGGATACCGAATTCAGACACAGCGGCGTGAACCTAACTCCTTTTTGCTGTTTTAAAGCGCCGAAGAGCTAGTCGATTTTCTTTCCACGGGTCTTTTCCAAAAATTGGCAAAAAGTGAATGTCTGGTCATTGGTAGATTTACCAGGTCTAAAGCCATATCGATGAGGTCCAATAAATTTATTGACGGTGGGCTTTAGTCTTTCACACTAAGCACTCGATAGGAGGCTTATCCCACGGCAATTGGTGCAGGCTGTATGTCCCCCTTTTTGTGGATTGAGCAGAGCACACCTGGGTTCCAATCGCCGGGTATGTTTTCATCCGACCGCTACTATTCATTCCAATAAAAATTTGGAAATTCAAATATTAGTTAGTCCAATATGTATGCAAATATCAGGGCCTGCTCTTGTCGCTCTTTCATGTCGCGTGACACGGTTATCGCCTACAGCAACAGTAGGAAAGAGTTAAAAATAAAATAATTTCAACACTTGCGGATATAATAAAACTATGTGCTATCAATTTAACACATACATACTAATTCACATATATATGTATCCATAACAATTATTTATATTTAGGCACGCGCCTGCAATATTTTTTCTGCTACCACTTTGCGCTTGTGATAAATTATCTGCTGCCAACAGGTTTTAAAGCATCGTGTCAGCCTCAACACCACAATACATATTATATATTTACTTAAAAGGTGTTAATGTATTAGTGTGCACTTACATACATATGTAGATATGTGAACTCATAATAATGGCAGCGTGTGTGTGTGAGTGTGTGTGTGTGTTATTATTATTATCACAACAAAAGGCTTTTTCACATAAATTTGCAAAGTGCTAATAGCAGCAACAGCGACAACAACAAACGCATCATTGCCAACACGCTGCTGCCAACACGAAGCCAGTTCAGTAAATATAATATAACTACTAATACTTGATAAGCGTTTATCTCATCAACCACCATTAAGCACACCCACAACCACACACACACCCGGCAGGGCGTAACTACCAACGCAAACCCTTAACTATTATTTCTTCATTGCAGACTCCAACTGGGGCTAATAAAAAAAGAAGAAGAAAAAATAAGAAGAAGAAGATACTTGTAACAAGCGCCGCAGCAGTAGCAGCAGTAAAAGCTGAGTGTCACGCAAAAAAGCAAAAATCCAACCAAAAAACAAACAGAAGTGCCAACTTAATTCTGCGCTTGAACTGCCAACTAAAAGCGGTTAAAAAGTTGATGAGTGGGTGTCACGGTAAAGTGTCAAGTGCTGCGTCAAAATGAGTGTTTTCACGAGCACAGCGTTCATACATACATATATATTTTAAGATCTGTATGTAACTATATATAAGTGTGCTAGCGCAGAGTCTCTTTGAGTGGGTTTTACTTATGAAAGACTAAATTACATACATATTTTTTTTCAAATGTTCTTCTCTGCGGGAGCATCTTCCTATTGCTTCTTCTACTTCTTTAATAGTTTTCACATCTTATCTCTGTATTTACTTTTATTTTTAAAGTAAATAATGACGAAACGGTTGCGCAATGAGGGGATCCCAGCGAGGGTATGTAATATATGTATAAGGGCATATGTAGTAAACTCATGACAGGCGATGAAAGTCAAAAACATTTTAAGAACTGCGGGAACTCCGAGAGAAATTGAAAATAGGTAAAATACTATAAAGCAAAATTTAATAAACTGAATAAAAAATTAAATTGAGTTAGAATAAATTAAAACAATATAAAATAAAAAATAATAATGTAAAATAAACTACAATAAAAATAATAAAATAAAATAAATACAACAAAATACATTAAAACAGAATAAAAATAAAATAAAATAACATAAACAAAATACATAGAACAAAATAAAAAAATATAAAATGAAAATAAAATAAATCAAATAAAATAAAAAATTTAATACAAAATGCAATAAAACTAATCAAATTAAAAAACTAAATTAAAAAATGGGGAACCCCCTATCCCCAACTGTAGCTGATATTGTCTTAGATAAAATACTTGACGATAGCATTGCTGAACTTGAACGGAAAGGCATACATATAAAATACATAAACAAATATGTAGATGATATATTTGCCATAATTAAAAAAACGGACGTGGAGGTTATACTAGATACATTCAATGCACAGCATACAAAAATTAAATTTACAACGGAAGAAGAAAAAAATAAGAAATTAGCCTTCCTAGATGTTGAGATTAATCGAGAAAATAAGGAAATTAAACTTAATTGGTATGCGAAAGCTGTGTCCTCATCAAGGATGATAAACTTCCACTCAAATCATCCATGGACACAAAAGAAAAATACTGCCATAAACCTAATCGGAAAAATACATCAACTCAGCGACCAGGAGTTCAGAAATGAAAACATGAAAAAGATTAGAAACATACTATACAAAAACGGATACCCTAACGCATTAATAGAAAGATTCATAACAGCAACAATTAACAAAATAGATCGCGCGAACAACAATGTAAAGACTAAAAATGACAACAAAACATTCACTGGCATAACATATATACAAGGTTTAACGGACAACAAATCGCTAGGAAAATACATAAACAACAAAATAATAACTTTTGCGCATCGACCACATCGCACACTCAACACAGTCTTTACAAAAACGAAAGACAAATAAACAAGGAGCAACAACACAATGTGATATACCAAATAAAGTGCAAAGGAAAAAAAGACGAGCAATGCGACAAACTTTACATAGGAACAACGAAGCGAGCATTAGGAGTTAGAATAGGCGAACATAAGGCGGACGCAAAGAATAATAAGGTGACGACTGCGTTAGCCCAACACCTTGCACATAGCAATCACTCAGCTGACTTCGACAATGCAAAAATAATAGATATTGAGAATAGAACGAAGAAAAGAATGACTCTAGAAGGACTGAGAATACAAGAACAAATTCTCTGTGCGATGAATTACAAAGATGATGTAGACAATATAAATTGCGCATACACAGCGATAATAACTAAAAACAAGACAAAAGCTGAAAGTGGACGGTCAAGAGATTATGACCACACATATATGTAATAATATATAATAACTAATTAATTATGTGAACATATTTGTGTTTAAGGTATTGTTGTTGGAAAAGTTTATAATGTATACTGTTTGTTAATTATGTTTTCTTGTTTTTAAAAAATAAAATAGACTCCCTGAAGAAGATACGAATCGTATCGAAACGCGTAGGAGGCAGAAAAAGAAAAAAATTTTTCGTTTTTTAATTTAACGGCCGTAAAGCTCTAAATTTATAACCCAACAAAAACATATACATTGGCCCAAAATATAAACTAAAAAAATTTTAAATTCATTAAAAAAAAATTAAAATAAAGTATAACTAAAAAACATAAAGTAAAATTAATTTAATGAAATAAAACAAAACAAACTAAAATAAGAGAATAAATCAAATAAAATATAAAATTTAGTACAAAATAAAATAAAATAAACTTAATCAAAACAAAAAATTTAAATAAATTTTAATAAAAATAAGATAAAGTAAAATTAATTTAAATGAAATAAGATAAAATAATATAAAATGAACTAAAATAAATAAATTAAAATAAAATAACTAAAAACAAAATAATATAAAATAAAATAATATACGTAGGCTGCTATATATATTTCTGGCCTACGCAACACTAAGTGTTGCCAGATGCAATCTGACATTTCCATTGGAAAGTTTGACATTTTTTAGCATAACATCTCTCAGAACGTTTTGTCATTTAATCGTGAATTGTTTTATTTACAAGGAATTAAAAAATTCATCTCGGCCAAAAAATGGAATTAACTCGTGAACATTTTCGTGCGATCATTTTTCACAACTTTCGACGTGGATTATCACGACAAGAGTGCATCGATGAACTAAAATCTTTGTATGGCTATGAAGCACCATCCTGCATATAGCACTGTGAAAAACTGGTACAACGAATTCAATCGGTGCCGACGCTCGCTCAAAGACGAATTCCGGGAAGGTCGTCCAAAAACAGCCGTTGTGCCAGAAAACATCGATGCCGTACGTGAACTGATAATGCAAGACCGTCATGTAACGTACCTTCGGATAGACGCATGCCTATGCATTTCCCCCACCAGCATACATTCGATATTGCATGAACACCTGGCCGTTAAAAGGTTTCTTCTCGTTGGATCCCGCACAATTTGACAATCGCTCAAAAAAAGGCTCGTGTGGATTGGTGTAAAGAAATGCTGAAAAAATACGATCGCGGTGCTTTAAAAGACGTTTATAAGATCGTCACAGGAGACGAATCATGGATCTATGCGTATGAGCCCGAAACAAAACAGCAATCGACCGTGTGGGTCTTCCAAAACGAGCCAAATCCAAAAAAAAAACCATTTTCGTTGATAAATATTCGTATTTTCATTATTAGGTCAGAAATATATATAACAGCCTACGTAATATAAAATGAGTTAATATAATATAAATAAAAGTATATAAAAAATTTAGAATATATTAAAAAATTACAATAAAATAAATCTAAATTAAATAAAATGAATTAAACTAAAAAACCAAAAAAATAAGATAAAATGAAGTAAAATAAAATAAAACTAAAATAAAAAAAAAAATAAATTAAAAAAGATTAAAAAAAAAATTGCAAAATATAAAATTAGAAAATAAAATAGAACTAAAAAAAAATTAAAAAAACTCTAAAAATAAAACAATATAAATAAAAATTAAATTAAAAAATTTAAAGAAAATAAAATTAAATAAAAATGTGATACAAAATAATGTATTGTAACATAAAATAAAATCAAATCAAATAAGGTAGAATAAAAGAAAATATGCTAAAATAAAGTAAATTGGATGAAAAAAAAATTAATACAAAATAAAGGAAAATAAAATAAATCAAATTAAAAAATTTAAAGTAAAATTAAAATAATAAACTAATTCAAAATAATATAATAATAAAGTAAAGTAGTATGATTAACACGTATTGAGATTAAATAAAAAGGAATTAGATTAAATAATAATACGACATATGATAGAATTGACACTTGTTTAACAGTTGTACTACGCAAAATAAGATATCTATCCAATATCCATTTATTTTATTCGCATCGTACCATAAATACACTATAACAAAAACAAAAAAAAAATATATGAATGTAAAATAATAATATATATACTTATTCTAAGAATAAATGCACTATAAAATTATTATCGCACGTCATAAGATATTTTTCACAGTTTCTTTTAAATTTAAAATAAATTTATTTAACATTTCCATTACGTATTTATTATTTTTACGATATTTATTGATGTACTGCAAGTTGTCAGCGTAGATGTAATGAAATTTCTAAAGATATATATCTGTCATTAAATATACATAAATATACATACAACGTATATACTTATATGTATTATGTATATATTATATATGCATAGTTAACAGTTAGTTAGTATGTAAATATGTAAATAAAGCAGTGATTTATACACAATATATTTGTGCATATAAATTGATATTTAATACATACGTAGGTATATAAGGATACACATGTACACGTACGTGTGTGAACACGTGTGGAATATAAGAAAATATTACATGCATATTTCAAAAAGGTAATATTGTCATTTACAGGGAATTTTATATGCAGTCTGTATGTAGAAAAATATGACAGTATATTAAAGCGTATAAATTTTTTTTTACAACAAGGTAAAAATGAAAGGTGGATGGAGGGGGGAGTTGTGGTTTCTATTTTCTCATTTATTGAAATGTCAATGTAGATAATATTCTTCAACACTAATAAATGTTATTGACTGTTATAGTAATAAATATGAAATGACTAGAAATGAACAGCGGAGAATAGTTGTTAGCCAATACGGACTATGAATTTAATAAACTTGTTGTGAGTATATCATTTTAGATGTAAGTCTTCGCTTAAACTTAAAATGCGCCTAATTTTATGCAACTTTTAAATTTTTAGGTTTTTATCACTGTTGAGAAGAAGGGTCTCTTATTGTTGTCTCATTCATGGTTTGAAACCAGCTTTTCATTCTTTTGCGAGGCGCCCTTATTTCCGGCGAGTGATCATCAGTGATAATCCTGAGCTTACTGTAAGGAGCTACTTGTCTGATTAAACTCATAATAAACCCTTTAAATTCTTCACCCAATAAAATATTTGGATTTTTGTTAGAGGCATTTGCAGGGGTGAATAAAGTGGCATTCTCTCGAGCTGACTGCTGTAATACATTTATATTAAAAAATATTAAGGTTTAAAGTGTAGAGTTTCATGCGAGTATGACATAGATTGATAATCTATTGCATGTGAAAGTATTATAGCAAAGCCATAAAGAGAAGAGTGGTATATTGCATAACTAACTAGATATACATATATATACATATATGTATCAACCTCTCCGAATATGTGTTTGTAGCTATGTTTTCTCGTATGAGTTTCTGCATTTCTATTCTTTACATTTTTCTCTGCTCAGTTGAGATTTTTCAAATATAAAACCTGCCAACAGCAAACAGAGCTACAGAGTTCCGACGACCAACTGTCAGCTACAGGCGCATACAAACATGGACTTACACACACACACAACTACTTGATAGTATTTTTGAGTTGGAAAGTATGTAGCCATCATTAAGAATGCAATTTGACACACAATGGGCAAATGCAAGTGAGCAAATGTGCTGTCGTAGAAATGTAAAAATGGACAAATTGTAGTGCTATTGGTCAATCAAATTGCACTCATATGCAAACACTATACATTAATGTATATATGTATGTAAAGGAATCTAACGGTTTAGTCATTTTATTGCAAAAATTCTTTGTGCACTTGAATACCAAAGAGCTGAGGCTGATGGTGGGTGGGGCGAGGCGTATACGTAACAACGCCTGTTGCTTGTTAAGTGCTTTCAAATGCATACTGATACATATTATATATATGTATGTACATGTATAGGTGTGTGTGTTATTTGAAATTATTTTCAGTTGACTCACTTAATTATTGAGCATGAAATTCAATTGCTAATAAAATATTTATTAAGGAACAAAGTACTTTTTTCGCAAAAAAAATGCTAAAAAAATAATAAAAATATACATTTGTATGCATGTACGTATGTATATTTAAGCAAAATTGTTTATATTGGCTTTTGTTAACAATAATAATTTTTTATTTTTTTTGCTTAATTTTTACGTGTCGATCACCTGATTTAATTAGTGTGTATTTAATTTTGGCTTGCAAATGGATTTTCTGCGGTTTTAATGTACATTCAGTGGTTATTTTCAACTTTGGTATTTACACACACCGATGCACACATGCATACATATGCACATCTGCATTTACATATATGTACATATATACGTGTAAGCTTTTATTGCCGTGACGTTTATTTAAATTATTCACACAGACACACGAGCACACACACACACGCACAGTCAAGCAAAAAATATGCTCAAACGCACGAATTTCGCAAATAAATATAAACAAACGCAAACGAAAACCACTAATTCATTTGTCCATATTATTTTTAGTTTACTTTTTAAATTAAAAGGAATTACTTGGCTTCAACGGGTTATTTATAATTTTTTAAGTTTTTTTCTTTTTGCCGGCAAAGATGATTGGAAAAAAGCAAGTGAATTACTTCGTGCCTACAGCTGCATATACATACATACGTGTATGTGTGTATATACACGTATATAAATATTATTTTTAACTTTCTTCAAATTTAAATGTTTTTATTCTTTATTATGCGGTTTCGCGGCAAATAAACGTGCTGCATATGTATGTATGCAAGATTTTTAGGGCGCAAACAATTGTGAAAAAAATCAGAATAAAAACTAATAAATAAATAAAAGGAATTCTTCACTAAAAGGAACTGTTTATGAATTAAACATAAATATTTATACATTAATGACTCTGAAATTTGGCATCCGTTGCTTTGGTTTCGCTTTTTAATTGTCGGAAAGAAATTTTCTTGGAAAAATGTTAATTTAGTTGTAAGAAAAATATTTTAAATTTAGTATGCAAGTCAAAAGTCAGAAAAGCTTTGAAGAATATGTGCTATAAATTAATAATTTTTCTCCACATCTTTAGAGCTGCATCAAAAAATACACTTTGAAGATCGCTCTCTCCATATGCTGGTTTCCTGTGCTTATGAGACAAATGTAGTCATAACCGCCACTCAAGCATTGTAAAGGGTGTTGTTTTTTTAGACGTGTGGTTTTCAATGGGATGTCAACAAACAGCCGTACAGCCTTCTAGCACTCCTGCTCTCTGAGAGCACTCATCAGCCACTCGATATAAGGAAATTATGGAAGAAAGACACCAAGTTATGTGAGTATGAAGAGCTTGAGAAGCTAGCCGACAAGGGTAATACTCGAAAATTCTACGAGAAGATATGGCGACTTACAAAAGTTTTCAAGACCGGAGCAAACTCTTGTATGACGATGACGATGGATTAGAGATTTCATTGTCCGACAATGAAGAAGTTCGATTACGAATTGTATCCCTGAAAAATAACAAAGCAGCGGAGGTCAATTGATTGCCGCCCGAGCAATTCAAATACGGCGGTGAAGGACTGAACTGCATGCTCCTTCCATCAGCTTCTTTGCAAAATATGATCGACGACGATTGGAACCTAAGTGTGCTCTGCCCAATCCACAAAAAGAGCGATCCCACAGTCTATTTCCGTGGAATAACCCGGGGAATAATCCTCCTTAACATCGCATATAAGGTTCTATCAAGCGTATTGTGTGAAAGACTAAAACCCACGGTCAGCAAACTGATCGGACCTTATCAATGTGGCTTTAGATCTGACGTTAGCTTGGTAAATAAGCCATTGACCGACCACCACCACGCCCCAAATCTTGGATAAGCCCTGTGAAAATTGGATTGACATACCCCACCTCTTCGTCGATTTTAAAGCAGCCTTGGACAGCACGAAAAGGAGCTGCCTCTACGCCGGTTTGTCCGAATTTGGTATTCACTCACATTAAGCAACGTCAAAACTCCATCAGGATCAGAAAGGTCCTCTTCGAGCCGTTCGATACGAAACAAGGTCTCAGATAGGGTAACCTCTTTAACTTATTTCTGGGGAAAATAATAAGAGCTGAACAGAGAAGGTACATTCTTCTATAAGAATGTACAGGCGACATCTGATGAGTCGGCGCTAAGAGGTTTCGAGTGCAAGTTTTTGCATATACCGAGGAACTATATGAGATATACGGCAACATTGACATAGTTCAGCGAATCAAGATACAGCGGCTACGATAGCTAGGTCGTATGGTCCTTATGGATATGAAAACTCCAGCTTTGAAAATTTTCAATGCAGGATCCGCCGCTGGAAGCAGAGGAAGAGGAAGAGCTCCAAGTTGTTGGAAGGACCAGGTGGAGAAGAATCTAGCTGTACTCGCATTGCCAATTAGTTTCAAACAGCGAGAGGAAGCAATAAATGGTGCGCTGTCGTTAACTCAGCTATAATCACGTAAGCGGTGTCTACTCGACAGTAAAGAAGAAGAAGATGTAGATGACCTTTGGTACCAATAAGACGACGCTAGATGCCATACAGCCAAATAAATATTCAATTCAGTGCAGGAAACTTTTGATGAGCGCATTATCTCTCGTCGTGGGGCTGTGACGTGGCCAGCCGCAGCGATCACTTGACCGAAATGATTTTTAAATTAGATATAATGCCAAACTTTTATCTTTATAATAAAGCTTAATTTTTTGTTAGAACATTCTGTGCACTGTACGGCGCTCTGAGGCTGCGCATTATCCACTACAGTAAATAAATATTGGACACAGCGCACGTTGCGTGGCGCCAACCGACCAGACGCAAGTCTGTTCATTATGAAATTGCAAACCGAACTGAGTATAAATCAAGTAAAAGATGTCAAAGAGACCAACATAGACCAAAAGTATTGCCTCACTGAAAACATTACGTCTAAAAAAACACCCTTTAGTAAATAAAAATCAGCCTGAAGTTGTGACAATAAAAATACATATACATGTAAGCAATTAGAATTGCGGTTTTTTGCAACTGATTACCTATATATTTAAATATATGTAAGTACTCAAGTATGGCTGCACATTTCAAGTACTTAAATGACTGGCGTAAATTAGCGTTAGTAATCAGATGGGCATTAACTGTTAAACCCATTTAAATAATTTCCGTAGATTTTTTATGAAGGAAATTGTGAAGTGAATAATAATAATGTGATAAACAAACATATGTACATACGCGGTGTGTCCCAAAAATAACCGAACTTTTTGGATATAAAATAGTAAAATACACATTATACCTATTATCTTCGAAAGTTATTATTTATTCAAAATAGGTTCCATTTGACTCAAAACAACGTTTGGAATGATCAGCCAGCGCATGCATAGATTTTTTTATGTCATTTATAGAAATGTTCTTCAGTACCTCGGTTTCGGCTGCTTCATTTTTTTCAATTTTTTTTTTAATTTTTTAAACTTCAATTTCAATTTTTTTTCAAGTTTGACACAAAATTTTATATTTGCTCGTTTTTTTTTTTTTTGGAACCATTAGCACACTTTTGGTTTTATTGAAATGGCTGTCACTTTTACATCTGTCATCCGTCTTACATGAAGTTAGGTGCGTTTGTAAGAGGATGAATGTATCTTTTTAATGTTGCAAATTTTCAATAGATGGCGTTGTATTGGATGAGTGCATAAGTTCGTGCCCGATTCCGCTGGATGCCGTACGAATCGTTTGAGAGTGGCGGTCGTGAAAGAAATATATACATATTATATATCGTTGGAAAGGTGACAGTCCGAACTGTAAATCAAGCATAAAATAACTTCATTTTGATTTGAGTTGCTTAGTGAAAAGACGCATGGAAGATGAACAACGAAAAAGATCATATGCGTCATATTATGTTATACGAATTCCGCAAAGGAAAAACAGTGGGCGCTGCAACTAAGGATATTCGCGAAGTTTATTTGGACCGTGCTCCAGCACTCCGCACAGTAAAGAAATGGTTCGCGAAATTTCGTTCTGGAGATTTTAACATCGAAGATCAACCTCGCAGTGGACGGCCTTCTGAGCTTGATGACGATGTTCTAAGGACTTTAGTTGCGAATAACTCACGTATTTCGACGGAAGAGGTTGCCAGTGAATTGAACGTCAACAAATCAACTGCGTTTCGTCGGTTAAAAAAGGTTGGGTACACTTTGAAGCTCGATACATGGGTGCCACATCAGTTGAGTGAAAAGAACAAAGTGGACCGTATGTCAACAGCAATTTCTTTGCTTCGACGGATCAAAAACGAACCTTTTTTGGATCGGCTCGTGACTGGTGATGAAAAATGGGTCCTGTACAACAATGTTCAACGCAAAAGAACATGGAAACAGGCACACGAAGGGGCGGAACCGATGTCGAAAGGTGGATTGCATCTGATGAAGGTACTGCTGTGCATTTGGTGGGATAACCGAGGCGTGATCTATTTTGAGCTCTTGCCAGCTGGAGAAACGATCACTGCCAACAAGTATTGTCAGCAATTGGTCGAATTGAAGAAAGCAATTGATGAAAAACGTCCGATTTTGGCCAATCGCAAAGGAGTTCTTTTCCGTCATGACAACGCCAGGCCACATGTTGCAAAACCGACCCTGGCCAAACTGAAGGAGATAAATTGGGAAATCATGCCACATCCCCCATATTCACCCGACATTGCACCTTCTGATTATCATTTGTTTCGATCGCTGCAGAACAATTTGAATGGAAAAAAATTTAAAAATGTGGAAGACGTCAAAAACCACCTTGACACCTTTTTCAACGAGAAACCGCGCGATTTCTATGAATCAGGCATCCGTAAATTGGTTGAACGTTGGGAGTGGATTGCCGAACATGATGGCGAATACATAATTGATTAATAAAAGCGCTTTCTTCAAAAAATTTCAATTTTAGTTTGCACTTGAAATCGGGCAAGAACTTATGCACTCATCCAATATGTTGTATGATTTAAATATAAAGTTCGGTTATTTTTGGGACACACCGTGTATGTAGGTAAATACTTGTGTAAAATATTAAAAGTTTATTTGCGATTGTCTACATTGTCTGCAATCAATGCATAAGCACACACACACATACACACATGGCGCGTAATTATATATTTTGTAGTGTATTTAAAATACTCATACGCCCACGATCAAAGGCTTTCGTGGCACATTCATATCAGTTTTATATGCATTTTCAAGTGCCAATATTGGCATTTAGTTGTAATTTACTTACTTACTCACTCATTCACTTACATACATTGTAGTTGCTTAAATATTTACACAAAACAGCACCCCCATAAATCTATTTTACTAACTATTGCAACAATGCAGCTATTTATGCGCTATTCACACGTGTGTGTGTGTGTGTGTGTGTGCCAAAAGCGGGCACTTGGCTTTGTTTGCAGGCATCAAATTGAATTACAAATAATTTAAAATGTGTTGATAAGTACTTGAATGCATTTAATTTTTATAATGGGAAGCAGACATAATATATCATATATACATACGTACATACATGTATAAGAAAGTAGTGCTTAGAGACATTAACAACAACAACAACACCAACAGCGACAAAAGTGAAATAACTAAAAGCTTTTCACTCACAACTCACATTTAAAATATTTAAATCGTTGTCTGCTTCACTTTGTCGTCTTCTTCTTCTATTCGCACTCGGCGCTTAATTTTTTGTTCCCGCTGTTGTTGTTGTTGTTGTTGTTGAGGGTGTTGTTAATGATGACACTTGTATTATTAAATTTATTAAGTGACTAGTATCTCTCTTTGTATGTATGAATGAATGTATATACTCATCAGCATCTGACTGCCTTGAGATGCTAAACGACAGTCGTTTAACTAAATAAACTAAGCTATTGACCGGCTGCTGGTAGAATCAGGCAGTGAATTGAAGTGTGCAATGAGTGTAAAGGTGGGTGGTCGGTGGTCGGTGTCGGTGGTCGGTGAGACTTTTGCGGCAAATCGAGTTATTTCAGTTATTTAACCCCGTAAAATGGATGATTATTTGAGTGATTCTTTATTTTTACTATAAAATTGTTTTTATTTCCTATTTTTATGGTGTTTAGCATGGGCCGTTGACTTTTATGGGTAAACATGTGAGTTTAGGGCTGTCCCACGGAAAACGAGATTTTTCAAAAACTGTATATGTTTTGAATGTATGCATTATAGAGGCTTATATTTTACACAAATGCTGTCTTTAAAATCCAAAATCCAATTGGTGATTATAACAGAAATGCTAAAGGCTTTTGAACGTTTGAATTGCCCACGTTGGATAAAGTTAGGAATGAACGACAATGAAATTTGTCGGTTTCAATTCTGATTCCGACAACAATCTGTTTCTGTAACACCTCTGAATAAAAGTTTTTTTTTCGACATTAACGCCATACTCCTCTATTTAGGTAACGAAGCGGGGTATTAATATTTGAATGCCTTCTCGAAGTACTTTCACGCCAATCCCTTGGTCCAGTTTTCGCGGGCCATTCCCGATATCCGAGGTTCGTGTAATAGAGGTCTGGCAATTTGCCTGAACATCGCACAATGTTCGTCCACAGTCAATCTGTGAGTGTGAACGAGCGCATTTTCGATGTTTTCAGATATTTCGTCAGGGCTGGATTGACATTGATTGATCAACCTATTGATCTCAAACCGGTCTCATTACAAAGGAGAGAAGCCTGGCTACACTGCAGGGTTACTAACATGATGAAAATGAAATCGCACGTCCTTGAGAGCCTAAGCACACTTATTTTCTGTGTATGGCTCGCACTAAGATTATTCAATGTGATTTTTAGTACGCTAAAAATTAGTCGAACTCTTCATGATTGTGCGCGGGGATAAGAAAGTATTGTCTCGTAACATGAGACTAGGTAAAGGACAAACATTGTGCCATGACTTCAAAAAAAAAAAAATACTCAAAGAGCTATTTAGTCGTGTAAAATATGTATTTGTATAAAAGAATAAAATTTCGAAGTCTCGTTTTCCGTGGGACATACCTTGTGTCTGGTATGAACGGTTGCTAGTCTTTTTTACGCTGTGACTTCCTGCGAAACATAAGTTTTCAAATTTTTTTTTACTTCTACATCAAATCACACTTATAAAGTTTACGTGCTTGTTTAAAGTTTAAGATGCCACAGTTGTTGGTGGTGTTTTCTTTTACCATAAAACCTTTCTACGGTATATTATTTATTTCTAACGCTGCCGAACACATCACTCTTTTGGGCACCTTATTATGGGGCTGAAGGTAGTGCGCATGTTAGAGAGCTAACTCGACACGAAACGACTAAGTTTATTTTTTCTTAGTGATTTTAATGCCTTTAAGACCTTCAAGCTGCTACAAAGAAAATTTATATACACATGTCATACAAAAAATTCTATTTTAAAACGGCTTGATACATTTCTAAGCAAACATGGGGTCAAAAAAATGGTAGAAGTATGCGTAAAGGGTATGAAATTTGTACAGCTAACGCCGTTGCCTTGCTCTAAATTGAAGTGGTTTTTTTTTCGAAAACTCGTCAGCAGTTTTATGAAAGGTCCATGTCTATAACCGGACCTTTCGTCAAATTGGGTCCATACTTAGCCAAGTAGCAGCGATTGCTGTTTATTTAGTTAGCATTACAAAGAAATCCATCTAGAGGATAACAGAAACTATTCTCTTTTTAAGTAGACAACCAGGCCTCCGCTCAAAAATTCGTCTGGTAATAATATATATTATAAATATTATTAATATTAGGTCAAGTAAAAAGTTCGTTCGGTTTTTATCTAAGAGATGGCGTTATTGTCCATTGTACATAATACGTTAATACATTTACCGGTGAGCCGGCGGAAACGGTAGTCAAGCCAGGTAGTGACGACCAGGAAGGTTTTGCTGTGTATTTGGTGGGATTGGCAAGGAATATTCTACTACGAGCTGCTTCCCTATGGACAAACGCTCAATTCGGCCCTCTACTGCCAACAACTGAACCGCTTGAAGGCAGCACTCATCCAAAAGAGGCCATCTTTGATCAACAGAGGCCGAATTGTGTTCCATCATGACAACGCCAGGCCACATACGTCTTTGGTGACGCGCCAGAAGCTCCAGGAGCTCGGATGGGAGGTCCTAATGCACCCACCTGTTATAGTCCGGACATGTATTATTTTCTTCAGCAATAGTATCTACATGAGTAAGAGACGATACCACGATAGCTATTAAAACTTGGGGCGTGACAGGTTTTACAATGGTATCATCCAATCGAGCAAGAAAACAACTTCACTAACAAATTACCTTACAGTATTTTGATGAGCAGTAGATTATTGTTTCGACGGATATGCTCACAATGAAACACATTTCGTTTACTAAATCAAAGTTTCCGGAAACACGAACTGAGCTTTAATAGGCAATAATGGCTCATTACTCATAGACAGAATTGAGGATACATAATAATTACAAGTTTGACTCTACATATATATAATCTTAAATGCTTCCGATGTTACGCTTTTGTTTTTTCAATATTACAAACCATCATTTCCGTTTGTCATTTCGAAAGACAAATGCAAAGCGTACTTTGCTTAACTGCTGTCGTCGTCTGCCTCAGTTGGTAAACACCGCCAAATTCGTCTGATGTTTGAAACACAGCGTCGTTGTTGGCAACAGTTTTTATGCAAAATATATTCAAATGTCATTCATTCATTCCTTATCAGTGATTTGCATGTCTCTCGCATGACAGAATAGGTGGCGACAGCTTGAGACTTGAGGTAATGATCTTATAATGTTTGCGATAGTCATTTCATTTCAAAACAAAAAAAGGTATGCACGGGTTTTTTGTTTTTGTGTTCACTGGAATTGTTGAATAAATTTTGAATTCTCAGTAACTTTCCAGAAGACTTATCTCTAAAATGCAACTCACCTCGAGCTCAGCGTTAATGCGTTCAATTTGATTTTTTCTTATTTTATTATTTTTGTTTTGTTAATTTTAATGTAAACAATTTTATTGCCAAAATCTATCAGGGAGAAGCATAAAAAATCTGCCCTCGAACTAGGGTATTGCTGACCATGAAGATTTATTTCGAAGCTTTTTTCTTTAAGGTTTGTTTTTCATTTGAGGCAGGTGGTCTCGTAACGAACCCAAAGTCAGAGCTTTGAAGCAACAACTCAGGGTATCACATCAACAAACCACATATTTTTAACACAACAATATCACATCACAGCACATCAATAGATCAACATATTACCGGAGCAACAGTGCCAACATATAAATATGTTAAACAAATAAAGGCCAGCCACAAACCAAAAAGACAGGAGTCGTGTGTCAACAGCTGCAGCATGAGACGGTTTTTGGACGAATAGCTGAGCTACCATTCCCCTTCTGGGTAAGCCAGGGCGAGATGCTGCTACTCCTCACCTTAACAAGTAAGTTTGTAATTAAATATTTACAGGCGGTGAGCATCGACTCACCCTCTTGGAAGGTAGTTGTGAGATCCAACTCCAAAAACGAACTAACCTCACCGATAATCACCGAACTTAATCACAAATGACGCCCGAACGGGGACGGGGTGACATTAACAAAGTGTAAAAGTGATGAGGGTATGGTGGACTTATTAAGTGAAAACGGAAGACCACACCTGAGTACGTTGTGGAATTCGGTTTAGAGGATTCCGCCACCTTCGATGAGCCCCGGAAGAAACTAATTCATTGATAACGAAAAAAATATGCGAGGTCTCGAAGAGCTCGCTACAAAGCACAACCGATTATCTCCTAACTGTTATTAAGCACTACTAATTTTGAAGATACGTCGATCAATCACAGGCGTAACTTGTACTCACAGTACATTCCAAACCGGTCCGAGGGAGGAATTTGTAACTAAGATTGGAAAGTTTGAAAGATTTGAAAGAAGGAGAGCTGTACAAAATCTACTAACTTAAGTTAAATTCGTTCCTAAAACGATGTCTGGGCTGCTTCGTGACAGAACGCTAAGCTGGTATTGGAACAGCAACAAACGCTGGTCAACTTGAGTTCGAGACTTTGTCAAGTTCTTTCTATTCTTTCGATTTTTCGAGGAACTTGACGATCAAAATAATCCAGTCATAGAACTACAGAATCTCATTAGGTATACCGACACCAAAGAAGATCAAAAACTAGACGGAATCTACCCCAGCTGAGTACAAACTTTATATAAAACGGCGAGAATTCGCTACACCAGAGGAACTGATGAGCGCTGCAGATAACTATGAAAACATGCCAGAAAACCCAACAGTCAGCATCACCATCGGGATGCAACTCTTTCACGCCAAATCTAGATTAGGTTCTGCTGCAGGAATATCTTACAAGCAAGGAATGTAGCATTCACATACCGCTACGGAAGGCACTAGGTCCTCTATAAGCGTAACTCTCGCCAAGCGTCGAAAATCGAAGTTCTGATGGGCTATAACCGACCTACAACAGTCCAAGAAGTCTTAGGATGCGACTCATGTGTTGGCGACGAATAATACAAGAAGGAAATTCTAATTCCACCAGCACTAAGAGATGACATGATCAGCGCCACTGACACTGATTATGCCACTAAAAAAATTGAATAACTTTAAACCAATTTAATTTTTTCACGTCGATCCGGTAACTCTCAAGTCAAATCATATAAAATTAGAGTAGAAAATTAAAATTTCTTAATGATTTTTTAAAAATTTTTTTTTTTATTTATTTTAACTTATAATAAGTTTAGTAATATTATTTTCTTTAATTTTCAGCTATTTTTTCGCTGTGTACATTCGAGCGGCGGAAAAGAACACAAAAGAGCAACAACTTTAAACGAGTGGGTATAAGAAGATATTAACATTTAAAGCGATTCATATTTACATAGTACGTCCCTACAAAAATAAAAAAAAAAAACAAATAAATATAAATATGCAGATATGTATCTACATACATTGTATGTACTCGTAGCTGCTTCCAGATATTTGGCGATGTACAAGATAAGATAGGTAAGTAAACAAGAATAAATCATAATAAAAGTGCACATACGCAACAAGTGCCAACGGCGTTAGGTAACAACCACACATACAATACATATGTATATTTATAAGAAGAAGAAGAAGCGGTAAGATATAAATAGGTAAATTTAATAAACATACATATATACATATATTAATACGAAAATGTAGAGTACACTAGAAGCAAACGAGAATGAAAGTGAGCAGCAGCAACAGCGACAGCAACAGCAGCAGCAGAAACAAGAATTATAACTGAAAAGTTAAAGTTCAGTGGATTTATTTTTTATATACATACATATTTACAAATGAAGTGGAAAATTTTCATGCCCAAAATAATTATGTAAATATGTCTGCGCGAATAATGATAATTTTATTCATAATCAGAGGTAAACTTTTTTCAACTTAAATCATCTGCCTTTGGAAGACTTTCCCAAAAAAATATAGTTATTTAAAAAAATAATTAAAATAAAATATTTAAAATTGAACGGTTTTTGGGGGTATTTAATTACAAAAATTCTACTTAATTTTAAAATATAGCTGCATCTTCTTAAAAAGAAAAATAATAAAAAAAAAATTAAACAAAAAAAATTAAAAAATTCTGTTCAAAAATAGTAGGATATTTCAGTTTTTTGTTTTTTTTTATAATATACTGCCGTCAAAATTATCTGCCATTAGCCTACTTTCTATAAAAAATATTCAAAGAAACGTTTAAAAAATAATATTTGTTGGACGCTTGGTTTTCATTGACACTATGCTGTTTTCGGTGTTGGTCTTTTTGACAGCTGTCACTTGATTTATACTCGTGAAATATGTTTGCAAGTCGTGCAAATTTATTAATGGTTCGGTCGCACGACGCAGTGCGGTCTGTGTTCAATATTCGATCGACATACCAGGGATGTTAGTTGAATTTTGCCGGTTTTACTAGTAGATGTCGCTAGCAATATGTATAAATATCTATGATTTGGCATGTATGTAGTTTTTTTCTATTGACATTAACCTACAAAAATACGCAAGTCACATTCCGCCAAAATAATAGCGTCATATTTGTTTACATCAGTGAATATGTCGAGTTTCGGTCCAAGTAAATCGCATTTGCGGCATTCGTTGCTTTTCTTATTTCATCAAAAGAAAAAAGCAGCTGAAGCTCACCGGTTGCTGGTAGAAACTTATGGTGAACATGCACCAGTGATTAGAACATGTGAGACATGGTTTCGTCAATTTAAAAGTGGAGATTTCGATTTGACAGACAATGAACATCCTGGTGCAGCGAAAAAGTTCGAAGACGAAGACGAAGAATTGCTTGTTGATCCAACCCAATCGCAACAAAAATTGGCAGAAACACTACATGTGACTCGAGGAGCAATTTGCCAACGTTTAAAAGCCATGGGAAAGATCCAGAAGTATAGAACATGGGTGCCACACCTGCTGAACGATAGACAAATGGAAAATCGAAATCTTTTCTGCATCGAATTGTCACGGGAGACGAAAAATGGATTTATTTTGAGAACCCGAAGCGAAAAAAATCAAGGCTTAACCTTGGTGAATGTGGCCCATCGACTGCAAGGCCAAATCGCTTAGGCCGTAAGACAATGCTCTGTGTTTGATGTGACCAGTGTGGTGTGGTGTACTACGAGTTGTTAAAACCTGGTGAAACGGTGAACACGGATCGCTACCGACAATAAATGATCAATTTGAATCATGCGTTAATCGAAAAACGGTCGGAATGGGCCCGAAGACATGACAAAGTTATCTTGCAACATGACAACGCGCCGTCCCATACCGCTAAACTGGTGAAAGGCGCATTAAAAACACTTAATTGGGAAATATGATCGCACCGGTCGTACTCTCCAGACCTCGCCTCGTCCGACTATCACCTTTTCGCATCGATGGGACACTCCCATGCAGAGCAGTGCTTCGCTGATTTTGAAGTAGTCGAAAAATGGCTCGTCGAATGGTTTTCCTCGAAAGAAAAAAAGTTTTTTTGGAATGGTATCCATAATTTGACTGAGAGATGGGCGAAATGTGTAGAAACCAATGGTCAATACTTTGAATAAAAAAATTTTGAGATTCCTCTGAAAATTAAGTGTTTTCTTTATCGAAAAAACTAACACCCCTGGTATATATACTCGTATATAATTCTTTATCACATACATTTGCAATCACAATGCAGCATTTCCACACACTTTCCCTCAGGGTCCACACAACGTATGTATGCATATACTCGTATTTATAAATTATTCATTTGCACAAAATGCAATTCAGAGATAAAGATACACTTTTACGTTTTTCCATATCCGTCAATCGGTTTATAAATTGGTTGCCGTCAAATAAATAAAAAGAGCAAAACCCAAAAAATAAAAAAAAGAAACGAAAAGAAATTAAAATAAAATAAATAAATAAAAATCAGCGCGATCAATATTTATTGAAGCAGAGCTTTATGGTGGATGCTTGCGTTCAAAAATAAACATCGCGGACATTTCGTTAATAACTCTTCCAGCTACACACATGTGGCCACCTATATAAATATGTGCATGGAAATAAATATTTGGTTTGCAACAATTGTTGCCCTCGACGGGCATTTCTTTTTTCGTGCAACAATTTATACTGCATTGATGAAGAGCATTTATTATTTCTATTTCTTGGATGTTTGGTTTTTTTTTGTTTTGCATTTGAAAAATTTCTCATTTTTAAATTTTCTCCACAGTTTATAAAATAAATTGCCAATGCAGATGGTCTTTACAAATAAACAATTCTGGTTGAATATCAGTGTTTTTCACTGGATATTTTATATTAAAATGTTTAAATTTTCATGCTTATTTATTTATTGTAAAATTTTAGTGTATATAATTACAAATTGTTTGTTTATGAGTCTAAAGTATAATTGCCTTCCGCTGCGTAATTAAAAATAACAATAATAATGATGTTGGGTTTTGTATTTTGACAGCACACGGAAGACGTGAAAAATTTCTTGAAAATTTAAAATTAATTTTATTATCAGTTTAAAATTTTATAAAAAAAAAAAAAATAAGTATTTATCCTTTATTGTATAGTATTATATTTTGAGATTTTAAGCCTATGTAGTGCTATTCTGATGACAGTCACAAAAATCCATCACCCCACTAGTGTGACCACTGCGCCCAAAAGTATGCTTTACGTGCGTTTAATTTATTTTGTATAATTTTAGGCGCAAAAGTTATTTCAATATTTCTTTAGCTAATTACTGAGATTTACTTTTAATAATATTTTTCTCATTTCCATTATTTAATTATTTTTATTTTTTATGAAAATCCTCTTTTTGACTGCAATAAACTTTTACTAAGTTCTTCGATCTCAGCTGAGAAGAAAGCTCGTGTAAAAATATTTATCCACAAATTTTTCAAAAAATACGCAAAAAAAACAAATTCTGTTTATGTTTTCTTATGAAAACGTAAACTTTGCAGAACTGAAATGTCTTTGAAAGAATTTGTTTATGTTGTTAGTAAAAAAAAAAAAAACAAAAACAAAACAAACATATATTTTTTTCGTAAAAAAACCGAAATACAAATGTTGAATGAATTGAGTTTTTTTTAGTCCAAATGTTGAGTAATAAAAATTTATTGTTTACTAGCCAAACAAACATTTGAAATTCTGAAAATAATATATAATTGAGTTCATTTTTTTTATAATTGAGTTCACACTTCGAGTGGGTTTTATATGATTTTTGTTTTCTTGTTCACCGGCCCTGACCCCCTGTGACATTTTTGTTTACAAAACTGAGATAAAGAGCACATCGTTGGAGGAGCAGAACAAGATCACATAAAATGTTTTTTTAAATGCTTTAAGGATTGGGAAAAATAGCTAATATAAGTGCGAAATTCTTTTTTTTTTAAAAGTTTCTGAAATTAAAATTTTAATGCATATTCAAGGGAGACAGAAAAGCGAATATAAACATCATAATTGTGTTTTTATGAATTTAGCATTGTTTGGCATCGGTAGCATCCAAGAAATTATGAATATTTATAGATTTTATCACGAGAAGTTAAGGTTTATTCTTTTGGAAGAAATATACAAGTAATGAGGAAAGTAGTTTCTTAATTACATTGAAGTTTGCCAGTGCGTATGAGTAACTTTGAGTTGAACATAATTAAATTTTAATATTCTCAGTTTAAACGAAGTTTTTTGGCCTTTATTTTCTTTAGCAATGAAATTACTAAATAACTAAAAGAAAACAAATATTTTAGTTCCTACAAGATTTTTGAAATAAAAATCTATTCAATGAACTAACGCGGAAAAACTTTTTGCTAGCACTGAATCAGCAGGCTCGAGATTAATGCGCTTAATACCTCACTCGTTTCTTTTTTTTTTTGGACATCATCGACTCAGCGGCAGCAATTAATAAATTTTACAACAACAAAAAAAATCAAAAATCAAATTCAAAATTAAAAACTAAATTAATCAAGCCCGCCGCCATACGCCTACAGCGAGTCGGCTGCTTAATAAAATTGACCGCAAATCATTAAACGATTCAAATAAATGTTTTCATCTACAATTACTGTGTGTGTATGTACATGTCATTGTTTATAAAGAAGGTTTTGAAAATAAACAAACAAAATACTATAAACCAGGCGTCGAACAACAAATACGTAAACAAATACTTGACTCCGCTGGCTGCATGCGGCTGAGCGGCAGAGGAAGCAGTCGATGAATCACAGCTAATAGTCAATGTGGACAATAAAAAACAAAAAAAAAAAAAACAAAAAACGAAATCAATGTATACTGATAATACGCGCATTTATTGCAAAGTAACAACAACAACAATAAATAATCCTTATTATTTGTGTTTTTTTTCTGTTAGCTTATTGATGTTGTCTCCCTATTGGCAAAAGCAATTGTCGTAAATAGGACAAGTTTATTGTGCAAATACATACATATATATACATGTGTACATTTGTTTTGTATATTTTTAGTGCTGCATGTGATGCTGAACAATCATAATATGATAAACGTCATAACGTTGGCAACGTGATAATGATATTAATGAAATCCAATACAAAGACATCATAATGAGAATGGGCTTGATGACGATGACTCTGTTTGGCGTAACAACTGGTGGGTGTATTGACATTTGACAATGAATGAATTTTAGGGTATAGAGCAGGAAGCAGAGAGAGAATAGACAGCTTTCACTTTCAATAATATCTCAATATTCTACCTGCCAGAATGGGTACAAAAGATGAAAGTGACAGACGTAGCATTTGATGTGTGTCACAAGGGAAAGAGGCAACGGCAGTGTGAGGAGAAATACTAAAAGCCTTTGAATGGGTATGTCTCTGATGGCAGGAAGGTGTCCATAACAGCCTGTTGGTGATTGAGCAGGATGTAGGGGGCAAATTTTTTTTTCTGGTATATGTGAAGGGTTGAGTTATTGGCATTCAGCTGGGATATAATGACACTTATGACATCACTGAAGAGGATCGGGTGAATAAATTGAATTAAATCTCTATATTAAGCAGTGCTTCTTTCAATCCTAAAAAAATGCAATAAAAAATGAAACAATAAATACATAAAGTTATATAATAGAAGGTAAAAAAAATAAAAATTAAAATAAAATCAAGCTAGAAAATAAAATAAAATAAAATAAAATAAAATAAAATACTATAAAATAAAAGAAAAAAATAAAATGAAATAAACTAAAATTTAATAAAATAAAATAAAATCAAAATTTAAAATAAAATAAAACAAAATTAAATTAAAATAAAATAAAATAAAATAAAATAAAATATATTAAAATAAAATAAAATAAAATAATACAAAATAAAATAAAATAAAATAAAATAAAATAAAATAAAATAAAATAAAATAAAATAAAATAAAATAAAATATAATAAAATAAAATAAAATAAAATAAAATAAAATAAAATAAAATAAAATAAAATAAAATAAAATAAAATAAAATAAAATAAAATAAAATAAAATAAAATAAAATAAAATAAAATAAAATAAAATAAAATAAAATAAAATAAAATAAAATACAATAAAATAAAATAAAATAAAATAAAATGAAATAATATAAAATAAAATAAAATAAAATAAAATAAAATAAAATAAATTAAAATAAAATAAAATAAAATAAAATAAAAAAAAATAATAAAATAAAATAAATAAATTAAAATATAATAAAATAAAATCAAAAATTAAAATAAAATAAAATAAACTTCTAAACGTCTTTGCGACCATGATATTAATTTTGTTTTGTTGTTGAATTGAAATATTTTGTCATACAAACAAACCAGGAATTTCGTTCACTAAAAAAATTATAATAAAATAAATTTCATTTGCTAGAAAAACATCCAGACGCATATCACAAATTGGAGTAGAAGATCTGCCGAAAATCAGTATCTGTAATTTATTTAATTATTTACTACAATACTACGTTATATTCAACCGTGTGCTTGTAAAACGCATTTAGATAATTGAAAGGCATTATTGAGCCTACATGACGTATGAGCAACTACGATTTGCAAAACGACAATTGGACACTTAAAATGACATACTAGAGACAGTTTGTATCTAAGACAGTGAGCACGTAATATATGGTCATATATAAATATATAAAAGTAGAGAGCAGAGTTGAAACACGACGCAAGCAATTTCAATGTGAAGCTGCGATATTAATGAGCAGTTGCAAGCTCAAAAAGCTTGCCAACGTTTGTTACTTGTTTAAATATACCATGCAATATATTTATATATATAGGTGATACACGTCACTTAGCAACATAAAAAGTCTAAAAGTCGATGAAATGGCAACTTTTATATAAAAGTAAACTTTCTTCCTCAGTTGCCAAGCAGCCTGGATGGGCGCCCACAGTGAACACCAATACAGCTTAGTGAATCACGCGTTCAATATATTCACATACTGTGTACACATATATAGGTGTATATTGCAGATTTCACCTGGCTCAGCAGACAACAAACAACAACTGAAATGTCTTAAACAAATATTCATGAAAATTGCCAACATTAAAATCATTTATTAATGCCCAGCAGAGTAGAAATTAAACGAAAATACAATAAAACAAAAATCAGAAGGTAACGTAAATCAAACCGAAAACTATGTGCATATACGTACATACATATGTACATATATTCAAATATACATTTCAAATTTATTTAAGGTGAATAAGTAAACAGCAAAAAAAAATCCGAAAAAAGAACAAAAAACAAATAAAGAAAAGAAATAACAAATCGCAGGCAAATAAAAAATAAATAAATAAGTAAAATATGCGCATACAAATGCTCATCAAGCACTGTAATGCTTGATGCAACAGCACACATATATCCACTCAACGCAAATCTTCAAGCCAAGCGCCTCTCCACCTTTGCACTCCAAGGAAACTAAGAAAAATCTGCTGTGAATACTGCGTTTGTCTCTTTTTGTTGTTGTATAAGAAGAGGCTTGAATAAGTAAGGACGCTTGAGTGAAGTTGGATACGCATTATCCTGCGGGCATAGAAAACCTCAAGCAGTCGAGCAGACGAATGATAGCAACGGTACGCACATACATACATAGCTTCGCATAGCCACAGTTTGGTAGAGTAAAAGGAAGAGGAGGACATGAAAGTCAGTGAAGACAATAAGCAAGAAAAATAAGACAATGCAAAGGTAGGACTTACACAGCTCATAAGTAATCAGAGTTAGGAAAACCACATTACCAACAATGCAGAGGTTTCAATAAAACATCAAAAATATTAATGAAAACTTAATGGAATTTCTTTTTTTTTTTTTTACTTCAACACATACATATAAATATAGCTTACATAGAATTCATGCATAGCCAGTTTTACAAAATTTTACCGCTATGCCATTGTTGTTGTTCGGTTTTCAGTTTGACCCTACATTTTGTCTAAAGTGAAATTCTTTACTAAGTAGAATTTTGCAATAAGTAAATTTAATAAAATCTTAAACACGTTTTTACAGCTTTTTATCTCGCTTTGAAGGTGAAAATTGAATTCTCTCTGAATTGAATTAAATTAAATAAAATTTTGAAGTGCTCACATGAAGTAATGTAAAATTTCCTGTAACAGGAAGTCAAAGACGGTTTTTAGTATGTTATAAATTTGTAAATATTCGTTAGAAGTAAGCGGCATGGCAGGTGTGGTGTAAATTGTGTGGCGAAGTGGTGAAATTTATGGAATGTGCAAAATAAAAAAAATATTAATATCCTTAGGTAGTTGTAAAATTCTGAAAAATATACATTATTTGATCTTTAAATGAAACATATACTCGTATGAGCATATTACGTCCTCCGATGGAACTCTCTTTCAGGTTGCCTGCCTGACCATTGAAGTGTTTTTCAGGCAAATACATCTGTTATCATGGAGGCTGCAAAGGAAATCGGAGCCAGCAGTAAAGATAAATGTATTCAGCAAGAGTCAGACAGCAATAAAAGCACTGGGCTCCCATATACTAAATTCCACATTAGTGATGAACCATCACCGATCGCTACAGGAGTTGACCAAACAGAGCAAACAATGGTATCTCTCACATGGGCCTCTGGTCACAGGGACATCGAGAGAAACTGTAAGGCGGATGAACTTGCTAGGCTAGGTACGACCAAGCAAATTCTTCTCAATAAAGAACACATTGTTATGCTTTTTGCCACTTATAAACTGCTTCTCAAGTAATTAACAAAGGAATAAGCTGTGTCAAGCTGAAATGATGCTAGAATCTGCCACAAGTCGAGGCGTATCTGAACGAAATGGGATAAGAAAAGATCACGAGATATGTACTCCTTAAAAAGAGCGGGCATGTCGAAAGTGATAGGTAATCTGTTGGGCCACTGATTGATAGGACGACACGCGGAAAGACTAGGGGCTTCCCTATAGAAGATGCTGCAGAAACTGCAAGAACAATAAGGAGGATCAGCCGTCTCTTATACGTCTGACCTGCTTGGAGCAGATCAAAGATAGCCGACATTTAAGTCATTAATCTAGAGTTTCAAACAAAATGGCTGGATAAGAAACCTGACGGTGAAATTTTTGTGTCAACACAAAGGATTGAAATCGATACGATAGATTGATAGCCAAAACAACTTAACCTATCCTAAATGAAGCCTTTAGTTTAATGAAAAATGATGGAATACTTTTTATTAGACCGATACATATTTCAATAATAATTAATTTCATAAAATTCAATTGTAAATAAATTAATTAATTGTGAGGCCGCGCCAGTTCGCACTAAAATTAAGTCAAATTAAATATTATAAATACCGCTTACTTTTTAAAAATTCTCTAAATAATTACGCTTGTTCAACTTGTTCAACAGGTAGTAGAAATAATTTATTAACCACTACACTACCATACCATTTCATTTGTGTAGATTTGTATGACAGTTTGTGCGATGTCTCTCTTGGGACATTTTCTGCGCTACTTAATTGATTGTCTTACAATCTCAATTATCAATTAAAAATTCACTACACTCTCAACTGAGTGATTCGATTTAATATTAATGTATTTTAAATGATTTTTGTAACGTCATTAATGAAACTGTTACAAATTAAAAAAATTAATTCTGCGCAAAGGTGGCAACATAGAGAGGCAGATGAAACCGTCAATCAACCAACCGTAGTAATGAAGTAAAATACCACCTGCAGTGATGAGCTATTTTTGTATGTAGGTATGTATGCCTATAAGTATTTATAGGTATATATAGAAGTGTAACTATTTGTAGGTGTAATGTAATGAATTTAAGTGTATGTAGATATGTGTATGTACGTGCTAGATGAATGAATGAATAATGATGTTCTCTACGCAGAGGTAACTATAAAATGATGCGTAAAAATACTAGAAGGCAAAACTATTAAATTTCAATTAGACTCATAAAATTTAATGGCTTCCACAATAAGGGATGGGCGGACGAGAAGCTGTATGCAGGAAGCGAATGATGGAAAGTAGTGTACGGGTGTGAGTAGAATTATTAAAATTTCTAAAGGTATGGAAATAAATTAACAATTAGAGATGAGCAATAAAAATATTTATTTTTGGTTAAAGACGTAGATAAACTATCTTGCAATATACCGTTATATTACATTAGAAACATCATAGGAAAGAATTTTTATTACACTTTTGTATAATTTCATTTACATTTTGAATGTTGCTGTGGCTATTTTTATACGCCATTAATTTATTTTGCCATATTTTATTTTACTGTGAAATAAATAACTTAAAAAATAAATCTTTATATTTGTTTATAATTATTTCTGTAGACTAATTCACAATATTTCGTAATATTACGTTAAAAATATTTTTTTTTACTTTTAAATATTTTTTATATTTATTATATTATTTTCATATATTTTTTTTATATATATATTATTTTTATATATTTTTTATATTTATTATATATTTTTAAATTTTTTTTCTTTCATCATTCTAATTATTATGCCATTTTTTATTAAAAAATATTTTAATTGATTTATTTCCTATTATTTTACTTTTATATTTCTTATTGAATTTTGTTTTTTAATTCATTTATTAATTTAATTTTAATACACTTAATTAAATTTGATTTAACTAAAATTAGTTTTATTTTATTTCGTTATTTTTTCCTATTTGTAACAAATATTTACACATACATATATGGAGATATAATAAATTTAGATTGCATTGTTATTGATTTTCAATCAATTATTGGTCACACATAAGAATGGAATTCAGTGAAAAAAAAATTCCACCACACACATACACATATCATTGCAGTGCATTGGAAAAATCCAGCCAACTCTTCAGTTGCAATAACTGCCAGCAACAATTGATAAGAGCATATCTAGTGCAATGTTTTTATAATAAATTGAATACGTGTATGGAATATTTATGTATTTATTTGGTTATATTGTAGTAAAATATTTTTCAACTTGTTTTTAGTTGAAATTGCAATGCATTGAATTGCATATCATATTTTTGTCACCCACTCTACGCTTTAAGCATTCCATAGAAACATATACATATATACATATGTAAGAGTGTCAACAAATCCATATGTATATGTATGTGTGTAAGTGTACACTTAGTGCTGGCATTAAATGGATTATACTCGAGTACTTGGGCGTCCTTTGTTAGCGACAGCTTGTCGTTGTTGTTAATCCTCAATTCAATTGAATTCAATTAATAGTTGTTTATTTATTTAGCATTTTTATTCATTTTCCATTTTATTATATCTTTCATATAATCTTATCACTTAAGCGTCGTATACTCGTATGCAGTAATTATGACAAATCTTTGTGAATATAAATGCATTTTTAAGGAAAATTACTAGAAATGCATGTTTCAATGTTTAAGGAATATTCGTTTGATATTTATATGAAATATAAAATGCTTTAATTTATTTTAATTTTATTTTTTTTTTTTAAATAATACATACGTTTGTAATTATTAATTTTTTTTGTAATTTATTTTTTTAATTAATTTGATTTTATTTTCTAAAATTTTTAAATTTACATTTATTTATATTATTCTGTTTTAATTATTTTATTCTTACTTGTTTTTTTTTGTAACCTTATTCAATTTTATTTTTTTTTAAATTTTACGTTATTTTAGTTTAATCAATTTTTTTATTTTGTTTTCAATTAATTTTGTTTTGTTTAAATTTTTAACTATTTTAGCTTATTTCAGTTCATTCTATTATAATATAACTAAAGCAAAATAAATGAGATAAATTGAATTTATTTTGCTGTAGTTTTTTTACTTTAATTTAATTTTAACACCATTTTTTATTTCATTTTTTATATTATAAAATTTTAGTTTACTTTATTTTACTTACTTTATTTGATTGTTTAGTTTATTTAATTTTATTTTATATAATTTGATATTATTATCTTTTATTTCATGTAATTAAACTAAATTGCATTTTAAATTTTGTATTGTATTACTAGAATAGTACAATTCTATTTATTTCATTTTTGCTTAATTTTATTTTTTGTTTCTCTTTGTTTTATTTTTTTTCGTTTTGTTTTTTTTTATTTAATTACACTTTATTATATTTAATTTTATATTTTTTATTTAAATTTATTTCATTTCATGTTAATTTTATTTATTTTAATTTACCATATATTTTTTAAAACTACTTTTATTTAATTTTAATTAATTTTACTACGTTTTATCTCTACTTTTATTTTTGTTAAATTTTGCTTTATTTCGATTGTTAATTTTTATTTCATTTTACTTCATTTAATGTATGTAATTTAGTTGAATATAAATTAATTTTAATTACTTTAAATTGATTTTTTTTATTTATTTTATTTTACTTTATTTAATTTAATTTTATTTATTATATTTTAATTCATTTTATTATATTTTAATTCATTTTATTTTATTTTGTGTTTCACTTCATTCCATTTTTTTAAATTTTATTTATTTCTTTTTATTATATTTGGTATTTTTATTTCATTTTATTTTATTTTGTTTTAGTTCATTTTATTTTATTTTGTTTAAATTTATTTTTTTTTTATTTCATTTTTTAATTTAATTTTTTTATTACATTTTATCTTATTTTGTTTTATTTTTATTCATTTTTTTATTATATTTTATTGTATTTTATTTTATTTAACTTTATTTAATTTAATTTTATTTATTATATTTTAATTCATTTTATTTTATTTTGTGTTTCACTTCATTCTATTTTCTTAAATTTTTTTTATTTCTTTTTATTATATTTGGTTTTTTTATTTCATTTTATTTTATTTTGTTTTAGTTTATTTTTATTAATTTTATTTTGTTTGTTTTACATTTTTTTTTAATTTTATTTTATTTTGTTTAAGTTAATTTTTTTTTAATTTTATTTTATTTTTTATTTTATTTTCTTTTTTATTTTATTTTCTTTTTTATTTTAATTTCTTTTTTATTTCATTTTTTAAATTTAATTTTTTTATTACATTTTATCTTATTTTGTTTTATTTTTATTTTATTTTTTTATTATATTTTATTGTATTTTATTTTGTTTGATTTATTAATTTTTTTATTTTATTTTTATTTCATTTTTATTTTATTTTATTTTATTTTCATTTTGCAATCCAATACTTATATATGTACTATATGTGCATATATGTATATGAATATATATATATGTAAATCAAAAATTTATGCAGTAAACTTATTTTCACATACATATGCTATGCTATGTAAACAGCTTTTAATCGCACAAACACAATATTCTTGGCATTTCCAATTAGCAGTGTATTTATGTGTGATATTGGAAAGAGGAAAAGAAAAATATTGTTCGAATTAATGTGAAATTTAGTTTAAAAATTAACGAATTAACAATAATTTATTTATTTTGCAATTCATTATTTCAACAGCGAAATAAATATTTTTGCATATTTATATGTACATATGTACATAGCTACATTTGTTACGTGCATATTAGCATGATCCTACATGCATACCAGCACTACATACATACATGTGTAGTAGTGTAGTAAGTCATGTTTTATTGATTTACAGTCTATTTAATGGCATATAAACATATGTATGAATGTACGTATATGTATGTAAGGCTTTAAATTAAATTGGCGAAGATGAAAACATGAAAAATCACTTTGCGTTTGCGTTTGCGTTTAAGCGTTCAAGCACTCGGGCGAATAAATGTGGGCACGCTTCTACAATATATTCACATATGTATGTACATACGTGTATGTGTAGATGTGTGCGTGAAATAGATTATAGTATTGTATTAAAATGATATATAGTATATTTGGTTATTTTTAATAATCTTTTGTTTTTTTGTGAAATTTCAAAGCAGAGCACTGAGAAATTATAAATTAAGAACGCGATAGTATTTAGTTTTTCTTTGCTTCTTTGTGTCATATGTATAATTTATAAATAATTCAATTCAAAATAATTTCCCCAAATAGATGGCGTTGGTGAGCTGCTGCGATTCTGACTGATTTCTGTCATTTATACGCGAAAATTATGTAAACAATAAATTTAATATAATATTTATTTGATGGCACTCAGCTGGGTGCATTTGGATTTAGATTTTATAGACTTTTCTTGCTCACGACCATGAGATGAAGGAAAGGACAAAATTTTTCCATTTCAGCGTTCCACTTTTGAGTAAAATTAATAAATAACAAATAAATGCTTGTAAAAATAAAAATAAATGAATATATTTTCTTTAAAAAAATTTAATACATAATATTGAGTATTTTTTATATTATACATTTTTTCGAAAATATTTTTGTTTTCTTGGAAATGTTTTTTTGTTTTTAGGATGGAAAAGATGTGAATTATTTATTATATGTGAGACAAAAAATTTAGAAAAATGTGTTTTTTTTTCATATCTAGCTATGGGCTGATTCTTCGAGCACAAAATAGGCTATACCCTGCGATCTTGTCAAAGAATATGAGTCTTTGTTCATTAACAGTGGCATTGGACGTCAATTGTGGGAGCTAATTAATATTCAGTGTCAATAATTTAAGAATAAACTTTTTGTATTAAATAGCCAACGGAGGGATTTAAAATAATTTCTGAGGTTAGCCTTGCTCGGGAGAGCGCTACCGTTTTATCAAATTTTTTCCATTTTAAAATTAATATAAATATTTTATAACCATATAACCGGTATATGTAGATACACATGCATATAATATTTTTCTAATTAGTATTTATTTTGTAAATAATAAATATTTTTTATAAATAAATTTTGTACTTTTGCTAGCAAATATGGTTACTAGAATTTTATTAAATAATTTTTAATAAATTTATTGTTGACTTTTCAAATGTTTAACTCTTAAGTAGACAGGTATCTAGCATATAGGTAAAAAGCGCGCAACGACTGGCAAGTAATATGTTAATTTTATAAACATTAAATTAATAGGAAACAGGTTGTTGATAATTAAATCTATCAAATCTTAATATATTTCAATTAGTGTTACTAAAAATAGTAAGCTGCCGGATTTACTAATGTTCATTTAAGGACAAACAAGATTTGATAAGCTCGGGCTAGAGAATAGAGGATTAAATAAGTCATTCTAATTACTTTATCGGGAGGAAAAGCTGTAAATGATAAAACAGCAATGGTCATGTATATTTGTGCATACATGTTAAGTATACATACATATGTATGTATTGTCTATGGTCTGAATATATTAACCATTTATTATTATTTATTATTTTAGAACCTTTAAAATGCATGCAAAAAATGCTCTTTTTATTTCATGAATTTTTATTTATTTATTTTTTTCTGATTTTTAAAACCTTTAAAATACTTGAGATAAATATTTTTTTTATAAATATTTTTATTTCTTATTTCTTAAGTTTAATTTTAATTTACCATATACTTTTTAAAACATTTTTCATTTAATTTTAATTAATTTTACTTCGTTTTATTTTTATTTATATTTTTATATTTTTGTTAAGATTTGCTTTATTCCGATTGTTAATATTAATTCATTTTATTTAATTTAATTTATGTAATTTATTTTAAAATAAATTAATTTTAGTTACTTTAAATTAACTTGATTTTATTTCATTTTATTTTAATAAAAATTTTTTAAGTTTTAAATTTTTTATATATTTAAGCATTATTTAATCTTTTTTTAATTCTTTTTTTTTAAGTATTTTTTATTTTTATTTGTGTTTTGTATATTTTTTAATTTTATTAATACTTTTTATTTTCATTTAATTTTTATTTGTTATTTTTGTTAATTTTTATTTTAATTTTTTTTGTTCCTTATTTGTATTTATTATGATTTTATAGTTATTTTTTAATTTTTATTAAAATTTTTTAATTTTTATTAGTATTTTGTAATTTATATTTAATTTGTATTAGTTTTATTTTTGATTTTTAAAACCCTTAAAATACTTGAAATAGATATTTTTTTAATTTTTTCATTTCTTATTTCTTAAGATTAATTTTAATTTACCATATACTTTTTTAAGCTACTTTCATTTAATTTTTATTAATTTTACTTCGTTTTATTTTTATTTATATTTTTATATTTTTGTTAAGATTTACTTTATATCGATATTGTTAATATTAATTCATTTTATTTAATTTAATTTATGTAATTTACTTTAATATAAATTAATTTTAGTTACTTTAAATTAAATTAATTTTATTTCATTTTATTTTAATAACAATTTTTTTATTTCTTATTTCTTAAGTTTTATATTTTTTATACTTTTAAGCATTATTTAATTTTTTTTTTAATTTTTTATTTTTAAATGTTTTTATTTTTAATTATGTTTTGTATATTTTTTAATTTCATTAATACTTTTTATTTTGATTTAATTTTTATTTGTTATTTTTTTTTTAATTGTTTTTTAACTTTTTTTTTATTTCTTCTTTGTATTCTTTATGATTTTATAGTTATTTTTCAATTTTTATAAATATTTTTTAATTTTTATTAATATTTTTTAATTTGTATTAATATTTTGTAATTTATATATAATTTGTATTAATTTTATTTTTGATTTTTATAAATTTGTTTTTAATAAAAATAAAAAAGTAAATAGTAGTATATGCGTTCTAACATTTGCGCAATAAAATCAGCGCCAATATTTTTTTTACGCTTTGTGATTTTTTCCTGCACCGTTAATTGGCGTTGTCGCTATTGGTTTACTTTTACACCTCTCTCTGTTCATATGCATTATATGTTTGCTAAAGTTTTTACAGTTTTATATATTTTACAAGCCAATGGCTCATAATCATTTTATATGTATATACATGCATACATACATACATACATACATGCATATAGGTAAAAATAATTAAATGTGATAAAAAACAATTATTCAATTGTCATAAAAGTTTTAAAACTTTCTTCATCCACATGGAAGCACATACATATGAAGAAGGTATATATGTATGTACATATGTACATAGAAGGTATGTGTGCAATTTGCAATTAGGCTCATGTGAGGTGTAAATAAAACATTTTTTTTTAATTTTCTTATTTTTTTATTATTATTTATTTCATATTGTATTTATGTATATATGCATTTAAGTGTATATGATTAAGAACAATTGACTGTCAAGGAGACCGAACGCGGTGCGCTTTTGAAATCAGTTGACATTGGGGCATCAATTTCACAATAAAGTCGTAAAATTAAAGTGAACATTTTCAAAAGTACATACATACCTAAGCGACAAAGCAAAGCTTTTATATAAAATTTTATAAAAAAAAAAATCTAAAGTAAGCAAACTTGATCAGAAAGTTAGCACATGTTTATATGAAACTTTCAAAATTAAAGTATAAACTTTTGTTTCACTAAGTTGAGTCATTTTTGAAATTTGAATTTGACGTTTTTGAGTTATTTCTTGTATAGGAGATATGCAATAAAGTGAGCATTTTTATTTTTAAACTACATATTTCTAATATTACTATATACATATGTATGAACAATATTTCACATTCATACGTGTAAATTTACCGATATGACACTTTTTGATGTTTTTGAGTTATTGTTTGTATGGGAGGTATGCTTCAAAACAAACCATTTGCACTAATTTTCACTTTGCTTCCTTTTAATATTATTATAAACATATACACAAAATTTCGACCTGCTTTATTGGTTTAAACGGCTTTTATGACAACTTTTGGCGTTTTTGAAGTTAAAGTTGTTCGAGAGCATTTCTTCAAAATGAATTTAACACGCTCTTCTTCGGAGTGTATAATTATATTAACAAAACAAATATATGTACAAAATTACAAAGTTATTTGAACACTCTTGCGCTTTTTATTTAATTTTTAAGCGTTTTTGAATTGAAATGTATATGGTTAGTATGTTTAAAAATGAAAATTTACAAATTTTTGAACTTTTTTTAGGATATTCTCTGACATTTTCGTATCCAATCTTGTAAAGTGAATATAATAGATATAAAAAATCACAACATTATGCCAATCTAATTAAGCTATTCCATTGTATACTCATATACTTCAGGTGTTAGAAAACTGTAGAGGAAAGTGTCAACAGAGAATTGATAATTACAGTAAATTGACAACTGCTAACTCAAATATTTATTAACAATAAGTTTAACACAAGATGCGCATATGACTTAAGGCGGTTATACAAATGTCAATATGTATGTACATATGCACGCAGGCAGCGATATGGTAGGAATTAATTTTTTTTGCAGTGTACTTTTACTGCAAAATGAATGTAAGTATATTATTTATTTGTTTGCTAAGCTTGTCAACTTTATACACGTACGTATGTATGTCATTGTTATCACGCTTATTTAATACATATTTATAATAATTTCATTTAAAATTTTTATATGCATACATATATTATACTTTACATTTGTTATATTATATATATTAATATATAAATAATATAAAATATAATATAAAATATAAAAAATAATAAAAGTCATAAAGGAAATTTGTTTTTGTTTTATTTTTTCGAATATAACTGTTAAAAAATTATTTAAAAAAACTTGAAGTATATTCAAGTCAACAGAAGCGCACTAAAAACTACTATAATTTAATAAAGTTATTATTATTATTATTATGCTTTATTTTAAAAAATAAAATAAAAATATTTTTGGTAAGTTTTTGAGAATCTACCTAATTTTTTATAGCAAGACCATTTTTGAAATATTTCTTCTACCTCAGCGCATTTACATATCTACATATACATATATATTCATAGATATGCATATATGAACAAGTCAATTTGAATTACACTTCGAAAAATTATCATTTATGCTTTCATTAAAAGTTTTTAATTTAATTTGACAGCACTTGGCAGGGACATGAAGTAAAAACTAACTCAAAAAAACTTACATACGTATATTTAGAATATAGGAATTTATTTGGGTTCACAGTTTTAGTGCGACTGTAGGAGGAGACACATAATTTCGTTTTGGAATTTTTCTGAAATAATTTTAATTTTATATTAATTTTATGTTGTTTCATTTAACTTATTTTACTTTAACCCATTTAATTTTGTATTATATTTTAATTTATTTTTTTTTTATTTCATTTTATTTTATTTTATTTTATTTTATTTTATTTTGTTTTATTTTATTTTATTTTATTTTATTTTATTTTATTTTATTTTATTTTATTTTCTTTTATTTTATTTTTTTTATTTTATTTTATTTTCTTTTATTTTATTTTTTATTTTATTTTTTTTTTATTTTATTATATTTTATTTTATTTAATTTTATTTTTTTTTTATTTTATTTTATTTTATTTTATTTTATTTTATTATATTATATTTTATTTTATTTTATTTTATTTTATTTTATTTTATTTTATTTTATTTTATTTTATTTTATTTTATTTTATTTTATTTTATATTATTTTATTTTATTTTAATCTATTTTATTTTATTTCATTTAATTTAATTTTATTTTATTTGATTTTATTTCACCTAATTTTATTTTATTTTATTTTATTTTAATTTATTTTATTTTATTTTATTTTATTTTATTTTAATTCATTTTGTTTTATTTTGTTTTGATTCATTTTATTTATCATAATTTTTCTTTTTGTTATTTCATTTTTCTCACTTTTTATTTTTAATTGTATTTATTTATTTTTTCAAGCTCTACCTGTAACTATATTAACATCCAATAGCACAACACATATTTAATATACTATGAATACATTAAAAAATATTTTCTATTCGAAAACTTACAGATTATTTCAATTCAAAAAATAGTAAATAAACACACAATACTGCATATATATTTCCCGCGAAAATTGTTTGGTTTTAAAACAGCACAAACGGCAAACAACACTGCCGCGCACTCACATTAGCGCACGCTGGTATTATACTACGTGTACGTGCAGTAACAGCAATTGAATTATGCAAACCGTTAATTGGCATTAAAAATATGAATTTATTAGTTTATTACACTTTTCCACATATGTATTTACGAGACACCGTGGCGCGATTGTTTTGATAATTTAATTTTATTTCTTTATTTTTTTTTTTGTAAATATATTTTTGTTAATTAGGAAATAACACACTGCGTTTTGCTGGTTAATGCAACCATACAGAATGAATATCGAACAGCAACTAAAAGTCACAATTCATTCAACCAGCTGAGTAGTAAACAAAAATTTTGTCTAGCCGAAAGATAAAGTTTACACTCTCTTCGAAATTCAATGCTGTAAGGAGTGCTGTTAATTTCAAAAAGTGCACAGAGTAAGATAATTTTGTAAACAGTTCATTTACGTTAATAAAAAAATATTTTTTCTTTTAATTATTAATTTTTATTTGGAAGCAATTAAACAACTTACCAAATATACCTATATTCTAAATCCAAAATAATATTAAGTTTAAACTACGAAAAATCCCCTTTCATTTGATACCAAATATTTTGTAATCGTAACAATAATAACGAAGATATTCAATTTTATACTCTCTATGGCCGCGATATTTTCTTGCTCTGTTGTTAACAGCTAGTTGATAATTGTTACAACAGCAATTGTTAGCCCTCTTGCAATAAACTTACCAACAAAACTGTTCTGTTAATGTTAATGCTGTTAACTAACAGTCTGCTTTCTTCTGTTATTGTTATTTTTGTTCTTATCAATAACATTCGCTGGTTAAGAGCATCCGATGTTCTGTTAGCTTTAACAGTTGTTGGTATTTATTGTAGGTGAGTGTTGGGTAGCGTGGCTGTTGCGAATTATTTACAGAGTGCTGGCCGAGACAATAACATAAATCGTGCTTTGTTGGCTTAAACCTTTAACATTTTCTATGTTTTCTGCACAACTAAACCACAAAATGTTAATGGCAAAACTTCATTGCCAATTTTGTAAAGCAGCGCTGTAGCAGTTAATGTTTAAAATGTACGAATTTATATATAAAACAAAATTTAAAATATGAACAGAGATCTGTTTAGATAATGTAATGCCTGTATATCAGGACTTACAACATTTGAAGGAGTATTTCTATAACAGATTATTTTAAAGAACTTATGTTATAGCAACTTTTGTTATCTACCAGTATATTTGGGGCCCTAGAATGTAGCTGTAAAACGTTACACATATACAAATGCTTAAAAAAGCTTAATAAACTGTTTTTTAAATAAAAAAGTTTAAATTTTTTTGTTAATCATCTTCCGTTCTACATAAAAATGGTCGAAGTGAACAATTTTTTGTCATGTCGAATTTTACAGGATACCAATGCTTTTAAGGGCTCTTTGAAGCCACTACACTTGGTCATGTCCCTTTGAGGTAGTTTAAGTAAAATAGTGTTTAGAAAAAGGTGATCTAAAAAAATTGAAAATATAACGATATTTTAAAAATACTTCTATTTTCGAATACAGTTAGGTGTAGGTGTGAATATGGACTTTGAAAATTGAACAAAAGGGCAACATTTTATAATTTTAAAAACAAACAAAATAAATCATAACATTCAAAATTTAGGTAATTTAAGTATATGAAACCGCTGTAAATTACTCGAAAAGAAAAACATATTCGCTATTTCATATTTACCGAGCAACTTATACCATTGCAAGCTAGCCACTGTTTCACATATTCTAATGCATGAAAGTAAAAGTACTGTTAATCTAAAGAGAACTAAAAGAAATTCGCTCTCACTTTAACGGTTTGTGGAACCTAAATCCGAAAGCCGGCATATTTCCGAAAATGAACACATTTTAATTACACTAAACTGTGGTAATTTCTCTCTCTGTGTGTGTGTGCCTGCGACGTGTGCTTCTATCAGGTTTAAGATATATGATTATTTCAGAACGTACGAGGGAGCCTTTCTATGCTCGACCAATGGGTTTTCTTTATCTTCAAAATATGCCGAGACTTCCACTTGGCATCATTATCGTTGATATATTTTTCACCTCTCAGCTCTTTTTTTATTTTTGGAAGAAGATAATACTCACTCAGGGCCAGGTCTGGGCCCAATTCATGCATGGTAGCCAACGCAACGCAGCTTTTGCCCCGCCTTTTCTCTTTAATGGATTCCTTTACTCACACTGACCTTGAAGCGTTATATTTTCCATATAAAAAAAACACCTTTGTCTTCAGTAATATTCCTTCCGAGTATAAAAAGACCCATGCCATGAGATTTCCACTAGAACACTAAGTGTAAAAAATCTTTCACAAAATCTTCTTCTCGAAAATTCCTAATGTTGACTAATCAGATGTTGTCATTGTGCAGACCTCCCTCCACACTACATAGCAGGGCGGAAATGATGAGAGAATTAAAAAGTTTAGTGTTTTTTCTTCTAGAGATATCATTATGTTTCAATTGGATAAAGTTCAAAGGAATAGGTGTTAGTAAGCTTGTTTCAGCGTTGGATTTCAAGACTGACAAACTGATGTTGGTGTAATGCTGCTTCCAAGATAGGGGAAATTATTTACGGCCTCGAAATTATGTCTGTCAATAGTGACGCTCCGTGCGGATCCGGGAAGAGAATACACCAGCGGCAAGGCATGCCTGTCGTAAAAGGCGACTAATATCCTGGCTACCAATCGAGGGCTGTATGGAAGCCCAATTGGTAGTAACTCCGGTTACAAGGTCTGACCGGAGACTTTAAACCCGGTATCACGGGGAACAGGAGCCCTCGGAACTTGCTTCGACCTGTTCATTGTGACAAGGGCCTTCGGGGAGTTTCGTGGTGGCTGTGGTTTAAACCCAAATGCGGGAAGAGTTGGAGTGGAGGTTTTACATGGGCCTCGAGCCTAACCAAGGTTAGGAAGGTTTTGCTGGGTGTTTGGTGGGATTGGCAAGGAATCATCGGCTACGAGCTGCTCCCCTATGGCCAAACGCTCAATTCGGCCCTCTACTGCCAACAACTGGACCGCTTGAAGGCAGCACTCATCCCGAAGAGGCCATATTTGATCTACAAAGGCGGAATTGTGTTCCATCAGGACAACGCCAGGCTACACACGTCTTTGGTGACGCGCCAGAAGCTCCAGGAGCTCGGATGGGAGGTCCTAATGCACCCACCTTATAGTCCGGACCTGGCACCAAGTGATTACCATCTTTTTCTGTCCATGGCGAACGCGCTTAATGGGGAGAAGTTCGCCTCAAGAGAGGCCTGTGAAAATTGGCTCTTCGAGTTTTTTGCCAATAGGGACGCAGCCCTATAAATAAGTAGATAGATCAATCAATTTGGGTTCGTTTCTAAAGAAGTTACTGACCGACAGACATTTTTTTACACATTACTTCATCCTGGCATTCTTCGATCAACACTAGCGAACGAGTTTGCTTCGACTTTTGTAATTTAATCAATCAATTATGGGATCATGGATGGCAGAGTAAGCGAGTGAATGAGTTATCCTCGCTACTACAAACTAAGATGTCTACAATCTCAGCGACACTAATCAGTCCAACAATGAAAGTGATTCGACAGCGAGGCGTTGCTGGGTACAAGCTAGTATGCTTCTTGATGTCTTGCCAACAAATGGAGAACCCACTTTATTCTAAACCACCTTGGAACGGCAAATGGATTTTTATGAGCTTTGATTTTCATGTCTGCAATACGCTCGAGTGGTTGACATTCTCTGCCGAGGGGCAACCGTAATTAGAAAAATAAATTTGCTATAATCGTGGTACCTGGTCTGGTGGTACGCAATGCTCGGCTATCGCGACCGCTATTTATATTTATATATTTTTTATTAAACATACTTTTTTCTCCCCCCAACTAGGCCATGCGAACTCTTAATTTCTTATTGACCATAAAACACTAAAACGAAACTACCTCAATAATTGATATGATTCATTTCAAGTACGCATAGCGGTTTGTTATCAATGTTGCTTTGACTGTATTTATTTATTTACATTTTTTCGAATGAGAGAAACACTTTGGTACATATGTACATACATATACGTGTATGTTGATATTTATAAAGTGCACAATAGATACCATCAGCTGGTTTCTTGGCTCTCTCTTCGCAGCTGCTTTGACTCAAGCATGTCCGCTCATGTAACAACAAACGCGAAGAGCTTTTTTACATTTTCAATGAACGTGTGCAAGAGCTAGTTGACTTGCGGAAGAGTGTATGGGATCAGTCAGTGCACGATAGTGTCTAGAAAAAGTGGTTGTTTTTTGCTCGCTTTCAATAATTGTCAAAATTAATTGCATTTTACTAAATAAATTTGCTTATTATAGTCTATTTGTTGTAAATAATTTTAAATTTAAGTAAATTACATTAGCAAGCGCAATATGCCTGGGAGAAAGCATATTATACCACACACCGTAAATCCCGATCTGGAGCAGGAACGCCATGGCGCTAGCTTTCGTATGGATGAATTTGCCCGCTGGTGGCATGGCGGTGCAGCGAAGTTACGCTTCAAGAGAGAATTGGGTAAGCAACAAGTGTTTTTGGTTTTTGTTTGTGACGAGATTTTGACCTTTGAACGTTGTGAAAGTATTTCTGGGTTCGCCGACTTTAGTTGATTTAATTGCGAAGCAGTTGTTGAATGTGATTAAGCAAAATTATAATCAAGTCATATATGACAAAGATTAGTCAGGGAAATAATAGATTTAATAGCTTTAAAACACATTTCGCCAACATTGATTCCTCTGACTCGCTTTTATATATCAAAACCTACTTACTGGGTTTTAAAAAATTACAAAAATATTTTTTTTTTAAATATAGTAGCTGTTTAGTATAAGAGGCAAGTGTAACAGCGACCTTCCGCGATCGGTTTCGGGCTCAGTGCAGTCTGGACTGTTACTGGTTTTCGGGCACCGGTCTGTTGGATTTTTGGATTATCCCTCAGATGCGTCCCTCGGCGGGTTGGGCAGGAGGTGGGTAACGCTGGGTTCGTTGTAAAAAAAAATAAAATAAAAAAGATAAAAATTCCACATCAAATAAGCGCATCTAAAAGTCATTAATTATATTATGATCTGAATGATTTTCGATAATTTATTCTTATCTACCATATTTTATTGCTGTCATTTGATAATTAGTAATTATTTTTGAAATTACTAGAATTTAAGGGTGTTTATTACCTTGTGTTTTGAAAATGATTTTGGCCAAGTGACTCGAATTAATTCCAGCCGAGAGAGCTAATTTTCGAACACTTTTTGCAACAATTGGTCGCCGAAAAATCTCTTCCGAGGCGTCAATCGTCTCGGGCTCAACTGGTTAGACAACCTACTTCACATATCCCCACAAAAAAAAGTCCAATTCAGTTAGGGAGGTCACGCCACGGGCTCACCACGCGATATAATGCGCCCACCAAAGGTTTCCTTTAATAAATTACTTAATTTCGCTGGTTATCTGATAAGTAGCGCAGTCTTGTTTGAACCAAAAGTTGTCCAGTTCAAGATCCTCCAATGTATACACGAAAAAGTCATCAGCCTCTGACGGTAACATTATGGCCGGTCGTAAAAAGAACCAACTGTAGTGGAAAGTGTTTTGGTTTTAATGATAGGAATGCCTTACTGAGGGTAAATTCTAAAGACCCCAAACAGCAATGCGAGCAAGGAGTTTCTTATGAACCACAATCAGGGCGAAGATTAGCACAGGTTAAGTTGAAGTAGCTATCATGCATCAGCTAACACAGGCCACTATATGCCCACTGAGAATCTTAATGACCCCCACCCGCTAGTCAATGCTTTGAACCCAGTATTTCGCACAAGTTCAAAATAATTCTCCTGGGTGCGGAGCATTCGCAAAGAAATGGCCTTAAGATTTCAGATTCTTCTTCATCTCTACAGCTTCTGCAGAAGTCTTTTCTTGGTTTGTCGAAGCTCTGCGCAGGTTTGCACAATAGAGGATGTTCTGCGAGAAGACCTGTAATTGGAAAAATCTCGCGATGAGCAGACGTGACATTTCTTTTATCCCAAATTGGAAACATTACTTGGGTTGCATTGCAACCGTGAGACTTTTTCAAGGTTTTCCAACCTGAGGAAAGAAGAAGAGAATGAACGTGATGGTTGTTAAGTAGCCTCCAGAAATTCTCTTGTGTTTTCGATTTTATTACGATTCCAGGGCTCTTCATGCAGCATGCTAACCAAAAATTTATGGATACAATTTTCTACCGGTACTAGTGAGTTCAGTTATTTGGAAATCTTCATTTAGATAAATGAATTGATTTTCGAATAACAAGCTCGCTTGTATATACTTCACTACCGATCCTTTTCAGTTACGATATTGAGGCGGCATAAGGCTTCTTACTACCCTGACGTCCAAGCGCACCCCACGATAGTCGAAAAGTTCGCGTGTCCCTATAAAAATATATCAGTTGTTCGAAGGTGGGTTAGAGAAAACCTCCATCAAGAAGCAAACATCAAATTGAATGAGAAGCTTGGCCGAAAATCGCTTCAGGGCTCACCCAGCGCATTATTTTTCTCCTTTTATCTTCATCTACTCGAAAGTTCTGACAATCATTTCACTACGACGGCGTATCTAGTTAGTTTTTTATGTTATTGAACTTCTGATCCTTTGACCGAGTGCTTGGACTGTATTCCGTTTTAGTTGTAGCGGCTCAGTTCTTTTGGAACTGCTATTCATCGACTCTTCTCAGAATAGTTCGAGAGTAGAACTAACTGGACGACGAAAAGGACCACAGCAGCGCTAAAACTAAATTGAATTAGTATGACTTTCCTAAGACTGATCTATTTTCCTCTGAAAAACTTTAATATTATTCATTTTCCTTCTGCACAAAATTTTTGTATTATCTTTTAGAGCAAGAAATGTTCAATGACATGACCGAGCACAACACACTGCTACACTACAAATCCCATGAGGAAATCAGCGAGATAGCCTTGAGACAATCCTTGGAGGTGGCGAAAAAGTTGCGTGCTATGCAACAGCGCATCAACCCAGGCGGCAATGATATTTGGCCGTAAGAAATATGGCATATAATTACAAAAGTTTTACTCTATAACCTCACTTATCTACAGCAAACTCTACTCGGCCTCTGCAATTTGGGGTGCCATGCCTGGTGGTAATCCGTTTGGCGTACACTTCGCCATGATGGTCGAGGCGATCAAGACGCAGGGCACCGACGAGCAATGGGAACGTTTTGGCAAACGTGCAGAGAATTTCGAAATTAGCGGTACTTATGCGCAAACCGAGCTGGGCCATGGCACTTTTCTGCGCGGGCTGGAGACACGCGCTGATTACGATCGTGCCACAGGCGAATTTGTGCTGAATACGCCGAAGCTGAGCGCATACAAATGGTGGCCGGGCGGTTGTGCGTGATTGAGTCGATTTATTTATATATATTTTTTTTATCAATTCTGTTGTTCCTTTCAGTGGGCCACTGCAATAACTATTGCCTGCTTGTCGCACAACTGTACATTGACGATGAGCCGAAGGGTTTGCAAATGTTCTTCGTGCAATTGCGTGACGAGGAAACACATATGCCTCTGCCAGGCATCGACATCGGTGAGATTGGACACAAGATGGGTTTCTATGGTGTGAGTAACGGCTTCTTGGGTTTGAAGAATGTGCGCATACCACGCACGAATATGCTGATGCGCAACGCCAAAGTGCAGCCGGACGGCACATTCGTCAAGAGTCCCGCCTCCGTGCTGACCTACTTCACCATGGTGATGATGCGTTGCGTGGTGACACAAAATAATGCAACACTGCTCGCCATGGCGGCGACAATTGCGACACGCTACTCTGCGGTGCGTCGCCAAAGCCCCATCAATCCCAGCGAACGCGAACCACAAATTATGGATCATGTGACGCAACAGTTGAAGCTCTTTCCCGAAATTGCGAATGCCGTTGCTTATCAACTATCCGCCAACAAGCTGTGGTCCTTGTATCATGAAACCTACGTTGATATCGAACGTGGGGATTTCACACGTCTGCCGGAGCTACATAATTTATCCTGTGTTATGAAGGCGCTCTGCACGGCCGACTCTAATATGGGCGCTGAACGTTTGAGATTAGCCTGTGGCGGTCATGGTTATCTGACCTCGGCCAATATGCATGTGATCGTTTCTTCTGCGGCAGCCGCTTGCACCTATGAGGGTGAGAATACGGTGTTGTTGTTACAAGTCGGACGTTTCCTCATGAAGTCATGGCGTGCAGCCACCGAAGGTAAACCTCTAACACCAACCGCAAACTACTTAGGCGGGCCAGCGCGTGGTGAAACATTCGGCAAATGGACTGGTGAATGGACGAATATCGTTGCGGCGATAGAGTATGCGGCTGCAAAGTGAGTGGCGCGCTTTGAGTGTTAGAGATTTAAACCATAAATAATTTTTTCGTAATTTCAGTAAAGTTCGTCTGGCTTTTGAGAGCATGTCGCAACGCCTGGCGCACGGTCAGACAGAAGCTGAGGCGGCTAATGGCACTGGCATTGAGCTGACGCGAGCCGCAGAGGTGAGTTTTACGAGCTGGGTAGTCTATCAAGCTTTATTTGTAGTTTCATTTCAAGTTTTCAAATATTTTTCTCAACATTCCATAGCTTCATGGTCGCTCGTTCGTCGCGGCTACATTTCTAGCATACGTTACTGGACCTACCGCGTCAGACCGTTCAGCTGCTTTCAACAGAATACTGGAAAGGCTCTTGGAACTTTATTTAGTGCACACTGCGCTGCGGCATTTAAGTGATATCTTGCAGGTGAGACGTTGAAATAATTTTATTTTTATTTTATTTTATTTACCAAAACTCAAATCTCACCCACACAGTGCATCAGCTTGAGTGATGCCGAACTGCGTTCGTTGCAAACGCGTCTCGAGAGTGTTTTGAAGAAAATACGTCCCGATGCAGTGGCAATTGTGGATGGTTTTGATTTTCATGATCGTAGCTTGAGCTCGGCTCTAGGCTCATATGATGGCAATGTTTACGAGCGTCTCTTCGATTTGGCTAAACAAAGTCCTTTGAATCAGGAGCCCGTGCCGAAGTCATTCCATAAAGTGTTGAAGCCATTCCTTAAGTCTAATTTGTAGTGTGAGTTTTTTGATGAAATAGTTTCAAATGTGTCTGGGCTTTATGAAAAATCTAAAAACTTAATTTTAAAGTTTTATTATTTCTTTAAATGTTTTATATTTTAATAAAAAATATAATAAGAACTGTGTTTTAATTAAGAATTTTGGGTTTAGTGACACAATCGTCGTGACACAAGTTGTTGCATGGTGGATCGGAAGCCTCTTTTATGCCAGTATGGCCTTTTACACGTCCTCTACTTCAGTCCGCATACACATTTTGAAAGCCGCGCGGTCTAACGAGTCCGAACTAACGAGAAAAAAAACGAGTTATTAATAGTGGACTTCTTTCAAAGGAACATACATTAGGGAGATGAGTAAGGTTAGAGCGAATACAATTGGCATCAGAGATCGGATGTTGATTCACTCAGGCCCGGAATTGCTTGCGTAAAGGAAAAACTTCACTTCACAGCGTCTGTCTCTTGTATTGATATTAATGGCATTTATGGAAAATAAGGAAAACTCATCTCAACCGAGCTAAAAGATAGTTAGAGACACTATGGTATCTATATCCAGTCAGCGCGCTCAAGGAGAGTTCTGCAGGTGATTTACTACGTCTCTAGAAGTCAATAACTACAACAGATTTTTATGTTGAAGATGGTCCGAAGCGCGTAAGTCCTGCTGGAAGAGACAGACCCATCAATTGTATACTAACCGGACCAAAATGACGTGTTGAGTTGATATAGCCATGTCCGTCTGTTCGTCTGTTTCTATGCAAACTAGTCCCCCAGTTTCTGATATATGTATTTCAACACCAAACTTGTTACACTGTTACATTTAAACGATCATATGCCGGAGCCGGTCAGATCCGGCCACTCTAACCCCTCATATATGAGAACGATATTTCAGATTTGTGATTTTAGATAATAATGTCGAAAAACCTTATAAGGGTGTAGCATTTTGCACAAATAAGTTAAAACTTCCATACATCGGTTTTTTCGGATATGAGGGGTCGATCAAAACTCCGGATATCAGCAAAATCGGCGAACTATATCATATATCACCAAAAGCCCAGTGGTTAACATGTACTATCATTAGGAAGACCAGGGTTCGAGTACTTGTTCGTTCAACATCCATAATTAAAAAAAACTTGAAATAAAAAGCTTCTCATAAAAATCCATCGGCCGTTCATAAGGCGGATGAACTGTCTAGGCAAGGTATATGAACAAGCCGCATCGAAATGGCATAAGAATAGATCACAAGATATGTACTCCGTTAAAAGAGGGCACATGTCCAAAGAAGTAAAAGAAGTAGGAGTTCCGATAGACCACTCTCTGAAGCTTCAAAGATGTTGAGGACGAGCAACCGAACACCATTCTCTTATGCGACTGTTCTGCTATCGGCAAAGACAGGTTTCAGTATTTTGGGCTCTCACTGTTGGATGGTCTATCGAAGATAGCTGACGTCACAGTCATGGATCTAATGAGGCTCATAGAGAATTGAAATGGTTTGATAACGAAGCCTAATTTCATGTTTTTGGAGTCCTACAATGAGTCCTTGTCAGGCCGAAGTGTAATCGATGCGATAGATCGGTAGCCACCACAAGGTGATCTCACCTAAATATTAGTCACTCTGGAGCACCTTTTCAACCTTTGGTATGCATTGTACCCTTGTCTCCCTTCTGGTATCAACTCCACAAGATAAATGGTATTAAAGTGATATAGGAAGGGCCTCGCTGTCTTGCTGATGGGCAAATTCATATATTATATTAAGAGAAAGCCTGTCTGGAGCACTCTATCTACTTAGGGAAAGCGAGCACTTCCTCAAATTTGTGGTATGTACCTTGCTTGTTTTTTGACAAATAGAGGGACCTGCAGTTTATTCTAAGCCGCCTCCGAACGGCCGATGGGTTTTTATGAGAAGCTTTTTATTTCATGTATAAAATACACTCAGAGGGCTTGACATTCCCTGCCGAGAGGTGACCGCAATTAGAAAATTTAATGTTGGATGTTGGTGGAACCACTATTCGAACCATGGCCTTCCCAATATGAAATGCTAACCACTCGGCTATTGCAGCAGCCGAAATGTGAGGTTAAAAACTAACTAATTTTCTTAGGCTGGTAAGGCATTTAAGGTCTTAAAAACAACGCCGTAAAGGAATTAGCTCTTATAACTCTTGAATGTTAGTGAAGTAAAATTATTAAAAAAAAAATATCGTCAAACAAATTTAAATTTTTATCCATCTAATCTTATCGAAAAGTAATCAAAAAAAAAAAAACAATTACTCCTGTTAAATGGAACTTTGGTCTTCTTTTCCAAAGACACTCTGTATCAAGTGCTCAGCATTTACAAAACAAACAAAAAACGTAAATAAATTAATAAAATACTACAACATTTTTTAACAGAGATATTTTTTTTATAAATTTTCATGATAAAAACCACTAAAACCGATAGTAAAAAGCCAATTTGAGAGTGAAAAAAATTCAGAGATAAAAAACTCTATAAAAAAAAACTTGCTTGCATTCACCGACACACAGTGACTTGCATTTAACACAGTTTAATAAACAAAATAAATAAAACAACAATAATAAATCGGCTGCGTGGGGTTGGAGAATCAAAACAACATTTATATACAATTAAGCTCGTTCAGTGATAAGAAAGCTGCAAAAAAGAGAGTTCGAAAAGCTCTTAAATTCATTGATAATGAAAACACAGAGCGCAGTAAGTGCGCTCACAAGCGATCGAGAGTCTCCAGCATTTTTTACGATGCTTTGTTAGCTTCGTCTTGCACTCAAGAAGAGAATTTATTTATTAAAAAGCTTCAACACACGTCAATTTGTTGACAGTTGTTTTAGGCGAATGCTAAGAGTCGGTAGTGAAATTGTATTTGGTATGCGCTTACGTACTCATATATGCATATACATAAATATAAATTTAGATTTTATCAACAAAAAGTACAAAGTATTAATTTTGTTTAAAGATTTGTAAAATAGAAGGTAAATAAAGATGCCTGCAAGCAACTCTCTCATACCCGCACGCGTTAATCCCGATTTAGAAAAGGAACGTCGGGCTGCCAGTTTTGATGTTGAAGAATTCCAGTGTTGGTGGCATGGCGGCGCCGATAAATTGAAGGAGAAACGCGAAGTTGGTAAGTCATTTTTTTGTGAGTGCAGGTTCAATGAGCGACGTTTGAAAAGGGAGAGGGAGAGAGCGACATCTTGAGTTATTGTGTCTTTTAGAGATTTGTTTGCGATAATCAGAGTATGTATGTCAAAGCTTACTTTTATTTCTTAGTTAACTAAAAAAACCGGTAATACACTGTATAATTAAATATTAAAGATAAAATTATAAAAGTTAAATTATATTGTATATATAAATCATTAAACGCGCTATAAACGACTAGACCGCTTTTGATGAAATTTTGTGTGTGTATTCGAGCGTATTCGAAATTTTTTTTTCAGGGAAGTTTTCCGGGATCCTAGCTATTCAAGAAAAAAAATATATATATTTATTTATGGTTCTTTTTACTTGAAAATATTTTTTCTTCACGGAAAGGATATTTAGGGAAATAACCCGATGCAGAAATGTTTGATTCGATTCGAGTTGATAGAAATTTAATGGGAGAGTGTTTATGTATACTTCAGAAATCCTTGTGTAGAATAAAATATAAAAATTGAAACGGTCTCAGTCTGAGAGGAAGTCAGTTCAGGTATACAATTATTCGGTCGGTGAGGTGCGCGCATCTAACAGGTTGCAGAATTTTTTCTGGATTTCACAAAAATTAAAAAAAAAAATATATTAATAAGAAAAATTAAATTAAAAGAAAATAAAATAATAACAAAAAAAATAAAAAAGCATAAAATAAAAATTAAACAAAATATAAAAAACAGCAACAAAATATAATAAAAAAACCCTTAAATTGAAATGAAATTAAATCAAATAAATAAAATTAATTAAAATAAATATTAAATTTAATTAAGTAAAAAATATAAAAAGAATAAAAAATAAAAAATACATAAATTAAAACGAAAAGAAATCAAATAAAATAAAATTAAATAAAATAAATATTACATTTAGTTTTGTAAAAAATAAAAAAACAATAAATAAAATAAAATAAACTAAATTAAAATAAAATAAAATAATGCAAAATGAAGAAAAAAATTGAATCAAATAAAAAAATAAAGAAAAATAAAATAAGATAAAATTAAATAAAATAACGTAAAATTAAAAATATATAAAATATAATAAATATATAAATATAAATTATTAAATTAAAATAAAAAAATGTTTTATTTGAATGAAATAAAATTAATAAATATTAAATAAAATAACAAATAAATAAAATAAATCATAATAAAACAAACTAAATTAAAATGAATTAAAACAAAATATAATAAATGAAAAAAATAAAATAAAGTTAAATAAAAAAATTAAAATAAAATAAATTTATATAAAATAAAATTAAAAATTTTAATAAAATATAGTAATTGAAATGAAATAAAATAAAAAAAATAATAAAATAAAAAAAAAAAAACAAAATAAATAAAATAAGCTAAAAAATAAAATAAATTAAAAAAATAAAATAAATTAAAAAAATAAAATAAACTAAAAAAATAAAATAAATTAAAAAATTTAAATCAGATAACGTAAAATTAAAAAATAAATAAAATGTAAAAAATGAAATTAAAATCAAAAATGCTTTATTTAAGAATAATGAAAATTAGAATAAAATAACTTAAATTAAATTAAATAAAGTAAAATAAAATAAAATTAATTAATAAATATTAAATAAAATAACAGATAAACAAAATAAATTATAATAAAATAAACTAAATTTAAATGAAATTAAATAAAATAGAGCAAATAATTAATAAAAAAAGCAAAAATAAATTTAAACAAAATAAAATAAAATGTAAAAAATTGAATATTAATGATTCACATCACTTATTTTATAGAAACCTATCTTTACAAGGATCTCAGAGATGGCCATCTGCATGACTATCTCTCACACGAGGATCTTTATCATCTTGCAGTGAAGGATGTCACCGAGGCGTCTGTTAAATTACGAAAATTACAAAAACTACGCAATCCAGGCGGTGACAATATTTGGCCGTAAGCAAAGGCGATTGGTCTTAAACCGAATAACGTACGTTTATTGTTTAAAATATAAATAATTCCTTGCAGAAAGAAGCTCTATAGCCTGCCAGCGCTGATGCCAGCTAACCATCCGTTTGCAACGCATATCACAATGTTCGTCGATGTGATCTACAGCCAGGGCACGCCAGAGCAAATTGAAAAGTTCGGCAAACCCGCAGCTAACTGTAATATAATCGGCACTTATGCACAAACCGAAATCGGACATGGCACCAATGTGCGCGGCATTGAAACGCGCGCGGACTATGATCGTGCCACCGATGAGTTTGTGCTGCACACGCCTAACTTGCAGGCCTACAAATGGTGGCCGGGAGGATGTGAGTGGGAGTAAAGAATTTTTTTAAACGAAAAGATTTTATGAAATTATTATTTCTATTAATGCTATGCTAAATAACATTTTCTAGTGGGTCACACCGCCAATCATGCCATGGTAGTGGCTCAGCTCTACATCGACGACAAACATCACGGCATACAGATGTTCATTGTGCAGCTGCGCGATTTGGATACGCACATGCCGCTGCCGGGTGTGGATATTGGTGAGATTGGCAAGAAACTCGGCATGGCTGGCGTGAATCAGGGTTTCTTGGGCTTCAAGAGAGTGCGCATACCGCGCACAAATATGCTCATGCGCAATGCGAAAGTGTTGCCGGGTGGTAAATTCGTACAGAGTCCAGCATCTCGTTTGAATTATATGACTATGGTGTTCACACGTTGTTTAATTGTCAATCTTTCATACGATTGCTTACTGCAGGCGGCCACAATTGCGACCCGCTATTCGGCTGTGCGACGTCAGAGTCCAATTAATTCGAGGTAGACAGTTTTATAAAAATGTTCACCGTTTCATAATTTTACTAACAATCACTTCGATCTGCAGCGAACCAGAACCGCAGATTATCGACCATGTCACGCAACAACAAAAGCTCTTTCCTGAAATCGCCAATGGTATTGCGTATCGCATCACCGGTCAGCATATGTGGGAGTTGTATGAGCTCACGCTAAAGGAGATCGCGAATGGTGACTACACACGCATGACCGATATGCATATCGTTGCATGTGCCCTCAAGGTGCTCTCTACCACTGATGGCTCTTTCGGTGTGGAACGTTTGCGCTTGGCTTGTGGCGGCCATGGCTACTTGACATCGACCAATTTCAGCACCATTTATGGCAATGTCGTTGCTGCATACACTTATGAGGGGGAAAACACAGTGTTGTTGTTACAAATCGGTCGCTATTTGGTGAAGACTTGGACGCAGCTGGCACAGGGTAAGAAAATGTCGTCCTTGGCTGCATATTTGGCGGAAATGTATGATAAGCGCGAAATGGAAGCATGGAATGATAGTCGGGTGTACTTGGTTAAATTGTTGCAGTTTACGGCCGCAAAGTGAGTAATTTATGGTGTAATATAGCAAGGAGGCATACTTTTAATTTCATTTTTATTGCAGCAAAACCCGTTTGGCTTTCGAAAATTTAACCAAACGTGTGACTGAAGGCCAAACGCTGGAGGAAGCAAGCAATAATACTGGCATCGAATTGACGCAGGCAGCAGAGGTGAGTAGACAGATTTCATAGCATATTGCACAGCAGGATGACTCTTGGTCTCAACGAAAACCGAATCTATACGTTGTTGTTGTTGTAACGGCTACGTTAACCCCACGTAGAGATAGGTTAATCAATCTAAGTCACTGAGGTCATCTAACGGTGGGTCCAGAAAACGTGCTGTTTCGACGGGTTCGGACCAGAAGGAGAGGGGGGGGGTTAGATGTGTCAGCTTAAGGGATCATGTGAAGATGTTGTTAGCGTCGTGTGGAGATTCTGCACATACATTAGGTATGTTGGAGTCGAGTCTGGATAGGTAGGAGTTTAACCTGCTACAGTATCCAGACCTAAGTTGTGCCAATGTCACGGGGGTCTCTCGAGGCAGCTCGACCTCGTTGTCTGCGATAAGTGGTGGTTTTTCTCCGAGCACGCCATTCACGGGAAGGGAGGCTTTGAAGGTGCTGACTGACTCGTAGTGAATTGCGTTCAGTGCCAGTCTGTACGCCGTCCTGTGAAGCGGGTGTTGCACATGTTGCTGGATGATGTTCTTCATGTCTAGTACTCCCTTACTGATGTGCCTAGGTGGAGGTTCAGCTGCTATAAGGAGCCTATTGGGGTGCTCCATACGGTAGCTGCTTAACTCGTTGTATAGATGCTTCGCTGTACAACTGATGCTCCGGCGACATCAAGAGGTTTCCTATCGCGGTCCTGAGGGCAGTGTTCTGTCAGGCCTGTAGCTTCTTCATCTGCGTCTCGTTCGTCCCCGGCACCCAAATCGGTGCAGCGTGGTTTACTACCGGCCGACGAATTGCTTTATAAGTTGCCGGTCATTCGTCCTGCTGGTGAAGAGCGTAGCCGATTATCTTAGGCTGTCTTGCAGTGAAGAAGTGGGACAGGTCGAAATAGCAGTTACCTGTTGACCTAAACGGGGTAAGGTCGCCGAAAGGGTTACAGCCCTAGGACGGATAAAATCCGAGTTAACTTCGGTGCGTAGAACCGGCTGTCTTGAGAGTTGCACTACCAGAGAAAGCCTTTTTCATCTCTTGTGCCGATGATTACCCGATTTGGCGTCACGTCCGGAAAATAAATTGCCACCTTTACTACTTTTTTTGCGTCTTCACTGACAGCAACCTAAGACTTCTATTGCGGAATCCACTGCGATATTTTTTCCTAACTGACCAATGAATTAGGGGTTAGATCTTAATATCAAAGTCGATTGAGCTTACCTGAAGCAAAAATAAAGAAACGTTGCTGATTACTTACAAGTTTACCGACTTAAATGCTTGTGACGAGCAGGTTACATATGAAGATTCCATCCTGTTAGTACCTTGACGATCATAAGGAACAAAATAATAATATACGAAGCAACAAAATCGAAAAAAAGCTTGACCCGTTAGATGACCTTGTTGACTTAGACTGAACTAGTCTGCTCCTAAGCGGGGTTGGTAAACCGCTACTACAATAAAAATAAAAGCTATAAGTTGATTTCAAAATCGATATTTTCCGCCTACAAATGTGACTGTAGGACGCTCTATAGGATCGAAAGCAACAGTACTTTTCAAAATTATTTTTCAATTCTTCTCAAATATAGTTTCTTCTTTCTTTTCCTCAGCTCCATGGTCGTCAATTTGTGGCTTCGGTCTTTCTGGAACAAATTACAGGTACAAAGTCAAATCAACGTTCTGTAGCACTCAATTCGGTATTGGAGAATATTTTGGAATTATATTTGGTGCAAACTGTGCTGCGTCACATGAACGACATACTAAGGGTAAATTAAGATTTTTTGACTTTTCAATATAAATTTTACAAATTCTAATCCATTTTCACACGTTTCCAGTTCATGCCAATCAGCGATGTCAATCTTCGCTCGTTACAAAATCGCTTGGAATTGGCTTTGAAGAAATTACGTCCGGATGCGGTGGCCATATGTGATGGCTTCGATTATCATGATCGTGTATTGAATTCAACTTTGGGTTGTTATGATGGCAATGTATATGAACGTTTATTTGAGGCGGCAAAGAAAAGTCCTTTGAATCAGAAACCAGTGCCAGACTCTTTCGAAAAATATTTGAAACCGTTTTTGAAATCGAATTTGTAACTTTTGTATGAAATATTAGAAATTATTCACAATTTGCCTTTTTTTTGTAAAAAAAAAATTCAGAGGTTGTATATATGTATGAAATATATAAAAATCAATTTTTTATGATACTCAATCGATTCTTCTGTTAGTTCACTCTTCTATCACAAAAAATTACCTTTGCAAAGGAGCTCTTGATTCAAATTGTGCAATTCTTGTTTTCATTTAAAAGCTTGCATTATTTTGAGTACTTAATGACTTACTGAATCCTAATATTTGTATTTTTATTGTATATTTTTCAATATTTGTTGGTATGTACATACATAAACTGCCTCTTAAAAAAAGAAGAAATGCAAGGAAATTAGGCAAAATGTTTACAATTTTATTTTTCTCATTTATATTTACCATTATAACTAAAATTACAATAAATTTACGAAGCAAACACTTCAAGCCGTCCACTTAAGACAACGTGTATCCTGATGGGTGCCCAAACAACGTATGCAACAGTAGTGTGTGCCGCAAGCGGTGCAAGTGTATTTTGAGAAATTTCCACATACCGCACAGAAACGTCGCGCTGGCTTATTGGGTGGTGGTGCCAAAGCATTTAAATAGTTAGGTGCATCTGTCGAGTTTTGCTTACATTCCTCTAGCAGTTGCGGAAAATTTTTACGATACTTCGCCTTATAGTATTCAGCATTTTTCCGCTTAGTCTTCTTTTCTTTCGAATTTTTGATGCCATCTTGGAATTTCGGCACCTTTTTGGACATTACCAAATCAGCATGTGGATCCTCATGGAAATTATCTTGCTCGAGCGCCTCCAATGCTTTGCGTGCGCGTCGTTGCCGTGCAGCTTCATCAAGTACGCGTTTCTTTTCGGCATCTTTAATGCGATTGGATTCGCGACCAGTCATTGTTGTTGATAAATTTGTTTGCAGTGTTGTTAGGTTTGAAGTTTACGGCTTGCAGTGGTTTTAAAATATATGTAACTTATAGCTATTTAAGGATCCTTTTCATGCAGCGGAAAACTAATACGATCCATTAAATCGTCGACACGTGCTTGTAATGTTTCTACTATATCGGTAGAGATGAATAGATGATTTTCGTCTAAATCTTGTATGATGAATTTGCGTCCTAATGCAAGCGTTTCGTCGAGATGCAGTAAAAACTGTTTCATAGCCGGATCACATTCAACAAAAACACCTTTCATTACATTCACCATTGCTCTAAATGTGTTCAAATTACATAGAACATGTGTTGAGCTATCGGCTTATTGGAAATGTTTTATTTCTTAAAAGCTTTTCGTTTTCAATATTCACTTTCAAAACCCAATTCGCTTATTTTTTCCGAATGTTTACAATTTGCAATTGACAATTCAATTTTGTGGCATTCATTAGGTTCCACACAAAATCCACACATATGACTTTGCTTATTCGTGCTGCCAGATGGGTAAAAGTAAGAAGTATTTACTTAAGAATATGAAACGAATAGTTGAACAGCTTTCAGATATTGTGGCGAAAATATTAAATATGAATGGAAGGTGAGAAAGAGAGCAACCGTAGTTATCGGTTCCAGAACTCGTGTATCGAATGCTCGTTTTCGATGACCTTCAAACAGAATTTTCTAGAAGACACATGCTAGCAATCTACAGCTATATAAGAGCGGATAGTGCACAAGCGGCATGGTTAGTTGAGTATAGTATTCGATAGTGACAAAGTCAGTGCAAAGTGAGGCGGAGTAATACAATAAAGTATTTACAATAAAGAAGCTGTACATCAAATTTTAGAACTTTTATTTAAAAATCCAGAGATATCAGACTTAAGGATTTTGGAGATAATTATCATCATCATCATTATTTAAAAAAATAATACTAATCATCAAAAGTGTGTTTTGTCTGCGGAGGGCCTTTAAGAGTTGTCCATAAGCTACCTGGCTATATGTTAGGCTTTCCGGGATCCCTTTCTCCCTGCATAGACTTATATCCCATTCCCTCCGGCGCCTCTCGACCGGGAATGTCAACTCCTCCGCGTGTTTGTAATTCTGACATGAATTAAAATACATCAGGCGTTCGGAGATGGCTTCGAATAAAGTGTAGACCCCTCCATTTGTTAGAAAAACTTCACAGCGCACTCCACACATGAGAGAAGGAGCTCGAAATTAATTTAGGATGTTGGTCCGGCCAGTTTTCAAAATCTTGATCCTCCGTATGGTTAGATTGTAAATTGCGGTTTTCTTTCTGTTGAGTCCTTTCACAATTAGTTGTGTGGGTCTTAGAGAACAACAGTTAAAAATCGCTTCCGAACGTCCTACGTGTTTTTATGTGGAACTCATTTATTTATGTCAAATATACCGAGATTTTGATGTAGCAGTCGGCCAAGTGAAGTTGAAGATGACGATATCAAGGCTTTAATCGAATCGAATCGTCATGTAACTGAGCGTGAGATTGGAGAGATGTTAAGTATACAAAAATCAACCGTTCATAATCATAAACGACGTCTTGGACTGGAAAAGAAGCTTGAGGTTTGGGTATCACATGAATTGAAAGAAATTCATTTAACAAGTCGCTTCAACGCTTGAAGCAAATCATAACTGGAGATGAAAAATGGATTAACGTCCAAGCATGATGAAGCGCCTTAAACCACTTCAAAGACTGACATTCACCAAAAGAAGATTATACTGTAAGTGTGGTGGGATTGAAAGGGTGTGGTATATTTTGAGCTGCTTCCAAGGAACCAAAATATTAATTCGGATGTCTACTTTGAACAACTGGGCACATTGAATACATTCATCGGCCAGAATTGGTCAATCGTAAAGCTGTCATATTCTAACAGGACAATACTAGACCGCACACATCTTTGATCGCTCGCCAAAAACTTAGAGAGCTTGGCTGGGGAGCTGTTGATGCATCCACCATATAGACCTGACCTTGCACCGTCAGAATACAATTTGTTTCGATCTTTGAAGAACTTTCGAAAATGACGAGGCTATAAAATCGCACTTGGTTCAGTTTTTTTCCAGATAAAGGCCAGAAGCTCAATGAGTGTGGAATAATGATGTTGCCGGAGAGATGGTGAAAGGTCATCCAACAAAATGGAAATTACATAATTGATTAAAGTTTATTATAAAATTAAAAAAAAAAAAAATGGATTTGCTTTCTTTTAAAAAATCGCCGACTTCTTTTGGGGCAACCCAATATAATGTAATGGTCTCATCGTCATCTATCGCATCTAAGATTGCTAACTCGATCAATGAAGAAATGCCTCTATCACTTAAAATACCTTAGATCTACTAAAAACTAGGAGCTCGGTCAAGAGTTCAAGAGTGTTTAAAAGTGTCAGTTAATTACCCAAATTAAACTATATAAAACTATAATATAATGATATGCCACACCGCAAAAACCAGTTTTTATAGACAGTTTATTGAAGCACTTACATTTGCATTTATTTGCAAACAAACGAAATTGTTACAGTTTTTTTACTAACGAGAAAAATTGATATGAGATGCTGAGCAAAAACCTTCACTCCCATGAAAGCTGCTATCGTCATAGTCCAAAGTCCTACACAAACAAGAGAGCAACTCACTTGATTGGGCGCACTACTTTCTTAGACGTTCTCCACTTGGTCATGCATATACCATACATATGTATGGCTTTTAGCATATTCGCACATTGTTGAGCAATCGCAAGCACTACAAGCAATCTCAGCTATGCCATTAAACGCCAGTCCGACGTTGTTGCCCAACGAAGACTGTCTGTTGTGAATTGTTGTGTTGCGGTGAGCTCTGCACTTCTTACGCGGTGTTACTAGATACTGGTGTTGTGCTGTTGTGATTTCTTTATTTTGTTTGTTTTTTTCATTTGTATTTTTGTTTAAAAGTGGTGTAATTAAAAATAAAAACTAGTCGGCAAAATGTCCATACCAAAACAAATTAATCCCGATTTGGTTAAAGAACGCAAAAGTGCCACGTTTGATGTGGAAGAGTTTTCAGCTTGGATTTATGACGATATTAATTTGTTGCAGATGAAAAGATTGGTTGGTGAGTTGGGGTTGTCGGCAGTGGATGAGTTAAACTCTAAGAATTTTGAATATTTATGTCACATCAAGATCTTGATTGGTGGACTAGAGTATCAGTTGGGTAAAGTCAGTTCATTGAGTGTTGTGGAAGCTGGACTTTATGTATGTACAATACAAAAAAGTCCCAGCTCTTGAGAACGTCGAGAAGTAGACATATTCGGGTATTCAGCTACACTTTCACTTACAGTGCGATATTTGAGGTGGAACGAGCAAAATGATGATACCCTGGCCTTACAATATATGTAACCGATCCAGCATCTTCAAATTTATTTAAATTTTATTTCAAATTAAGTGAGTAGTGGGACGATTATGTGCACCAAAATCTCTTTTTAAAACTCGAAACGTGTCCACTTTTGAATCGTCATTTTTGTAATAGGTTTTAACGATTTTAACGCGTTCTGTTGATTTTTAACTAAAACAAAACATGCTTAATTTGACAGCTAAGTTTGACAGATTGCAAAATACAGCCCTGTGTTTTTGAATCCACAAGCTACATAACCCTACATTTGAATGTTTGCATAAGTTGGAGCAGGTCAGTTCATTGAAGTTGTTTTGAAATTCAAGAAAAAAATCTATAAAAACAAATAATAAAAAAAATCATGTATTAGACCAGAAACTCAGGCGCGAATAAGGCCACTTCATCTGCAAGTATGTCTACTTAGTGAAACTTCATATGAACAGATGTCTTACCTATGAGCCACTTCCCACAGAGGAACGCCTGTTGATCTTATTGCAAAAATTCTGTGACCTATTATATCACAAAACTTGTTTAACACTACAATTAATTGCCCTCTAAGGCAGTGTTAAATAAACGATATTTGAATAACAAATTGTTTAGATTATTCACCTAAACACTATGCAACTCAAAAGAACTCTAATGGTTTAAACTGTTTAAATCCAAACAACTCGCTTCCTTAAACCTATAATTTGTAGTCATTAACATAAAGTCGCACTTCATTAAATGAAAATAGTTTGAAACAGTCGTGCAGCGCTTTAAATTTAAAAATAAAACTCTTTCACTTTTTCAATACTTATCATATATTAAACTAAATTAAAGGAAATAATTAAAAAAAAAAAAAATTGTGACGTCACTTCGCATTTGTTACAAAACTAATAAACAGCTGATGGGATGACAGTTAATCAGCTGTTGCACTTAATAGCCGAGCCCACCATACTTAAAAGGTAAAAAAAAAAACTTAGCTCGGGAGAACATGTTAAAAGCAGGGCCAGTAAAGCGCTCCGCATTTGGTATACCATGCAAAGAGAGAGAAGAGAGAACGCGAGCTGAAGGACCAAAATTAAACTTTGCGAATATTTTCATTGCCGGAAGAGGTAAACACCCAAAACAATAAGCGTAATGCAGGTGAATAAATTGCTAATGCTACACGTGTGCGATCTACTTTAGCCACAAGTCTTATGTATGCAAGGCGAAGGAACTTAATTTAAATTAACAAGTCATTCATGAATATTGTACGCGGAAAGGCTTTACATATACTAGAGAGAGATATGTATGTACATACAGTGTTCATTTACATATGTAATTTGAATGTAATAATTTAACTTGGACTTGACATTTGACATTGTATACGCGTTTTTAGCATTGTTTCTATGCTTTCTCAGTATTTACTTTTGAAATAATTAATTCTTTATTTAACAGTTTAAAAAGCGTTTTTTTATTTTTGCAAATTCTAAATATTTCCTCATAAATGTTTTAGTGAAAACATATTTTTTTCTATTTATTTATTTTACTTTGCTTTTTTTCTGTTTGATTTGAGGAGAAATTCTTTAGAAATGCGGCTCGAAATGTATTTCAAAACATCGCGTTTTAAAGTTATAAAGACTTTCTTATTCTAATTCGTGATTCCTTCAAACCATATATGTAAATGTAACAGTTTTCCTTACCGGCTTAAACTGACGTTTATTAATGCTTTGACGTCAAATGATTTAAGGTTGCCATCCTAAAGAAATTCTTTTATTTATATTTCACTAAAGACACTTCGATGATTTCCCAGATTTTCTGTTATAAACACACAGTTTATTCTCCAGTAAGCCCACAGTTTCCACCATACACCAATGTTGTCACTACCGAGTTGTATCCTCAACTGCGGTGTTGCTTGCCGCTCTTATATACTTAACGATTTCTCGTATGCATTTCTCTAGATGGTTCTGTTTGAATATTCTCGATTACGAACATTCGATATTCGCGCTTTAGAACTTATTTTAATTATTGGCCTCTCCTTCTCACCTCACACTCGTATTTGGCAGTTTCGCCTCAATATAGGAATCAACGAAGATTTTATTTTTTAAATCATAAGAGGGGGTTAATGCTTGTCGTTGTGGCTTGTTAACCCGTTTAAAATTATCTTAATAGTGCTAGTATTACTCGGATCAGTGATGCAGCTAGAGTCCTTCGCCTGCTATGCGTAGTACTTGGATTCTAACTACGATATTCTCGGTTAGAGAGTAAATGGAGGTGTTGAAAGACTCTCAGTGCCGTTCATGTTGTGCATGGAGGGTGACTCAGCTTCCAGCAGGTGTCTGTAAAGATAATCCCTTTAGTAGCATTCCAGCCCGCTACATACTACTTATACAGCTAATACTCCTACATAACTGGGAGCGGGGTCCTCAGGGTGGTGTTGTACTTTGGTGGCCATTGCAGTCGTATGCGGAGTGAAGGAATGCAGGCAATCGAATGTTACTCCCAGTATCTTTGGTTTATATACTTCGGTAGTCCTTCGTTCAGTAGTTAAGGACGGCGTAAAGTTTGCTGGTTAGAGTTGAATCATTTTTGAAGTGCCAAGAAAATTCTCAACAGATTTCTTGTGACACCTGTCTAAGGCTTGTAGGCAGGTATTTTCACAGCTGTGGTAAGACACGCTGCTGTATGAAATCTATAACACTTTGTACGCTCCTCCCGATGTGCTTAGTTTCTGCATCGAGGTTGTTATTACATTCTTGGGCTGCAATCACGCATGCCTTACTATCCATATGGTCTACGGTCAACATTAGGAGGCTTCCCATAGCATACCGTAGCACACTATTCGAATGAGGATCTCACTCAAAGTATGTTAAGGTTGCTAGTCTTGTCGGTACTACTTCGCCGAATTAGTGAGGAAGCGTGAAAGATGTGAAACCAGTCATTTACTTTTGATACTAATCGTCCAACGGAATTTATTTTGCAGAAGAGGAGCTTTTCAAGGATTCGCCTGATCCTGTCGAACTGGATTATCTATCCTACGAAGATGTCTACAATCGTGGAGTCAAACACTCCGCTGATGCGTTTAATAAGCTAAGAGCATTGCAAGAACGCTTGCATCCGGGTGGCACTGAGATTTATCCGTAAGTCGATTTTATGCAACTCTTAATATCAACTACCTGAGCTTGATCTCTTTTTTCTCATCTTTTCAAAAGTGTTCTCATGAGTGGACCCATTGGTATGGCTCTCATGCCCGCTGGTAGTCCCTTAGCTGTACACATTCTAATGTTCACGCGCGCGCTTAGAAGCCATGGCACACCAGAGCAGTACGAGAAATTCGGACGACGAGCAGATAACTGTGAGATTATAGGTACCTACGCACAAACCGAACTGGGGCACGGCACATATCTGCGTGGGTTGGAAACACGCGCCGACTATGAACGCAAAACCGATGAATTTGTGCTGAATTCGCCAACGTTGACCTCATACAAATGGTGGCCGGGAGGACGTGAGTATTTGGGAGTTGCACTGATGTCTATGAGTTGAAAGCCTTCCATCATTTCAGTGGGCAACACTGTCAACTATTGTATTGTGGTGGCGCAGCTCTACATTGACAATGAGCCACTGGGTCTGCAGTTGTTTGTGTTGCAAGTGCGCGACGAGCAAACCCATGAGCCGCTACCCGGTATTGATATTGGGGATATAGGCAAGAAGATCGGCATGGCCGGTGTGAATAACGGTTATTTGGGTTTGAAGAACGTACGCATACCGCGCACCAATATGTTGATGAAGAACGCCAAAGTGCTGGCGGATGGTACCTTTGTAAAGAGTCCCGTGTCACAGTTGAACTACTTTCCCATGGTATATGTCCGCTGCATGGTGGTGTTGGGGAATTGCGTGCTGCATGCCGAGGCTGCAACCATAACGACACGTTACTCAGCTGTGCGACGTCAAAGTCCCATTAATCCTGAGTAAGTATACCAGCTGCTGTGACTGGCCAACTGAACTCTCTGATTTATTTCAAAGTGCACCAGAACCCCAGGTCTTGGATCATCTCACGCAGCAAATGAAAATCACGCCAGAGATCGTTACAGTTATCGCCTATCGTCTGGCTGGTGGTAAGCTCTATAAGATGTTCGAACAAACTGCTAAAGCCGTCAGTCGTAGCGATTACTCGCGGCTGCCGGAGTTGCATGCGCTAGCCTGTGCCATGAAGGCATCTTGCACTTACGACTCAACGTTTGGTATTGAGCGTTTGCGACTGTCTTGTGGTGGACACGGCTACTTGGCATCCTCGAATTTAGGTAATCTCTTTGCATGGGCGACAGCAGCCTGCACCTATGAGGGTGAGAACTCTGTGTTGTATCTGCAAGTGGGTAAGATTTTGTTGAAGACCTGGTCGGATGTCTTGAATAAAAAGGAGCTGATGCCCACAATGGCTTACTTGGGTGTGTGTGCCAGTTGGAGTGAATTTCCGAAATGGAGCGGTGATTGGAAGTGTTTGGTGGAGGCGCTGCAGTTTACGGCTACTAAGTGGGTTACAGTTTTTGGAAACATTTTACTCTATTAAATACTCTTTGGTTTTAGTAAAACGCGCATCGCTTATAAAAGTTACAATGAACGATTAAAACGGGGCTTAACGGAGCCGGAGGCAGTCAATGCGACGGGCATAGAGCTCACGCAGGCCGCAGAGGTAAGAAAATTGATGGGTGAGGTTGTTTAATTAATTTTTTGATTGGAAATCATATGATTTTTACATCACATCATCACTTTACCATATTACGTGACATCATGAATTCAATGAGTTTTGACATCACAGAGTGTGATATATTATATTAAAGTCCCAAAAACAAATCCTTTAACATAATGACATTTATTAAATCATATGATACATCAGACCAACCCATATGACATCATGGCATCTCTCAAAATTAGATCATATCATAAGATTAAACCATGTCAAACCGTCTCATCACAGTATATTACAAAACACATCACATAACATTAAAAACACATCATAACACACTCATCGCATAGTATCATATCATAATATATCACATTAGAGCACATCACATCACTTCAGATCATATCACAATACATCACAACATACCATATCGCAAAATATCATATCATATCGTAATACATCACATCATATCATATCACAAAATATCATATCAAATCATATCATGTCACAAAATATCATATCATATCATAATACATCACATTAGAGCACATCACATCACATCATATCAGATCATATTACATGACATCACATCATATCAAAACATATCATATCATGTCACAAAATATCACATAACAGCACATGATATCACATCATATCAGAACACATAACATCATATCACAACACATCATATCATGTCACAAAATATCATATCATATCATGATACATCACATCATATCATGCCACAAAATATCATTTCATATCATAATACGTCACATGATATCATGTCACAAAATATCATATCATAATACATCACAACACATCATACCATGTCACAAAATATCATATCATATCATAATATATCACATCTCAGCACATCATATCAGATCATCTTACAACACATCACATCATATCACATCACATCATGTCACAAAATAGCATATCATATCGTAATACATAACATCATATCATGTCACAAATTATCATATCAAATCATAATACATCACATCATATCATGTTACAAAATATCATATCATAATACATCGCATCATAACAAATCAGAACACATCGCATCATATCATGACGTGTTGTTAATCATAAAATTTTATAATAAATTTTCAGCTACACGGACGCGCTTTCATTGCAAATACTTTTTATGAAGAGGTGACATCGCAAAAGCGATTTAAAAAACGTTCAGCTTCACTCAATAAATTACTAGAAAATCTGCTCGAACTCTATTTGGTGCATACAGCGCAAAGGCATATGGCTGATATTTTGAGGGTTAGTTTGAGTATCTGCAATTATAGCACATATTTTAAATAAATTAATTTCTTTCAATCCACACAGTTCATTACTCTAACCGAAGACCATTTGACTTCACTGCAAAATCGTCTCGAAGCGGTACTCGCAGAGCTGCGTCCCAATTTGGTTGCCATTTGTGATGGTTTTGATTTTCATGATAAAGTTTTGAGTTCGGTTTTGGGTTGTTATGATGGTAATGTATACGAAAGAATTTTCGAAGCAGCCAAAAAGAGTCCATTGAATCAGAAGGCGATACCAAAATCATTTGAGCAACATTTGAAACCATTTATGAAATCGAATTTATGATGGAGAATTGATTTTAGAAAATTGAGAACGGTATGGTATATATGTATGTATATGGAGTTGGAAAACATGAATTATGAACACTTAAATATACCATGTTGCTTGAAAACATTAAGAAAAATTTTTTTATTAAAGTTTTTAAGTAAAATAATGAAATAAAATAAAAAAAAAATTAATTTTTTTGACGTGTTATTTTCTTGCGTTTTAACAAATCAAACAGCGTGGTTATTTTAGACACACTTAATTGTTTTGATATACGATATTTAGCAGGGGTTTTCGATCAAATATTAAGTCCATACAATGTGAAATAAAATCAGCTGGCAGAATATTTTGTTACAGTTTTTCCATTTTATTAATTAAATTATTCTTCTTTCCGCCCTTATTACTGTTTTTTTACCTTTATTATAATTTGTTTATTATTATCATTATTATAATTTTCATTATTATTTATTATTTGTTGTTATTGTTATAATTATTTTGTAGCAAATGAGAAGCCAAATTTTTTCAGTACATTTAGCATTCATTACAAAATATGAAACTGAAGCGCACTTACATACATATAAAAAAAGAAATGTGAAAAAATGGAGAAAAATTACAATATTTACTTAGAAGTTAGAAGAAATATCTATATAAGTATGTATACATATATGTACGTATTTTTTTAATGTTCAAAGAAAAAAAAATAGAAATTAATAATTCATTTATTCATATATGTATGTATATTAAACTATAAATTGGAAAGACATACATATATTTTTTTTTAGAAAAATTTAAATTAAATTAGTTATACATATACATACATTTTTTAATATATGTAATTCATGTTTATATATGTATATATATTATATTATATGTAAATATTGACATTTTTGTAAGTAAATATGTTTCACAATTTAATTATTCATACATTTTTGCTTGTTATTGTTGTTGTTGTTTTAAGAAGAGCAGCTTTTGTAGAAATGAATTTCGACAGTTTGTATGAGTGTGTGTGTGTGTGTGTATTTTGTGATAAAATAAAACGGATATTTCGTTAAAGAAATTACAATTTATGTTCGTATGTATGCAATTGTACATTGTAATGTATGTTAATATGTGTGTATGAAGTATGTAAATATGTATATGTATACACACATGTGTAGATAGCGTTTAGTTATGCGTTCGAAGAGGACACTTTTCAAAATATGTTTATTTTTTATTTTATTTTAATTTTTTATTTTATTTTTAATTTTTATGTTTAATTTTTATTTTTTTATTTTTATTTTTATTTTATTTTTATTTTTTATTTATTTATTTTATTTTAATTTTTTATTTTAATTTTAAGTCTTATTTATTTATTTTATTTCAATTTTAAGTCTTATTTTTTACTTTATTATTTTTTAATTAACTTATAATTATTTCATCATTTAATTCTTATTACTCTTATTTATATATATGTATGCATTTTTTTATAACCATTCATTTCCTGCTTATGCTTAACACAAACAATATTATGTATAATTATGATTTTTTTTACAGTGTATGCAGTGGTAAAGTATATAAATATTTTTTTCTTTTTCAGTAGCATATTTCTTAATTTTGTTGTTTTATGCTTATTTCAAACGACTTTCGAGTTCGCATTTGAGTAGCTTGTCTGCTATGGCAATCTGTTTTCTTTAGCTAATTAATAATTATGTTTAGATTTTTTTACTTCAGTTACTGGGCAGCAAAATTAGAAATTTTTTGCAGTGTAAAAAACTTAAATTTTGCTTTTTCAGCATAATTTTATTTAATTTTTTTTTATTTTTTTGTAACAAAATTATTGCTTGTTTTATATGTATGCGTTCTTTTGTATGCAGTTTCATTTATTTATTTATAAAATTTAAATTGTTTTTGTATATTTGAAAATAGCGCACCGATATGTATGTATGTGTGTATGTGTCGAAAAAATAAAATTATTTGCACATTTCTTTTTCACGTGTAATTGATTGAGTTTGCATTTTTTTTCTTCAAATATGATTTATCGGCGTACATAGTTTCGCAAAAGCATAAAATTTTAGCGGCAGTAGTTTACTGTTTGCAGTTTTAGTTTAGTTTTTCTTTATTCCAACTCAGTTTCTCTTTTTTTAATTTATTTAAATATAAAGTAATTGGTTTTCGAGTTAAGCAAATGGCGTAGCGACTTAATGTTAATAATTAAAGACTAATGTTTTCGTGAAAGATATTTTGATTGAAATGCTAGTAATAATTAATATGTATATGCGTGTGTATGTATTGCAAAGTAAAGGCAACAGTGTTGGTAATTACAAAAAAAAAAAGATATTAAAAAAAATTTAAATTAAAATAGAAAAGAAGATTTTGAGATTACACGGAAATATTTTTTTATTTTTTAAATTTAAAAAATTTACAACAACTCGAAAGGAGCCAAAAAAATTAAGAAATTTTTCAGTAATATAATTTGAAGTGAAAATTGTTTTGATTTTGTTAAACTCTAAGTAATTAAAAATTAATAATGTTATAAAAATTATAAAAATTATTATTTTTTTTTATAAATTTTACTAAATCGTTGGGAATCTATTGAAAAATAATGCAAAAGCTTGTTTTTCTTATTAGTTGCAACTTATTAAGACTTCATTTAATTTTTAATTAATGAGTTAAATATAATTCATCAATTCATTTAATTATATAAATAAATGCATGTAGGTACTTGAAAAATATAAATATGAGGGCACTATGGTTTGATTGCAAAAATTTAAACAAATCATTTAAGATTGAAGAACGATTAAAAGTAAATAGTTAAAAAAAAAATTATTTATATAATTTTTGGTTAAATTTTTTCAACTTTACTACATTTTTTATATCAAAGCTACTTTACTTTCTATGTTATGGTGAAAAAATCAAAAACAAATTACTAACAAAACCAATTTAAATACATAATGTTGTCAGAAAAATACAGCATACTCATAATATTGTATAAAAAATAATAGAAAAAAATCTTTAACAGCATAGGTATTGATTAATATGCAGTTGCCATTGTTAAAATATAATAATTACAAATATAAGAGTAAATGGTAATAGAGCAAATATTCGTTCACAATTATTTTTAAATTTAAGTTTACATAACTATATTAATCATTTTATATATCGTTTCTGCTTTTTTCTAATTTATTGTATTATAATTATCAACTCTAGTATATAATAGTAGATGACAGCAGTGTTATTCAGTTATTAGTTTTAGTTATGGCATATTAAATATCTTTCGAGTTGTAGCTTTGAAAATTTTTATTACTGACTTTCGTTTTTGTTATTTATTAGTTAGTTATAAAGTTGTTTCAGTAGCATAAGTTAGTTGAAGTCATGCTTTTATTATTGATGGACTTTTATAAATGATGTATTCGTTTTTTTAGTAATTTTTTTCTTTAAATAGTAATTAAAATTTGATTTTTATTTTAAATGTTACTGTTGCAGAATTACTTAGTCAGATAAATGTGCAAATAATAGCAATTTTGCAAATTCATGTATTTCCCAACAATTTAATTTTTTTTTTTAATTTTTACTTTATTTCATTTTTATTTCTCATTTACTTTTTATATCTATTTTTATTTTACTTTAATTAATTTTTTATTTTTTTTAATTTTATTACATTTAATTGCATTTAATTTAATTAAATTTAATTTTAATATATTTCATTTCATATAATTTATCAGCATTTTATTTCATTTTGTCATTTCAATTTACGTCTCTTAATTTTAAAATTTGTATACAGTTTTATTTTATATTATTTTATTTTGTATTGTGCTTTAAATTCTTTTATTTTATTTCGTATCTATTATTATTTCTATTATTTTATTTTATTTTTTAATTTGTTTTAATTTAATTTATCTTATATATCTATTTTTTATTTTTTAATTTTATTTGGTTTTGTTTTATATTATTTTATTTTATTTTTTATTTTTTAATATTATTTGATTTTGTTTTATATTATTTTATTTTATTTTTTAATATTATTTTATTTTACTTTATTTTATTTTATTTTAGTTTATTTTATTTTTTAATATTATTTTATTTTACTTAATTTAATTTTATTTTATATTATTTTATTTTATTTGATTTTGTTTTACTTTATTTTATTTTATTTTATTTTATTTTTTTTTATTTTATTTTATTTTATTTTATTTTATTTTATTTTATTTTATTTTATTTTATTTTATTTTATTTTATTTTATATTTTTTATTTTACTTTATTTTATGTTATTTTATTTGATTTTGTTTTATTTAATTTTATTTTACTTTATTTTATGTTATTTTATTTGATTTTGTTATATTTAATTTTATTTTAATTTATTTTATTTTATTTTATTTTATTTTATTTTTTTTTTTATTTTTTTTTATTTTATTTTATTTTATTTTATTTTATTTTATTTTATTTTATTTTATTTTATTTTATTTTATTTTATTTTATTTTATTTTATTTTATTTTATTTTATTTTATATTTTTTATTTTACTTTATTTTATGTTATTTTATTTGATTTTGTTTTATTTAATTTTATTTTACTTTATTTATGTTATTTTATTTGATTTTGTTATATTTAATTTTATTTTAATTTATTTTATTTTATTTTATTTTATGTTATTTTATTTGATTTTGTTTTATTTTATTTTATTTTGTTTTATTTTATTTTATTTTATTTTATTTTATTTTATTTTATTTTATTTTATTTTATTTTATTTTATTTTATTTTATTTTATTTTATTTTATTTTATTTTATTTTATTTTATTTTATTTTATTTTATTTTATTTTATTTTATTTTATTTTATTTTATTTTATTTTATTTTATTTTATTTTATTTTATTTTATTTTATTTTATTTTATTTTATTTTATTTTATTTTATTTTATTTTATTTTATTTTATTTTATTTTATTTTATTTTATTTTATTTTACTTTTTTTATTTTATTTCATTTTATTTTATTTTATTTTATGTTTTTTTATTTTATTTTAATTTATTTTATTTTATTTCTTTTTATTTCATTTTATTTTATTTTAGGTTTTTTTATTTTATTTTAATTTATTTTATTTTATCTTATGTCATTTTATTTTTTTTATTTTAATTTATTTCATTTTATATTTTTTATTTTACTTTACTTAACTTGATTTTATTTTATGCTATTTTATTTTATTTTATTTTATTTTAAATTTTTTATTTTACTTTATTTAACTTTATTTTATTTGATGTTAATTTATTTTATGTTATTTTTTTTTATTATATATTATTTTATTGTATTTAATTTTATTTTCTTTTCTTTTATTTTATATTTTTTATTTTATTTTATTTTATTTTATTTATTCTATTTTTATTTATTTTATTTTATTTTTTTTATTTTTTAATTTTATTTGGTTTTGTTTTATACACGTATTATATTATTTTATTTTTAATTTTTAATTTTTTAATATTATTTTATTTTAATTTATTTTATTTTATTTTATTTTATATTAATTTATTTTAATTTAATTTAATTTTATTTTATTTAAATTTTGTTTAATTTTTTTAAATTTATATTATTTAAATTTTATTTCATGTTATTTAAATCATTTGATTTTATTGAGTTTAGTTTTGTTTTATTTTATTTCATTATTTTTTAATTTTGTTTGTTTTGATTTTTTTTTAATTTGACTTTATTTTGTTTTATTTTTTTATTTAAATTTTTTATATTTTGCTTTACTTCTTTAATTTCATTTATACTTAGTTTATAGTTTTTATATTATTTATTCGTTTTTTTTTATTTTAAACTGTAATTTTTGTAAATGTTTTTTGCTTTCAATTATTTTTTTCTGCGTTTTTTTCTCATTATTATTTATTGTATTGTAACATTAAATTTTAATTAATTTTATCTATTAAATTTTGCTTTTGTTTTGCCATCTCTATTCATTAAATTTCTTATTATTATTTTCTCATTTCTGTTACTATTAATTTAATATTTTTTTATTTTTCTTTAGCGGTACTAAAAGTTCACATACATATACATAAATTTAGTTATTTCTATTTTTTTTTTCTTTATTTCAAGTGCTGATTCTTACACACATTCACATATAAATATTTACTTAAATTATTAAATAGGTTTGTATATGTGTGTGTGTTATTAGCACGGCATGTATTCTCTGTTTCATTTTTGTTGTGTGTTTGTTATTGTTGCTTTCAGTATTCTTTGTCTGTGTGTTTTATTGTGTCAACATTTCTATTTATATTGTTTTTTTTTAATTTTGCACATTATTTATAAATTTTGCTATTTTTATGAAAAGTGTCCCACCCTTATATAAAGTATTTATGTTAGTCATATATTATAATTTTTTTTTAGTTTTTTAATTTTAGCTTACTACTTCTATATTCAATTTATATTTATTTTTATAAATTTATATAATTTTCTTGAAATAAAAATTCCATTTAAATTAAATTTGATATTTTCGCACGCACTTTCGAGCGCTTTGCCGAATTACACACAACTGATTTTTGTTTAATTTATCATTACATACATATTTATAACTATCAGCGTTATTAAACTCATTTGCTTTAGCGTTTCTTCTCACTTTTTTTAACTTTTTTTTGTAACTAATTTTTTTGTTGTATTGTTTGCGTTACTTAAATTTAAATAACTTATTTATTACAAATTAAAAAATAGTTGTTTGTTTGTATGTAATGTTCAATATTATATTTCTTTTTTTGTTTTCTTGCACTTTTTCTCTCCAGCTTTTCGCACATCCGAAAAAAAAACTTTCACTTCCACTTAATTTCTTGTTAAGTCCACTGAAATAAAAACTTTATACTTTACACTTAATTGAGTTATTTTCTTTTTCCGGCGAAGTAATCATTATTATTCTTGAAATACATACATACAAATGTTTTGTTGCTGTTTCTATCAAAGTTGCTTTCCATTTTTTTACATATACATTTAGATATAAATGCAGCAACGCGTCTGTGAGTTTGTATTGGTGTTTCTCTGTGTGTGTGTGTGTGTGTGTGTGTGGGCCAAAGTTTTAACGCTCAATCTCTTTTTGTTGTATTTTTCACGCAATTAAAAAAAAAAACAACTTCAAAATTTTTAGAATCAAAAAAAAAAAGAAAAGAAAAATGGTTTGTTTTAATTTTCGTTTTCAACTTTCATACTGTTTTGTTGTTGTTGCTGCTTCATTCTTTTCTTCGTTTTACTTTGTTGTTATAATTTTCTGTTGCACTATTTACTATTTACTTATACGCTTAACTTTTATTTAATTATTTCTTCACTTTATCATTTACTGCTTCTCCTCATCTCCCTTTGGGGTTGTTTCTGCTCGGCGCGCTGACATTACTTCACTCCCGTCCAACTTGTCACGTTCGCTTCTACTCTTCATTACCACTTCCGCCCGCTCTCACTCTCCCCCTCTCTCTCCCCATCTCTCTCTAGTACCGTTGGGAATTATCTCAGGCATAAAATTCTCGATTATTCGCGTTTTTCGCATAAGAATTGACCGCCGGCGAGCGTTTTGGTTCATCAAGTGCATATGAGCCTTCGTCCTTTTTCCGCATGCGATAAACGATGAACATAACGACGAGAATGGCGCAGAGTAGACCGACAACAGCGCCACCGATGACAGCTAGAGTGTTAAGTGAAAAGAGAAGAAATGTTTAATTTTCAAATAAATTGGATAAAAGAGTAGCTGAGAGTTATTCCACTCACCTGCTAAAATGCCGGGTTGTGCGAAGAAGCTCGCCGTTCGATCGTCGTCGCTGGTATTCATGATGAGTACTTCGTTGCCAGTTGTGTGTTCGACCACTTTAGTATCTGTCGGTTGGCTATTAACGTTGTTTGTGTCTAGTTCGTGTATGGTATTGCCTTGATTGGTGGTACCGCCTGTTTCGGAAGGGAGTTTGCAATAGCGAAAGGAGGAAAAGAAGAAGATGCAAGAAATTTTTTTTAGCATTTTATTTATAATTATTCTATATTTTAAACAAATATGTATTTGTATAAATATTTTGAATTCAAAAAACATAAAAACCAAATTAAAAATCACGACGTAATGCTCAGCAAATAAAACTAAATTTTTACGTAATAAATTTGTTTGTTAATTTTTTTGTGTAATCATTTGCTGAGCATTTTCCCAAAGTTAATAAATATATGTTAGTATCAGTACAGCTGTGTTGTGAGTTTGTTTGGTATGATTTATTGTTAGTTCATGGTTTTTTACAGAAAAAAAAATGTGTTTAGAACATTCCAAATTCTGCGGCGCAGCAAAAACTACTACAGGCATTCAAAAATTCCAACAAAAACTGCAAGTTAAAAACTATATAATTTATATATTTGCTCATCTAGTCTACTGATGCAAGTTATATTGTATGAAAGAAAAAAAAAATGTGTTTATATACTCTTAAAATACTTGAAAATACTTAAAATTAAAAAAAAAAAAACTGAAAAGTATTTATTCTAATTAACTTAAAATTAAAAAGAAAATATAAAGAAAAATAGTTTGAATAAAAATAAAGAAAATATAAAGAACTTAATATCTACTACTTATAAAAAGTAATAATAACAATTTCTAAAAATTTCAATATCAGTTAAAATATCATTTTGAACTTTTTAAATTAATTAAACAAAGTTCTTTGATCAGATAAAGGGTTGTCAAAAAGTTAGCTGACGCCACTTAAAAATTATTGCCGAATTTTTCAAGTCGCTTACTTAACCGACTTGGCGATTTGTATACTTTGCAGTGCGTTCTTTTGTTATTTCACAGCAGCATGGTATGCTAGCAAGTAAAGAGTAGGCACACAGTGCAGATAAATGATGAAATTACTTGATTATGTTTATATTTATGACAATTTTCAGTCTTAACTCTTCTTCAGTATTTCATGGCAATATTATTAAGACATATTTATTTACTTTATTATATTTGATTTTATTTTATTTGAATAAAAATAAGAAAGCTTTCATCTGCAAAAACGTATTTTGAATTCTTTTCATTTATTTAATAAATTACTTGCGTTTCATTTGAAAATAAATGAAAAATGTGGACACTGTTTTTAAAGGAAACACTAGTAGTTACAAACAAACAAATTCAAACGAATTAAATCCAATTACGAGTACAAAAGGAAAACCCATTGTCAATTTAATTTCGTTTAAATATTTTCCAGCAAATTTCTAATATTTTTCCTTTGTGTTTTCATATGTAAATATGTAAGCATTTCGCAATTTATGTTTCTAATTTTATTACAGCAATTTATTATTTGATTATTGTTTTAGGTGGAATAAAAACAAATTTTTTTTTTCAAAATGTTGATAAAATTGGAGAAAAATAAATAAGTTAAAAAGAAAATAAATTTAATTAAAAATCTTCGAATTTATGTGAAAAGTTATGAGGAGTATATGTGTGTGTATGTAAGATTAAAATTTCTACTTACCTTTCCCTGAGTTTACATTGCATTAAAAACTTTTTTTTATTAATTAAGAATTGAATTGTCCGCCTCTGATGTTCTTAGTGCCAACATCCTTTCTAGTAAGACAAAATGGCTCTAAATGCAGGATTGGCTAAAGAAACACTAGTATAGTGGATGAGACTAAAGTGGAAGTGTCATATGAAATAGATGGAAGTGAGCCTCGATTGATCAGTTAAAACAGTTTACAACTGAAGTATGAGCCCCTGCTAACATCTGGACGCTTCAAGTTCTTCACCATTGGGTACTATTCTCAAACATGAAGAACATGGGAACATATATATATATAATTGGCGCTTTGTAACCGCTAAAGCGATTTTCGGCCGAGCTCCTCCTCCAATTTGTGGTTTTGCGTCTTGATGTTTTTCCAACAAATGGAGGGACCTACAGTTTATACTAAGCCGCCTCCGAACGGCTGACGGTTTCTTTTACGAGGAGCTTTATTTCATGTCCGAAATACACTCGGAGGGATGGACATTCCCTGCCGAGGGGCGACCGCAATTAGAAAATTTAATTTAATTTTTTTATTTAAATTAATTTTCCATAACTTTTGGATGTTGCTGGCACCGGGATATGAACCCGAGCCTTCCGAATGGCAGGACGCAATGCTAACCACTCGGCTACCGCGGCCGCCATTATGGGAACATACAGAAGGTTATAATAGAACGCAGTCTAAGCACTTAATGCGACAGAGAAAAGGACAAATTCTGCCAGATGCAAGCCAACTATTTCTTCCATAAAAAAGAATAAGCGAAAGGCAAGGTCAACCGCAGTAAGGAAGATATTAATATACACGTATATACTGATGGGCTTAAAGTCCTTAACTTCCAAGCAGAGGTTGTGCGCAGTACTGGAAAATTCAAATCGACTTTGAAAAAAAATCTATTGGGTTTCTGTAGACACGCAAGCAGCAGTTTAACTGCCTTAACTGCTTCTTTGTAGTTTTTCAAGCATTTTCAAGTGATTTTAATGTAAAAAAAATATATTTTTTTTATAATTCATGGCAAATACTCGCAAGTCGCTTATTTAAGCGAGTAGTGTTCTTTTGTAAAAAATTAGCTAAATATTGTTATACTGTTCCTAAAATATAAGCAACTTGTTGAAAAAGTTAAAACGAGCTTAAAATCGTTAAGGATTAACAATTATTAGTGGTTTAATAAAAAGTAATTAATCAAATAATTATTAATCTTCCCAGTGCTGACACAATTGTATACCAAATATGATGCACTCTGAACTGAAATTGCTTAGATAATTTTGCAAGAAATAGGAAAAGGTTATTTAAAGGAAAATTGAAGCAAAACTTAAAATTTTGAGTCCAATTCGCCAAAACTATGAATTAAAAAATCCCCCATAATCTTCATAAAAATATATGTTTCCTTTCTAACCACTCAAATTTACAACTAGCCAATCTATAAGCAATGTCTCAGGCGCAAAAATACTGACGACACATGTAAATTTCGTCTAGACATGACACGTGTTATGTGTTAACACCAAAAGGACATCATCATTTTTATCATATGTCCAAAATAACAACAAAAAATAAGCAATGAAGAATACAAAAATATTCAAATATTGTGCAAGGATAAATTCCATTACTATACACACTGAGACATACATGTAGCTTTGTATACAGAGCTCCCCTGCAGGGAAAAATTACTAGTTGTTAACTAGAATCTAGTTGGCTTACATTTTTGGGTTAACGAGTTCATTTTCCTTTTATTTGCCATGTAAACAGTTGGTATTTTTAATATGGCGTTGTTCTACGAACTGTAAAATGTCTGGTTAGCCTTATACTAGTTGCGTACTAGTTCACTCAGGCATATTGAATTTCCACTTCACCAAAAAAAAGTGTAAATATATATATATTATTTTAATAAAATAAGAATTAAGAAAGAGTTTGCTCATCACATACATGTGTAAACTGTGAAGGTCAGCGATTATCTCTAACCACTCGGCTATCATGACGATTAAGCCACGACTTCAACAGAGTAGTTAACTGAGAATCTAACTCAGTCACACACGGTCGTGGAAATTATTATTACTCCAGTTACTGGTGAGCTGCTATACAAATAACCGACTGGTATATTTTTATCTTTAAAATACTAGTATTTAACTAGTCTACCTTCTCCCTGCAGGAGTCATTATTCTGTAGGACAACAGGAGCAAATGTGAAGTGTTAAAAGTAGTTGTTCAGAGATTATTCCAATTTATTTATTAAGGAACAAAAAATTAAAAAAAAAACCTTTTGAGAAAAAATAAAAATAGAAAGAGAAAATGAAGGGCAAAAAAGAGTCAGAAAAAATGTGTAAAAATCAGCAAGTTCAAACTTGAACAATAAAGTTAAGAAATTTGAACGAAAACAACATGAAAAAGTTCTACTGCAAACTTTTCAGCACGGAAAGAGCTTCGAAAAATCTAAAAAAAAGAATAATGTAGGTAAAAAAATAATTAAATGAAAAAAAAAATAAATGAAAAAAAATTAAATAAAAATATAAATTCAAGAAAGAATTAAGAAAAGTTTATATTAAAGAAAGAAAAAAGCAAAAAGAAATGTGTAAAAGATTTCCGCACAAAACGTGTTAGCGGAAATTAGCATACAGACAATGTTGACTAATTTGAAAGTAATTTTTAAATGAATGTAAAACAAGTTCATACATACAACTTCCTGTATTCCGTAAAAGCAACTCTTTGCCCACCACCTACACCATAACCCGCACTCGACAAAGTTTCACCCATTCGGCATACGAGAAAACAAAGTTTTTATCAAGATCAAGAGTAAAAGAGCTCCCTCTTATTGTTGAGCGGCAGCTGCTAATTCACGGAAAATAAGTAAAAAAAATAAGGAACAAAATAAAACATCTTTTACATTGGCACAAACTTTGATCTGCCTTCTTCCCACCACTACAAGGCTGTTTAAAAACCGCAATCAGTGTCTTCATCAGCAACATCATTAGCAGTTTTAAAACGCTTCAAGATTTTGGCGGTCGTGGGTTGGCTGTTGGGGAAATTATCTCATTTTATTTTTATTTTTTCAATTTCAACATCATCATAATGGATGAAAGCGCCGCCAGACATATAAACATACAAATTTAAAAGTGGAAAACAAATCAACAGCTAAATTGATGAATTGCTGACAGTTATAGACTCAACGCAGGCAAGCAGGCAATGAGCGTACATAGAGTAGGGTAGAAGACAGGATGAAAAGCAGCCGAAAAAAAAATTATTTATAACTAATGATGAGGATTTGTTGTAAGTAGCTCAAGATACTTGCGTACATAAAATTTTGAGCAAGAAATTCGATTTTTTTTTCATATTAGCCTTTGTGGCAGCTTTTCAGAGAAGAAATGTTAAATGAAGACAAAAAATTATCTTCAGGAGGAAAAGCATTTATAATATATTTAATATTATTTTTATATTTCACGTGTAGTTTTTCAAGTATTTTCAAATAATTTTGCAGCCAAAAATTATTTTTTCTCTAAATTAGTGCAAGATGCAACTATTTGGCAAGTCGCTTATTTTAAGCGAGTTGTGTTCATTTGCAATGAAGGAGCAAAATAATATTATACCAGCTATAAGGCATACACAGTATGTTGCAGAAGTTGAGACGAGTTAAAAAATTTTTGGAATTAACTATTGTTGTTGTATGAATAACAATAAATGGTAACTAACAATAAAAGGGCTCCTGTTTTGATTCGGTTGCCAACCAAATATGTTGTTTTATAAGTTTAAATTGTAGGTGTAACTTTTCTAAAGACAATTGAAATGCCAAAAATATTATTTTTCTTTAATTTAAGGCAAATAACAAATTTTTCGTTAGTCGCTTATTTAAGCGACTTGTGTTCTTTTGCAAAGTAGCTACAACTAAGTTTTCTACAACGTCTTAAACGCAAACAAGTTGCTGAAAAAATCAAAATGAGCTTAAAAATGTTAAGTTTTAACAATTGCTAGTGGTGTAATGGAACGTAATTTATGTTTTAATAACTACTCTTCGCATTGCTGACTCTGTTGTTTATCAAAAATGATGCTCTTCGAACTGAAACTGCATACACAATTTTGTAAAAAGAGAAAAAAAGTTTATTTAAAGGAATATTTTTTAGAGTAAACTTATAATTTTGAGCACACAAGATTATTAATAATTGCCTGTAGTAAAATACTGAAGTTATAAATAAACTTAATATTTTCCAATAAAATCTCATAAAATTGTAAGTTTTTCCACCATTCACTGTAGATAGTTATTAACTAAATTTAAGTTTTAATGAAAAGTTTTACTCTTACAAAATGCAAAAAAAAAAAATTTAAATTAAAAAAAAAATAAAAGAAATAAAAGAAAAATGAATTTGTATCTTTCAGTACTCTAGAAGTACACTAAGACAATATGAAAAACATTTGAGGCATTTTTATTGCCATTTCTATTTAGATTTTTTGGTTTAAATATTCAAGAGTAATTTTCCAACATTTGCCTTATGTGTGCGTATGTACTCGTATATACGTATGCTGGCATCCCTTCACTTCCTCTCTAAATATTTGTGCATTTGTTTTTATCTTTATCCACAAATATTTGTATATTTACGCACACACTTTTAAAATGTTTGCACACTTAAATAAAATTGTAAATTTGTATGTGGCTTTAATTTTTGTATGTACATATGTATATATACTATGTGACATGAAGCACCTGAGAGAGCAAAAACTACAGCCTTAATTGAATTTTATATAAAATTTACTTTGCTCTTTCGGTTTCAACTTCAAGTGCGTCGTTAGGAAAATAAAGTGAGCAAAAATGCAAACAAAAAACAAAAAAAAAAACAAATGCAGAAAATAACAAATAAATCAAAAAGTGAGCAACGTTGTCGAAGCGGCCCAGAGTTTGTTTGGCAGCAAATGTTCAAAAGTGAATATGTAAATAATTTTAATTACGAACATAAATCAAGTGGAAAAGAAGTTTATTTCTGAAAATGAAAGCAGAGAATTTACGAATGTGGTTAGAAATTCTAAATTTTTAATTTGTGCTCTGTAAGGAATAAAATTTAAATTTTATATTTTAAATTTTGCTCTTCTAGGGAGGAAAAGAAAAATTTTAATTTTTTTTTTGCATATTATTTTTTTTAAATATTTTTTTTTTGGTGTTTTTTATTTATTTTTTTTTAATTTGTTTTTTATTTGTTTTTTTTTTTTATTTTTTTTTTTTTATTTGTTATTTCTTTTCGTTTATGTTATATTATTTTTTTAATTTTTTTTATTATATTTTATTTATTTTATATTTCTTAATTTTTATGCCTAAAAATTTTTTTGTCTCTTGCACCTTAATTTTGTCCAGGGTTAAATTAAAAACTTAAATATTATTTTGCTAAAATAACTAAATTTGAAATCATACGACGTGTGGTGGCACAGGATACTCATACGCCCTGACAGTTTTTCGCCATGCAGAAAACCATTTGTAAAAGGACTTAGGAATTTAACAGAATTTATAACTACAGAAAACCATTCATAACTGTTTTGAGTGCCACCGAAAAGAGTTTACCAGCATTGCAGCATTTGCTTCATGACTGTCTCAGACACAAATTAACCACCGACCAGAGTGCAACGCCACATACTCGTAGCTTATGCTCTGAGTGGATACATGTTTTACCGCAGAGCGTATGGTTATGCGCATAGATAACGATCAAAGCAGGCTAATGCACACACACACATACATAATGCATAGACACAAATATACACACAGAAACATGCATAGTACATAGAGTCATATATCAGCCTAAATGTGTTTGTCAGCAATGGAAATATGACAACACTATGGTCAGCGGCTGCGCCTAACCCCACCTCCGTGAGCCACGCACGTTAATCAAGTGATATGCATTTGTTAGTGCGGGTCACTGGAAGAGATGAGGGTATGGAGGGCACCGTAATCATGATATAAACGTGCCTATTTTCAGCGCAATGGCAAAGTCGCCGTCACTGGTTGTCAGTAGACAATAATCAGCAGGCCATTTAAGTGGCAGTCGAGGTTAAGACACACGTGAATAACCAAGCACACAAGTATGCCTACATACACACATATAAATATGTATGTGTATGTGAACAGGTAAATAGCGGTTAGAATGCTTTGCTTTGCGACCGAGCAAGATGACCGAGCGAGTTAAGCCAAAGTGATTGCGTAATTAAATGAGAAGTTGTGGCATGAAAGGACAGAGACAAGGTGAATGGGCTGAGAGAGCGAGAGAGATAGAGATGGGGAGTGAGAAATTTGGTTTTCAATTAGCTATGCATATATGAAGATTTTGTATAATAAACAGAGGGTTGAGAAACAGCGGTTAAATGAATACCCGGGAAGTTTGGGAAAATTAATTAAAGGTGCAGAATTTAAACAAAAACAATTTTTGTCTGTATCAAAATGATTTTGAAAATATTATATAATAAAAATGTGAGGTTAGTTTTCATTTTTAATATTTTTTAATCGTTTTGGAATATTATTTTTCAATTTTAGATTTTCCATTTTTGAATAATAACACAATTAGCATCATTATTGAAATTCCTTACTGGGTATATGCACTCTAATAAATAAACATACTTGCAGGCGTAGATAAGACATTTTGATATGTGGTTGGCTTTTAGGCGCAAATTGGACTTACTTGATTACGGTGAGGTAGATGGAGAAAACTGGGCGGCAATTGGTAATTGAATTTTGTTAAAGCGTGAAAGTGTTGTTTGAGCTTTAAAGCAAATTAAGGTAAGTATTTTAGATAAAAATATATTGCTATCAAAATACTGTTAAATGAGCTTAATTATACTTATATGTTTTTTTTTAATTAAAAATTAGTAATACGAAAAAAGATTTTGTACAGGCAGCACAAGTAAAGATTTAACGCTAATTTTTCAAAAATTTCATAAATCGCTTATTTAACCGAATTAGCGATTTTCTTGGTCTGAACAAGTGTTCTTTTGCGTTTTGGCTAAAAAATATTTCGCTGGCAAGTCTCAAGTATATACAGAAAGATGGTTTGAAAAGAAACGACTTAGTTAACATATTACAAAATTTTCGAAAAATTATTTTCAAGAGGAAATATCATTCTAAATAAATAAATATAATCTTTATTAAAATTTTTTCGCACATTTTTTTTTAATTTTATAAGTCGCTAATTCAAAAGAGTGTTCTTTTGTTTGTTCAGTTAGGACTCAAGTACATACAAATTGATGGTTTGGACAAAACCGACTTTATTTGGGCCTTTATTTAAGCTTTTATATTTCATTAGCGGAAAATTACGCAGTCAATACACACAATTTGTCTATGAACCATTAATTCCTTACAAGCATTTTTTTCTTATATTTTACAAGTCGCTAACTTAAGCGAGCTAGAGATTTGCTCAGTCTAAAAAAGTGTTCTTTTGTAATTTGGTTAAAAAATATTGTTTAATAGCATCTCAAGTATACACCCGAAGATGAAAAATAAAGAAACGACTTTGCTAATATTTTAATTTAATTTTCGGAAAACAAAACCGGCAATGAAAAAATGTAAAATAGTACTACAATACTATTTTAATGGGATTCTTAGCAAATTTCTTTTAAATTTGACAGGTCGCTAATTTAAGCTTAATAACATTAATATTATATAATGATATTTTAATTTTACACAATATAATAAGTGAGAGGAAAAATGATTTAGTTAAACTCTCGGGTATTAAAGAAATTGCTTAAAATTTAATTTCACAAAAAAAAAGAAGAAAATAACAGCAACAATAGAGACTTTAATTTAAGCAAAGCATAAAGTTAATCGGTAACGTTTGTAAAGTGTTTTTAAATATTCAATAAATGATACTAAATTTCACACTATTTTAAATATTTTCTACCCAACTCCGTAGTACAACTTCATCTACTCCACACTCAACAAGGACATTCCAGCTGCCAAGTGAAGTTATTCGATTGAATTCAATTGAATACGCTTCGTTTCATTTCATTTCATTACGTTACGTTACATTTTACATAACTTGCAAATAATCTGAGTTAAAGTACAAAAGCAAAATAGATAAATACAAAGAAATACCAGTAAGTAAGAGCCAACTAGGGCCAAGCAAAGTTACATACACACTTATGAGGGTAGGAAGAGGCAAACAACCAAAGTTTGTAGAATACAAGTTCTTAAGCTTTCGGTCTCTCTCTCTTTCCTACATCCTTTTTTTGTAGTATTAAATAAGTTGTAATTCCAGTTGAAGTTCTAGGAAATTCTACTGAATTTATATTCATTTCATGGGCGCATTTTGTTGGCAGTTGAGTAGAAGGGAAGACAGCGTGCGAGTGAGCTTTCGTTGTTTACAAAGTATACATTCCAATTAAAATTTTTCTCTAATATTTTTCTTATTTTGAATTTTTTTCTTAAAAAATGTAAAAATTAAGGGATCATATAATTCATTTCTTCAGAAAGTTTTCTTTCACTTAATTGGAAATTTTGGTCGCTTCTGAAACTAATTGAAGGGGAATATTTTTTTTATTAATTTTTTGAATGTAAAATTTTGATAAATAAATGCTTATTATAAATACGAGTCATCTTAAAATTAACTAAAATTAATAATTAATTAAAAATAACTAAAACTTATTATGGAAACAAATTTTGGATAAGTTCAAAATGAAAAAATTTTTCTAATTTTGCAATATTAGAGAAAGTTTCTTTTTTATAAATTCCATGGCATACAAACAGTGTGCATAATTGCATAATTTCTTGGAATTGAAAATTACCAATAGATTGCGCTGCAATCGCTTGATCTAAACTATTTTGTGGCTATTAAATTAATTAATATTAAATTTTTTTTAAACTTATATTTGTTAGCAAATTTAATTTTTTTTAAATTCAGTCTGAAATTTTATTTTGATAAAAAAAAAGAAAGATCAAAGAGAATTATGCTCGAAAATATAACACAATAGATGTGGTCAAAGGATTTCTCAGTTTTGAATCGATTGAGAAGTCAAAAATACAACTTTTTATATTTTTCTGCTTAGAAGTTATTATAGAATAGAAAAAACTATGAATTGCTGGGAGTAAAATTTTTGCAGATATTTTTTATTAAAAAAAATATATTTTTATTGAAAAAAAAAAATTTTTATTAAAAAAAATATATTTTTATTAAAAAAATATATATATATTTTTTTATAAAAAAATATCGATGCTTGGATATAACTGAGGATTGAAAAAATTTTAATTTTCCGTAAGTTAGTGCTGATTAAATGCAAAAATATGCCACCGCCAATAAAAAGTGTCAACGTAAAGCTCTAATATCTCGAAACTTCCCAAACTTTACCTTTTTCAATTATTTTCTGCCTCCACAAGCAAATATTATTTGCAACTTTTAAAGCTGATTGCATTTGGAAGCGCGCAACATTCCGTTCTCTTACATACACTCACCGCCAATTGTCGTCGTAACATTTAAATGCACACAAAGGCACATATCTCCATATGTGCTTATGCATATGTATTGTATGCGTGTGTGTTTGCATTTATTGCCTGTGGCCAGCAAACTTTTAACTAACCGTGTGGAAAACAATTTTAATGAAATTCCCAATCGTCATCGATTTCATGCAATGTTGCAAATATGTACAAACAAATATTCCACAAACACATACATGCGGGTATATGTGCCAGCACAGACTTTGCTTACGTAGGCGTTTTTGCCGCCGCCAACGTGAATGAGAATATGAAGGTGAACTAAGCGAAAGAAAAGAGGAGCATGGTGGTAGGCAGACTTTTATGGCATGCCATGATGACTGCAATTTGCGTCAATATGTTAATGAAGGTCGTGAAATTGCATTTGCATTGATTATAAAACCAATTTAGAGGCGAAGGACTTTGGAAAGCGATGCTGAAATGCAATAATCATTGAATTGGGAATTGAAATGATTAAAAGTGGCAACAAGAAAAAATATTTTAATTAAATTAATTAAAATCAGAGTGAGATATACCAAAAATAACAAGAAATATTAATTATTCACTTGAAGTTTGGCTCAAGTTTTGAAAATGTATTTTTTTAAATTAAATTTCTTTTAAAATTGTATATTAAGTTTTTATTTATTTTTTTTTAAATAAAATTACATTTAATTTTGAATTTATTGCCAATTACAACTTCCTGCTAAGCGAAAGGAAATGAGCAAAAATTCAATTATCTTGAATTGACTTTTACAAATAAGATTTACCAGTTGCAAAAACAAAATTGTTGTTATTTCCTGTGAAAATAATATTTTATTGTTTTTTATGTGCTTGCGTTCATTGTTTAAACAGTAAATAAATATAAAAGAAGCAAAAAATCATGTTTCCGGTTTCCGGTGCCAATAAGATAGCAAAAGCAAGAAAGTAATATAAAAATTAGGTCAGTAGTTGACAAAGCAAAAAAATGTATTAAGAAGAAATAGTAAAAATATATATTAAAAAAAAACGCATGGACTAAAAAAAAACACAATAATAATAAAAGTAATTGCTAACTGGGAATCAGGTGAAAAATGTGCATTCTTTTACAAACATATACCATAAAATAATTGGAGCAGCAATAAAACGGATCCCGCAGGGACAATTGTTTTAACCGTGTATCTTTGATGTTTTATTTGCTTTTTGATAAATTCTCTGTTGCGATTGTTTTAGCTCAAGCAGTGATGATGTTGGGAATATATGTATATCCTTTGTGAGTACAATAAAGAGGAATGCAGTAGCAGTGCAAAAATATGCCGCTTTAAGAAATTACATATTTCAGTCGCATTCATTTTCGGTTGGTGGGGGCGTATGAGTGATACTTTTTCCAATTTAAGGCAAAATTACCATTGTTGTTGCAAATAATAATCATTTCTTATATATGAGATTTTATATTTAATATTTATAATTAACTATCTTTCATTTATTTTTAATTTTAATTTTTTAATTTTTATATTTTATTTATTTTTATTATTTCTTATCTTTTATTTTATTTTCCGTTTATGAGATTTTTTTTAATTTTGAATATTTAGTTTTTATTTTATTTTTTATTTTAATATTTGATTTTTATTTTTTAGTTCTAAATTTTTAAGTTTTAAGTTTTAATTATTAATATTTCATTTTTAATATTTACCTAATTTAAAATTTAAAATTTTTAATACTTAATATCTAATTTTTAATTTATATTTTTAATTTTAAGTTTTTAATGTTTAATTATTAATTTTTTGATTTCAGTTTTTAAATTTTTATTTTTAGGTTTTAGCTTCTTAGCTTCTAATTTTCAATTTTTTATAATTTATTATTTATTATTTATTATTTATAATTTATTATTTATTATTTATTATTTATTATTTATTATTTATTATTTATTATTTATTATTTATTATTTATTATTTATTATTTATTATTTATTATTTATTATTTATTATTTATTATTTATTATTTATTATTTATTATTTATTATTTATTATTTATTATTTATTATTTATTATTTATTATTTATTATTTATTATTTATTATTTATTATTTATTATTTATTATTTATTATTTATTATTTATTATTTATTATTTATTATTTATTATTTATTATTTATTATTTATTATTTATTATTTATTATTTATTATTTATTATTTATTATTTATTATTTATTATTTATTATTTATTATTTATTATTTATTATTTATTATTTATTATTTATTATTTATTATTTATTATTTATTATTTATTATTTATTATTTATTATTTATTATTTATTATTTATTATTTATTATTTATTATTTATTATTTATTATTTATTATTTATTATTTATTATTTATTATTTATTATTTATTATTTATTATTTATTATTTATTATTTATTATTTATTATTTATTATTTATTATTTATTATTTATTATTTATTATTTATTATTTATTATTTATTATTTATTATTTATTATTTATTATTTATTATTTATTATTTATTATTTATTATTTATTATTTATTATTTATTATTTATTATTTATTATTTATTATTTATTATTTATTATTTATTATTTATTATTTATTATTTATTATTTATTATTTATTATTTATTATTTATTATTTATTATTTATTATTTATTATTTATTATTTATTATTTATTATTTATTATTTATTATTTATTATTTATTATTTATTATTTATTATTTATTATTTATTATTTATTATTTATTATTTATTATTTATTATTTATTATTTATTATTTAGTATTTATTATTTATTATTTATTATTTATTATTTATTATTTATTATTTATTATTTATTATTTATTATTTATTATTTATTATTTATTATTTAGTATTTATTATTTATTATTTATTATTTATTATTTATTATTTATTATTTATTATTTATTATTTATTATTTATTATTTATTATTTATTATTTATTATTTATTATTTATTATTTATTATTTATTATTTATTATTTATTATTTATTATTTATTATTTATTATTTATTATTTTTTATTTATTATTTATTATTTATTACACATTTAGTGTTCATCAACATTTTATGACAACAAGCTAAACAACATCTCTGATTTAGCCACATATTCTGAAAATTTCCAAATGTGTTGTATTTGCCTTTCATTTTGAAATAATAATATTCGTAAGTAGACCAAACGGATTTACTCCCAATGCACCAAAAGAGCTCTTGCTTCAAAAATAAATTTTGCCTAAATACTGTCTGTATATGCAAGAGCATTCTGGAAAACATACCAAAATTCTGCATTTTGTTAGAAAAAATTGGAAACGCCTTCTCTAAGCTACTTTTATAAATCCGATTTTACGTTACGCATACGCCGTGTTGGCTTTCAACAAACGAATATGGGGTTTTATACATACATATGGATGTATGCTTGTGCAATAAGAACTGCTGACTCAATAGTATTACAACCGTAGATTTGTGATTCTAGTTTGGAAAAGTTGAACCATATCTGTTGCAGTTTTATGTGAATTAGGTGAAATATATGACTTTTAGTGCAACATCGAGTAAACGTAACATCATTGATTTTACATAGAAGTTGATGTATTAGTTTAGCTTTGGATAATTTCGAAAAAAGCTATTTTTTCAAACAACCAAAAAATATTATTTCTATTCATCCTTCGATTTAATGAAATTTGACAAGAAATAATGTTATATTTTTCTGTAAAAGAGAAGAAAAAATTAAATTGCGCAGCTTTTTTTATTAGAGACTTTCAGGTAAAGGTGCTTAAGTACTTTCACGCTAAGGGCGCTGAAAAAGCGATAACTAGTTCCGTCAAAAGAAAACCCACGTCATATATATTAAAAAACATTTTGAAATATAACAAATTTGAGGCAAAAAAAAAAGTACGAATCCCTATGTAATATATACACAAAATCCACTTATGTTGCATAAAATAAAAAAAAAAATTCTGAAAGGCAGCTGTCTACCCGCATTGCAGCCCACAACAGAGCGATTGAAGGCTGCATTCGATGAATGTGCACACCCTTCATGTAGATTGTCGGCGAAAGCAACAATTTTAGTAACTGAAATGTTGCCAAAAATGTATGCCAAATACTACGCAAATTTCGAATGCTCTAGAAACGTACTTTGCAACAAAAGCAACATCAACACAGTACTTTCGATAATTGTAGCTGCCAAGATGTGCTACAATGCGACGATTGGCAGCTGAGTAACGGTAACTTGCTACATGCAACCAAAAGAAATGCAACCTTAGCGAGCTAAAGTGCTGTT